>JAQJVK010000001.1:22216876-22732450 GCA_035578135.1 Flexamia atlantica | reverse complement strand
AGTGCCTTATAAAACTCGAATTTGTTACTTGTTTTGTTTTACTATAAAACTATAAAGTATAAAGTATAAAAGTATAAAGTTAACTATTTGATAAACAATTGGAGTATTCCATTGTTTCCTCTGAGGATGATCTGAAAGATAAATTGGTGTTTTATTTTTAATATAAACCATTATTAAAACATTACTTCACAGAAATTAATATTTGTCCATGAACCAAATCAAAATCAAATCAAATCAAAATCAGCTTTATTTCGTGTAATATATACATATCATACAAAAGTCATTTATGACAATAACGATTTAACATAGAATGCTATTGATTTAAACAACTTAAATGACTATAATGGCCACTATAACAACCCTTCTAAAGTCAAGGGTATGGCCGAAATTGACAAGCAGGTAATTTCAGACATCAGTGGTTCACCGAAAGCTCATTGTCTTTTTTTACCTTCCAACCGCACAAGTTTCCACTTAAATACTAGCAAACCCAATCATATCGTATGAAATATCAAAGCCTAAAAGTTAAATGTAATTATGCTTTAAAAAATCCCCCGTTGCAGCAGTCATGCAAGAATTTCAAATCCTGGAAATATAATTCAGATGAAACTTAGGTAATATCAATATACGTCAAATATCAATGTATATTAAAAAAAAACCATAAGAATAGTGTGGAAGTTAAACATAGGTTGGCTGCCACAGAAAAGAAAAAAATGTTTGTAACATCCAATATTGATTTCTAAGCCTCATTTAGATGAGGCCACATAGCAAGTATTATAAAAGATGTGCAAGGAAATAGCAAGTTTATTTATTTACCATAAGGAATGTTCTCTGTTTACCACTATCACTATCACGGCAATCTAAAGACTAGGCAGTCAATAGACCTATTTATCTCAGGTAAGATAAAAAGTACATAAGCCTAATATTACAACAGTAGAGGCTTACAAGGAGTTTTCAAGCAGCTTTTAGAAGGTTATTTTTCGCAACCAAGGCGTGTAATGCAAATTAAAATATAGAAGAATTTAGGTGTAAATCTTGCCAACTATTATTCTGATGAGAAGCGCATATTGATACCTCCCTTGAGTGATGTAAGGAAGGCTTAGGAAATTTTCCTTTTATTACTGCGAAATACACTAAAGCCTTTAGCATGAACGTGGTATAAATGATACTGTCTCTTGCAATATACAGTGCATTCAGTTTTACAAGCCATTTATATTTGTTTATTTTTTTTTCTAACAAAGTCGGAATCACATTTTAAACTTGTAGGTCGCCATTTCAATTGAAAGTATTAAAGTACAGTACAGTATCAAACCTATTCTTCATATGGTTCAGAGTCTAACCTTATCAGGTGGTGTAACAGTCATTGGAGCATTTCTAAGCTAATTAAAAATCCTAAAACCATCACTAATCTGGCTTATGGTAAGTTGGTGAATGCTACACACCATACAGTGCTTAACCACCTCCGTTCCGCACTGGACGAGGGGTGCCTATGGGTCTTCATTCGCGAGTGTGCCGCGACTAGTATTATCGGCACAGTGATACAAATGTAAAAAATTAATTCGAAATGTTATTAATTTTTTTTTAAATTTCATTCCTCCTTTCACAAAAAAATGTTACCAGCCGAGTATTCTGTAAAAACGTGTTGTATACATATAAATGAATGATTACCCAAACAACTAATCCAATACTTTAAAAATAGCATGCAACTTTTATTTTTTTTAAATAGAACTGAAAATCCTGAACGGAAAAATATTTAGAGTTTAGGGAAAATTTACAAACAATCAACAGGTCTTGATTTGCATATTCATTACAATATCTAAAAATCTTGCATTTAAAGCAATAGTTTTTTTTTTATCTAAGGTTATTTGGCTGTTTTATGGGTATTATAAAACAATGTGAATTAAACTTTGTTTATAAAATAACATTAGTGTTATATTTAATTGCAAATATACGTTGCAAATTACTTGCAATCAGTGTTGTTTCAAGTGATTTTCTGTAAATGGAATTCAGTTTTGTTACATCTATTATAAAGAAGAGGTGGTTTCTGTATGTATGTTTAGATGTGGCAAGTAAACGCAAAAAATACTGAACCGACTGGGTTGAAATATCACACGGAGGTAGATCTTGAACCTGGAAAACACATAGGCCTATTTACTTCCTTCGGTCTATGCCCCGTGAACGTCCTCAGTTTCAATGTTTACATTTTATAAGGATGTAAACATTCAAACATTGAAATGTAAACGGCTGTGGTTACTAATTTGACAGTTATAAGAACAGTGGTAAGATCAGCTGTTTCAAGATCTATCGTGGGCGAAGCCACGGGCAACTGCTTGTTATTTATAAAGTTGCATGTATACCTGCATAAATCATTTATTTACTTAAAAAAATATTTCATAGCTCATTAGGAGTCCACCCAAAAAGATCTCTATTTTATAATTGAACTAGAAGAACCCGTGGCTTCGCTCACGATAAAAATTAAACATACACTATCACCCATCAATTATATAGTTTTGATTTCCCATTTATTTTTCTTGTTGTAGAATCTAATTCTTTAAACATATCAAATGTACTTCCATAAAACAAAAAAAAAAAAAGTTTTTAGAAATTCGCTCTTATAGCTCTGGACAGCCTTACTGGCGGGTGGCGAAAATTGTAATCTCCCAAAATGTCTGCTAAATAAACACATGTTTTGGTAGAACTGTCAAAACTTTGTTTACGTTTCACCTCATTTACACTACAAAAGAATGCCCTGCAATATTTCACCGAGAGATTTCTTACGCAATTAAAATTTCTGGAAAATATTTATGTAATGCATCAGCTGGTCGTTTAGTTTGGCAACCTTTCATTTTAAAATCATTTGTTTACATTTAAGAATGTGTTTCCACACTTTTGTCGTTGTACTTCATGAATTGTGTTGAGCTTGCAAGCATTTAACATTAGTTGCACTTGCGGTTGCAGCAAAATATTTTCTTGTGCAAAGTACCTCTACATAAACAAATGACAATGTGATTTATAACCAAAACATTGCAGATAATAAACACTAATTACGACAACAGCGCACTCACTCACCCGCCAGTAAGGCTGTCCAGAGCTGTAGTACGCAGGTCTGCTACGACGGGGTTATTCATTCTTGCATAAAGTGTCTGTCTATATAACAAATGTGACCATATCCAGCGCCCCACCTACAAATCCCCAATGGTGTTGCTGCCTTGGGTAGATTCATGCCCATATCGGCGGTCCTTCCTCTTGCAAGTCCTGTTTGCTTGTATCGGCTGTCCAGTCGATCTTGCTGTCAGGTGAAGAGGATTGCGCTCACTCCGCTCACACACTTAAGAAGCGAATTTACAGAGACTGGCTCACCCGAGGCAAACGCCAAGAAGCATTTATGGTCATTTCTGCTTAACGCACGGTACCTGAGCTTGCCCTGATGACGATCATTGGGGCACGATATAAGGAACGGCACCCTTGGCTTTTTCGACGACACTTTGAATCTGCTCGCATATGTTGCATAGTTACCCTTAATTTGAACTTTTTTATGCACCCCCGTCGCAGCAGACCTGCGTATTAGAAATCCTATTTCTTTCCTTCATGAAGGCATACGTGTTGAAGGAACCATAGAACGTGGCTTGAAATTTTATTCACTGTAAAAGATCATTTCCTTAAGGTTTTAGGGTCTACCTTGAACAAAAAATTACAATGCCACTCCAGCAATTATTAAAAAGTGCTGTCTTACGTTTTAGACTCAATATTGAACAAAAAGACTGAATGAGCCATCCCGGCAATTTTTTTAAAGTGCTGTAGATAAAATTAACTTTACAGTAGCACACTCTTCCTCTTTATAGCAGTTAGTTGTCATAAAAAGAAGTCCTTCAAGAATAAGTGATCAGTGATCAGTTATTTATTTTATGTTATACTACATACCAGAATTTTATATAGTGTATTGCACTTAAAATATATGCAAAAGTCTAATTCATTAACCATCTGGCACCTAGTAACAAATCTTCATGTAAACAAATACAATAAAATAGCAGAAAGAAACACCATTAATATACATCACCTGATTTAAATTATTTTACTTTCATATGTTTTGTTAGTAAACAAATCCAATTCAAATTCATTAAAAATCCCTGACATGGGTACCTTTAAGACGGTCCCAGGGCTAAGCCCTGAAAGTTATCAAGAAATTAATGGTGTATAAACCTATTCCATGAAATTCTACATGTATGTACCAAGTTTCGTGGCCCATCGGTCCAGCGGTGTCTGAGTTTATCAGTGCCAACTAAATATATATATATATATATATATATATATATATACCAACATCCTCTTTTATACTTATACACTAGAAGAACCCGTGGCTTCGCTCACGATAAAAATTAAACATACACTATCACCCATCAGTTATATAGTTTTGCTTTCCCATTTATTTTTCTTGTTGTAAAATCTACTTCTTTAAACATATCAAATGTACTTCCATGAAACAAAAAAGTTTTTAGAAATTTGCTCTTAGTACGCTTATGCTACGACGGGGGTATTCTATTCCTGCCTAAAGTGCCTATCTATATAAAAAATGTGACCATATCCAGCGCCCCACCGAAAAAGCCTCAAGTGGTGTTGCTGCCCTGGGTAGGCTCATGCCCAATATCGGCAGTCCTTCCTCTTGCAAATGCTGTTTGCTTGTATCGGCTGTCCAGTAGATCTTGCTATCAGTGAAGAGGATTGTGCTCACACACTCAAGAAGCGAATTTACAGAGACTGGCTCACCCTAGACAAACGCCGTGTCTTGGGTGAGCCAGTGTATTGCTCTTAAAATATATTCAAAAGTCTTAATTCATTAACCATCTGGCACAAAGTAACAAATCTTCATGTAAACAAATACAATAAATAGCAGAAAGAAATACCATTAATTTAAATCACCTGTTTTAAAGTTTACTTTCACACGTTTTGTTAGTAAACAAATCTAACTCAAATTCTTTCAAAATAAGTTCTTAAACATAAGTTCTTACCTATTTGTAGATGCAGTAGATAACTAAATTTCAGTTCTTGTTAAAATAAATAGTTATTGTACACATAATGTGGCATTTTAAAAATTTAGGTTGATGGTCAAAGTGATAATAAAATTATTAAAACTGACCTATATTAAAGCTGTGAACGCATTCTATAAGATTAATAAAAATACGGCTTTTCAAAACTAAAAACAAGAACAATGTAGAGAGTTTGATAGAAAATTGACAAAGCCTTAAAGCATACAAATTCTTCAATACAAGTGATCATGTATTTGGTGAGAAATAACCAAAATTGATAGTCATATTATTTTTTTATTTATATTTCATCAAATATATATATATTACTATTTATACAAGGCTTAATTAATTGTAGGAGCGCACTGCGCGAGGACGTGAACAGCGACCCCTGGGGACAGGGGTACAAGCTGGTCATGAGGAAACTCGCGCAGGGACCCGGGTACGTGCCGATGGAGGGTGAGAAGATGCGGACCATCGTGGACGGGCTCTTCCCGGATCACCGGGTCAGAGACGACACCCCTTTTTTGGGTGATCGCCGAAGAGGCCCCTTTGTTCACGCGCCGAGTTGGAGAGAGCGGTCAGCTCCATGAAGAACAAGAAGGCCCCGGGCCCGGACAACGTACCGTCAGAGGTGCTGAAGCTGGTGGCGAAATGCCGCCCTCAGCTCCTGCTGGACATGTACAACGTCTGCTTGAAAGCGGGAGTGTTCGCATCCCGCTGGAAACTGGCCAAGCTCGTCCTTCTGAGCAAAAAACGGGGCCCACCGGACGCTCCATCGTCGTACCGCCCTCTGTGCATGCTGGACACGGCGGGAAAACTGATGGAGAGGTTGTTGAAACCGAGAATCGGAGAGGCTGTGCGAGCGGCAGGGGACCTCTCAGCCCGACAACACGGGTTTAGAAAGGGCCACTCGACACTCAGCGCCATCTCGGAGGTCGTAGCTTCGGTGACACGAGCGGATCAGGCGTGCCACGCGGCTCGTCCGATCGTGCTGCTGGTCACGCTTGATGTCAAGAACGCGTTCAACTCGGCACGGTGGTGCGACATTCTGGTCGCACTGGAAAGAACATTCAGGTTACCTGGGTACCTCCTCGCCATGGTGAGAGATTACCTAAGGGACCGGCGGCTGATGTACGAGACGGACCGGGGTTTCGTAACCAGGGCCGTCACCTCTGGGGCAGCCCAGGGATCGGTGCTGGGGCCGGATCTCTGGAATGTCTCATATGACAGCTTGCTCCGCACTGAGATGCCACACGGAACGTTCCACGTGGGATACGCCGACGACGTGGCGGCGGTCATCACCGAACGAAACGTGGAGTTGGCCAAATTGAGGCTGAATCAGGTCATGCTCCTGGTGGAAGGCTGGATGCGCGATCACGGCCTTCAGCTGGCTCTCTCCAAAACGGAGATAGTCATGCTGACGAGGAGGCGGATACCCTCGATCATTCCGATGCGGGTGGGTACCGAAGTGATCGAGACGCAGAGGACGGCCAGGTACCTGGGGGTGGTGCTGGACAACAAGCTCACCTACTGGGACCACATCAGAAGCGTGTGCGACAAGGCGGCCGAAGTGACGTCCTGCCTCGGAAGACTGATGGCCAACATCGGAGGACCGAGTCAGGGGAAACGGAGGCTGTTGCTGTCGACGGCACAGGCCATCATGCTCTACGGAGCGGAGATTTGGGCAGATGCGACGAAGGTGAAGAAATACCGGACTCGCATGCTGGCGGTGCAGAGACGCGGCGCGCTCAGGGTCGCGTCCTCGTACCGCACGGTCTCCCAGGCGGCGGTGCTGGTCATTGCGGGAGTCATCCCAATCGACCTGCTGGCGCAAGAGAAGAAGACCATCTGGAGGCGTGCTCCCGAGATGGATCGGGAAGAGGCTGCCGAGCTGGCCCGTGGCCAAACAATGGCCGCCTGGCAGCGTCGATGGGACGAAGACACGACCGGAAGGTGGATATGGCGACTCATCAGGAACCTGGAGCCGTGGGTTTGCCGCGACCACGGGGAGGTGAATTTTTACCTCACCCAGTTCCTGACAGGTCATGACTACTTCCGTCTGTACCTCCACCGAATGGGCAAGGTCGACTCGCCCAGGTGCAAGTACTGCGGACACGTCGGAGACGACGTGCATCACACTTTCTTCGTGTGCCGTCGCTTTGACGAAGAACGGACTGCCCTCGCCGACTCGGTCGGCGATCATCTGACCCCGGACAACATCGTGGGGAAGATGCTGCAGGGCAGTGTCAGCTGGAACGCAGTGGCTGACTTTGTCATGTCCGTCCTGCGCCAGAAGAGGACAGACGGGTGTCTCGAGTGACCCCAGAACCGAGGACAGCAGAAGATCGGTTGAACACCAACTGAGGAGTCCCGAAAGGGACAGCAGCGCGGAGTCCTGAAAGGGACCAGAGGCCACGCATTGCGATGTCGCAATGAGCAGACGCTCGGGTCGATCGCAATGATGTGGTGACAGCACGCGAGGGGGTTTTTTTAGCAGGTATGCCCAAGGAGACGTACAGGCAACTGTACACTCCTAGCCGCCTCGAGCCTCGAGGCGGGGCCTCTGACATGATGCTGTCTGGCAGAGGTTGGAGACCCCTGCTCGTCGCTTTGCTCTCTTGGGCGAGCGGCGTAGAGGGCCCGCATTTCGGTGCGGGTAAGGGCTATTTTTAACCTCTCTTCCAGCTGGATAAAAAAAAAATTAATTGTAAGAAATAGTTATGGATGACGTAAATAAGAATGCTCCAACAAGTGATATTATAACAACGTACTTGCGTGTTGAAAGTACTTTTTTTGCGCTTTGGAACGATGATTAGGTTCAGCCTTTTTTATCAACAGAAAAAAACTAAAATTCAACGAATCCTAAGGATATAGAGAGAACGATTGTCCTCGGATAGAGACGGGCAAAAATGTTATCAATTGCTGGACAGTCTGCAAGGAAATTACTGTGACAAGTGACTATGTACTTACGATTCCCACAGACATAATAACATCCATTCCTACAGTCAGTATTGTTAAACGTCATTGGTTACTACAGGGCATAAGGGGTTATTAATAGTTCATTAATCTTCTCGACACATTTACAGTCATAAACCCACGCTTGAAATCGTTTAGACCTGTTTACTTGGCCCGCTCGTTAAGAACTGAGGTAGAAGATTGGTGGAATTTAGTATCCCAAGAATAGAAGTTCATAAGTCTATATTACCTACATTGATTAGCTCTTCCCAATCAAAAAACTTTTTCAATCAATGTTATTAAGTCAGGAAAGTTCATTAAACGGAATTGAGATGAACTATAATTATCAAAGAAAGACGATTCTCGTCAAAACCTTTCACGTATGTTCATGCTATAGGAGGGAAAGGAAACTAGGCCTTACTAACCATTGTAACTTCACGTACTTTAATTAAATATAAAACAACAGAAATACTTTAAATTGATCTACTTTAACTATAAAAACTTATTCTTGTGTAAAAAAGTGCTTTTGTATTTGAAACTGCTATTAAACTATGATAAAGCCAAAACGGTTATACTTCCGCAGAAGGGTTACACCAAAACACCAAAACTCCTAATGTGTAAAACCAATAACAGTTAGTCTATGTTGTTGTGTAGTATAGATTTGAGAGGAAAAACCTCTTAAACATATTGAGGTAATATTCACCCATTTGAATTTTATCTGCTGAATAATCTCTCCCAACGTCATTGACACAAATTACGCTATTAGTACCCGGCTACACACACCTCCAAAAATGGGTTTTGGGATTTTTTAATACAAAAATAAAATCATCAAATTCTGGTTTATATAATTTAATTCAGTTTAAAAAAAATGACAAATTGCTGTATGTCCATTGGATACCGAGATATCTCTAATGGTAAATGCAGTACGTTGAACCAATGTTAACCTTATGGGATATAAATCAAATACACTATATGTCTCACTTATTTCTCAACATATCTTAATCAAACTTGGTAACATGGCTTCATCTAGTTAATATATACTGTATTATTGCAAAACATCTCTCAATTTCACAATTCTATGGCCGGAAAACTGCATACTCATTTTACGGAGAAAACAGCTGTATTTAAGCTCATTGAAGGATTTAAGTGGATTTTACTTAATTTGAGGCACCGCCTAATTTTTTTGAATTTTAAATTCGCTGAGTATTCAGGTATGCTGGAACGGTGGTATTTTACATACTTGCTGGAAGGTCTGCTTTAATATATAATTGAAACCGTTTTAAACTTCAACACTGTTGGAATCCGTCAACGGCATCACTGTCTCACTTGAACGTGGGCCTAGGTTTCGGCGGTTTGCCATCTTCAGCACTACTATTGTAAATCGTTGGAATCCTTGCTTATATAGGGAAGTTATTGCCCTATTTATTTTTCTATATAAATACTCCCTATATAAGCAATAAGCAAGGATTCCAACGATTTACAATAGTATTGCTGAAGATGGCAATCCGCCGAATCTTAGGTCCACGTTCAAGTGAGACAGTGACGCCGTCGACAGTTTGTATGATCGGCGCACGGACAACTCCACAACATTCTTCAGATTAAACCTTTTTAGTTATTTTTTGCCGTACATAAAAGTATGTTGGTATACCCGAGTAAACAACTAAAATGCCATGTTTAAATATAAGCTGGCGAAAAGGCTTAATTTCTTGTATATTGAAAAAGCAGTAGCCTTAAAATCCGTAATACGTATTCATCCATTATTTTAAACAACCGCACAACCAGAATTAGGTATATACTGATAAATTGTGATCAAAATAATTGTTGATTACATGATATATTAAATAAACCTATAGTGAAATAACGGTTATCATTTAATAATTTGCAGCATATGATACTCCTGTTGTAAATATGTATCGTGTGGTACAAAGTTATATTGGGAGTTTCAAAAACTCTTGATATACCTTTCAACATAATTTAAGATTGTATATTTTCTGACAGTTGTACAATTGATTGGAAATCCTAAATTGAAAGGTGTATCCTAAGGAAATACATATAAATCATTGAGAAAAAACTTAACTACCCATTTGGTTTTACGGTACGTCCTGAGTGCACGCTGGTTCCGATTCCGACTCAGTTTCAGATTTTCGGCGACAGGAATGACACTTGTATTTTAACGGAAGTGGCCAGTGTGGCAGCCGGAAGCAGAGCTTGCGCGCAGGTGCCTGCTCACCTGAATGTATTATTCATTCCGGTTGCGGATTCCAGATTCCGATTGCTACAGCCGCCATTTTTAATGGCAACATTTAATTTTGAAAACTAATTAATTCAGCAGTTTAATTGATTTACCAGCTATAATCTCTCATATTATAAGAAACCCAACAATCTAGGATTAAATACTCATAGAATATTCAAACAGAGGTATAGTAGATAACTGTTGGTAAGAAATTTCATTGGAGCTCGGCTTTGAAGGTTAGTGAAACAACCTATTTGTGCAAGATAATTTATACAATACTTCTTTTATGTTCAATGACTGTAGGCCTAGTGGATAACAGAAAATAAGGATTTTCTTTCAAATAAAGCAGCTTATTCAAACTTAAAAGAAAGTATATAATGGTCTATTTCAAGTCACAGGAACTAAAGGTCAAATTTGAAATGATAGGTTATTATATCAGTCAGCTAAAATGAGAGTTAAAATATTCCTTATACGCGCCTCCAGTTTTTTGTAAATCCATTGTTGTTTCCTTATCTGCTCGTCGCACTATCTTAATATATGTTTTGTTGATTTCCACGAACTAGAAAGACTTGAGATAAAGTACGCAAATTAAATCCTGACTATGTCGAAGTTGCGAGCATAAATTATGTTTGTTGTTAAGCTTGCTTCTCTGCCGTTTACCATTATAAAACAACTAATTGCTTAGTGTTTTTTCTACCACTCCCCGATCTTTTCCTCTAAGGACTCCCAAATTACCAATATGCCGTGCAAAGTAATAAATGACATTTATTAAATTAATTATTTATTACAATAGCTGTACAATCAATGGTGAAATAATGTACACAACATTGACAACTCTATTGCCTGCTCGCCGAGTCGGCGAAGCCTTTCAAGCCTCCACTATGGCCACCTACAAAAAATCTGATTCAGCCTAAACAGGCACCGATAATCTGAAACTGAATCGGAATCGGAGCCGGCATGCACTCAGGACGTACCGTTAGGTAGTTTTTTTATACCTATTTGCGCGAAGCTCTGTTTTAATGTGACCAAACCTTTTTAGTTATTCATCATACGTAAAAGCCAAGTAGTACCCAAATGAACGATTAAAAAGCCAAATTCAATACATAAATGTAACCTGGCGATTAGGCCCAATTTCATGTATAGTGATAAAAGGGCCTTAAAATCTGTAAGAAAAAATTGTATCCATTATTGTAAACAAACGCACAACCAGAATTAGGTGTATATTTTAATAGAATTTCATCAAAATAGTTGTTTATTACATGAAATAAAAAATGAATGGCGAAATAATAATTATTATATAACAATGTCTAACATATGATATGTTGAAATTTAATCTTTCAAAACCGGTCAAGAATTAGATCTCTCTATTACCCCTACAGCTACTGCTGTAGTCAAATACAAACCAGAGCTAAATAAATATTACAGTTGATACCTGGAAATATTTAATATTCCTCCTAGTTTTACAGTTTAATAACGAAATATTTCCTTTTAATGTCCAGTTATTCATTTGATCTCAAATTTACATTCAACTAATTAAACTTGTTTGGAAGTTAAGACGAATAAGAAACTGCAACTCAAACTTTGATAATTGTGTTTCTTGGTTTAGTCTGTGCCTGATTGGTAGCGTTAATGAAGAGATAAAACCAATAGAATACATTTAACTAGGAATTTTTTTAACAATAACCTTTAATAAATTGAACAACAAATTAAAAAATATAGTGTTTATATACCATCAACTGAACGGGGCCATTGTTATCATGTTAATAGTTAATAATAATTATAAAATTATATCGCCCTATGGTCGAAAATGCAACCAAACAAACATTGGACCAAGAAGACTAATAGGAATATAGCATTAACCAATTTAAAGATGGAAGAATATGTGTTGCACACATACCAATTTGTTGTTGCAGGAATTTCATACAGTTTTCTATGTTCTCCACTTAAATACTTGAAATCTGGACAAAGCTTTATTGTTTAACAACGTGCTTTGTAAACAAAAAAACTATCTAAATAGTATTGAAACCTCTCTCAATTTCTGGCTTATTTATCACCAGAGGCGTACTAATGTCACAGTTTTGGCCCTCGATTCATATGTGATTTTACATTTTGGTTCAAAACTGCACTTTTATTCATTTTTTAGAAATTTATTTAGCCTCTCCCTTTTCATATCCTTCTCCTTCATTGTTCCTTTTCCTCCCCCCTTCCCTTTTCCCTCTCTGGCTCTTTCAGCTCTCTCCAACCTACAGATCGAATATAGATCCCACCTATAGATCCAATATAGATCGTGTTATCACAGAGAGATAAATATTTTAATATTGTAATATATAGCACTGTGATGGTGAAAAATACACTTAATAATATTCTCACTGTCTGGGTGTATGTTTTTGATGAAAAAATGTAGTTTCTTTAAAGGTTTTGGTAAGTAGATGAAACATATATAACATGTTAATTGAGGCATGTTAAATGTAAGCAGTTGTTTCCCCTTTAGATTTTCAGTCTTATTATTAAATATACAACTAAAATCAATTAGGTTTGTGATAATAAATGCTCTTTTAATTTGAAAATTTAATCTTAAAAAACTATATAATTTGACGTTCACGGTAAAGATAATGTGTATTTTAAAAGTATCACTTTCCTGGCACATTATAGAAGTAAAAGCTCTTTGGTACAATTAAAATAAATCACCAAAATATATTGAACATATTTGAATCTTAGTTTAAACGATTATTAATTGAAATACCATTTGACTAAAAAACAGAAACGTTTTTATGGAAAAAAGTAGTTAGTCAAGTAGGTGCTGTAATGAAATTATGTCAAATTCATAATAAACCCCGAGATTAATTAAATTATCTTGATCTTTCAGGATTACGAAAGTTTAAATCTGAATGGAAGAAGAATAATATGATTTCTGTTTCCGTTCAGATAAAAATTTAAAAGAATTTATTAAGTACCTGTTAAGTAAGCACCGACCGGTAAACTTGCAAGAAGATGACTGTTTTACAACCTCACTTACTTTATTACTTTTGTAATGAGCTTAATTTTACAACCATTTGCAATAAATGTTTGGTGGATTTCCGTTGTAAGTATGACCTGATTAGGAAAGAAAATCATTTCCCTGTTCAGTTATTTACGTTACTATTTTTATGAGCGTACATCACGATGATTTATATAGGTTAAGGAACAATCATTTACTTAATTATCCTAAATAAATGTACGATAATTTTCTCTTTATACTGATGTAATTTTGAGCGGAAGTTTATCGGCCAAATACTTTTGATAAAATATAATTCTTCTCAAGCTGCGATTTGGCTGCTTAATTTCAGTTACGACTCAAAATTATTTTTTTCAACAAAGAGAAGCTTTTTACGCATACAAATCGTTACAAAGTCATAAAACCAGTTTCTGGTCCGTTTTGGTCTTCTTTTTTTACCAAGCGATTGAAATCAATTAAGGAAAGGATGGATCGACAAGCCATTCTCATTAGCCAAGCATCGACACAAGATAACAGGAGAGATTAATGAAGTTGTGATGGGGTAAAATTTCATTCATGCCATAACTCCACATTTCATTTTCTTTTTTTTTCATTTTCATGTGTGTGTTCCTTTAGGTCGGTAACTAAGCTATTGCCTTACCCGGCCCCAGCCAGGCTTGAGACTATCGCCCCCGGCTGTTGGGTTGGCTTAAGAGCATCATGCTCGTCAGCGGCAAAGCCGAGCCCTTCGAGGAAGGGGTTGCCCCCGAGCCTCTAACCAGGGCAAACTGACTGCTCATGACCACCAACTAGTGCTTAAAGGGACACAAGCCATGGATGACAAGCGCCCTTACCACACCATCGGGGGGAGGTCTACGTGAGCTTCGCACGAGGCCTACCTTACCTCTGACAGCATTACTGCCTTTTTGAGCCAGAACAGGACACACCGGACTCATGGCGGTAACACCACGAGCCCGGGGGGACATGCCCTGCCCGTTTCGTAACCACATACCACCACGAGACCAATCCCAAACCCAATCCCATAACTCCACACTTAAATAAGCTTAAAAAATGAGATTAGGGTAAGAGGTACAATTTTTGGCAGCTGCACATTAGGTGTCTCTTTCTTACTATAATCGCTGAAATAATTAAGAGTGTTATCACACCGAGGAAACGAATAGTTCTTATCATTGCCAGGAAGGGTGTAGCACATGTTCATTCAGTTCAATTACAAATGTCGTCACCAACACGTGCTATGTGAAATTGTCTACAAGATGAGCATTTAACACCTTTTTCCTTACGAGTTTCTTTAGATGCATTATTTATAAAAATCATTCTAAATTATAAGTTACCATAAGTAAATTTATACTTTATCATTTTCATTTTGAACGTTAAACTGCACAGATTGATTTTAGGTTACAATTGGTATTATAACTCTTAAAACTCTAAATAATTTGATTTTGTACTTTTTTTTATAGAGAGAGGCAGTAACTAAACCCAAAAAGTTATGATGCCACCTAACCCACCTGCAAACCTTAGATTTCTTTAAAACGTTCATATGTATTATTTAGTAGTTTTTGTCCTGAGGTAAAAAAGTGAACGTCCTTAAACATATATTTTAGGTCTTCGGTTTCCTACTTTACAAATCTAGTTTAAGTCATAATGAAGCTGAAATAAAGCAATGTAATCAAATAGTTTACGGGCATATACTTAATATCTAAGGGAACTGACCCTTTAAATAAATAGTTGGTTTTTTGTTCTTCATACATTTGAATTCAGATTTCAATCAAACCATTTAAAATTACATAAAAATATAACAAATAGAAATCTCAGTTTTTATACATCATTCTTCTTTTCACAAAACATAAAATGAATATTCCGGTGAAAACTCGTGCTAATCGAATTAAGTGGAGATGTGAGCAATGAGGAGGCATTTCTTTCCTTGCGCTTCAAAAGCTCTCTTCGTTGAGATATTTTATTAATAACCAAGTGGATTATCGCAAACATGAAAGCCGCAGCTTCCAAAGTAATATATTGGATGTTTTCGCCGCCGTTTTTTAAGTCCTGATCTTTAGGGTGCCTCACTAAGCAGACGTTATCTACGCAAAAGTATAATTTTTACTTTCTCCCCCAAGGAGAACGTATTGTTTTCGTCAAAATGTTTGAATTTGAGCTGTTAGTGGATATATTCGTTTTAGTGCTCCCTGAATCCAAAATAGTGATTTTCGGAGTGGTGTGTCTGTCTGTCCGTGTGTATGTGGATGTAAACAAAGCTAGAGGCGACACCAGTGGCCCGATTTTCATCAAATTTGGCATGTAGGTATAAAACCATGATATCTCCAAGCTTTTTTCTTTCATTTTTGACTTTTAGAATTTTAAGGGTATTTACCCCATAAAAACCGACAAACATCCAAATTTCTCAAAAACGGCTTTAACGACTTTGATAAACATTTTATGGTTTTTATTGCTCAAGATGACAAACCAAATTACACCACCCGCACTGTAAAAATTCAGGTTCATAAGTTAAGGGGGTTTAAGTGTTCGAAAATTTATATTTTTCTAATTTCTCAAAATCTGTAACTTCTTAAGGAAATATACTTGCAGCCACTTAATTTGGCTTGAAAAAATAAATAATCTAGTAATTTGAAATATTAGCCTACGTCAACTGGTTACGAAGATAATTAATTGATATTTTTGTTTTGGCGGTAAATGCAGTACGTTGTCCAATGTTATTGTTATGGCAAATATTTAAAAACTTATATCTCCGTTAATCGGTTAGTACAGTTTTTGATAAAATTTGGCATGTATTTGTGAAATAATTAATTGTTAATATGTTTTCTCCCATTATATAAGTTTTCTGGTTTTATGACTTTTTCATCATACTAACACAGAAACATCTGTTTTCAGTTCATTTTTGTTGGCTCGAAAGTTACCCATTGCCGGCCTAGGCCGGATAAACTTTTTTCGACCTAGGCCGGATAAAACGAAAGTAAACAATCAGCTGATTTGCAGCAAACCGACGTTTAATGCTTGTTTATTGGTGGTTAATTGGTTTCTTTTAAGGGGAATGTAGTGGCAGCACTGCATCCGTAGAAAATGTTTGTTCCGTTTGTTACAGGTTAGGTTTGAAGGTTTGAGAAGTATGTTTATGCAAGGAATACATTATGATTGAAAGGACGTGTTTTCTGCGTAGTATGATGAAAAATATCGTACGTTACACGGCCGGGAAGTTTTGCTGTACTCGCATGAAAATCCCACACTCGCTTTCGCTCGCGCGGGAACTATGATGCTCGTCCGGCAAAACAGTACTTACCAGCCTAGTAACGTAATATACTATAAAGGGAGGAAGTGTGTGTCAGTTTTCTGATACCGTTCATTTTTTCGAATTATGTATTTATTTGATTTCCTTAATAGAACTATTATATCGTAGTAATTAACTTATCTCCAACAAAGAAGACATTTTTATGGTGCATTTAGATTTTTACATCGACAATGTATGAAATAAAAATAGTCAATAGAGCCATACATTAAATTTAAATTTTGGGTAATGGAGTTTTTCTCGCCAGAATTTAATACAAATTGCTGTAAAATTACTTGAATATGAAATGATTATGTAGCTAAGATAAAAATGATCACAACTAAACAAACCTTTTACTGCATTAGACCAAATACAGTGAATTCCCATATGGAAAAATTTATATTTAAAATATATAATAATATATTTTAGAATAAAACGTCATATATTTGAAATATATATTGAAATATATTTAAATATACAAATTATGGGACCCACAAAGATATAATTATATATTTACTAAATATATATTTATATATATAATTTATATCTAATATATTTAAATTATATTATTGTTTGTTGTTAATAATATATTATTTTATATTCGTAATATATTTAGGTAAATATATTGTTGTTTGGAATAAAAATATATTATAAATATATTTCATTTATATTTCAAAATATTTTTTAAAATTTGATTTTTTCAATTTAAATGCCAAAACTCTTCAAAAAATTAATAAATGTATATATAAATATATAATATTAGTCTTACATTTGATTTTCATGAACAAAAAAAGGTGACCCCGCTGGGATTCCAACCCCGTACCTTCGCTCTACCATCCCTTAGCCTTCATCCTATCCTTACCTAACCTACGCCTTAACCCGCTCGGCCATTTCGACTCATGGGTGAGACGGCATAACTTAGGATGTAAAACTGATTGGGAACGCTGTTTCCTTTTGGAGTTGGAGTTTCAATGCTTTTTTGTTGTGTTGTAGCACTAGTCTATTTTAAATGGACAGCATTCAGTAATTAAATAGTTGCTGTTGTATCTAACACACGTTGCGTACTTAAAGTTTATCATAGGAGTGGTGAAGACTGTAAATGTTCTTTGTATCTTATATGAAAATTTATTCTAAAGTTTGCCCAAAATAGATGTTACCGTATCGCAGTTCCAACATTTTTTTTAGTTTATACACTTCTCTGCTTTAGTAGATGCTTTGTTAATCGTACATAATCTGAATTAGCATTGGGTATTACATTATGTGTTGGGTGACAGTCTATTGAGATGTATTTCAATAGTGTTTCGTTAAATATAAAACATCCTATATAGTATAGGATTGCATAAAAATTGACTAAGAAATATCAATTATTTTACATGTAATTTTTCTTTGTCATTTTTATATGAGTACATTCTGGTCATTACGTGATTAAAGTGATTAAAGTGATTAAAGTGATACTTTTAAGTTTTCATCTATATTGGTGTAATTATGTTTACTTCATATTATGTAATTATGTTTACTTCATGTATTATGCGTTTATTGTAATTATGATAGGGTATCTATAAAAGAACTTCAGGGTTCTGAGGCAAAATATTGTTAGGAAGCAATAAGCTTATGTAACTGTTTTATACATGTTTAAAAGGTTGCATTTTGAATTTTTCTTTAGCTATTTCATAAAGTTCAAAATGGGCTCCCTTGGCGGCACAGCACACATCGTAACGATATTACACCTCCTTATATGTCCTGGCTGACATTCCTTGGGGGGAGCGGTTGCCACAGAATTAATTATTCTTTGCCTGAGGTGGTCAACATCACGAATTTTCGAAGAATTCTTTGTACCGTAACAACAGATTTAGCTTATACTAGCCAAATAACGCATTGAGCCTTTTGTTGTGGCGCGGTCCTTAAGCGCAGAATTTCAGACAGCACTTGACAGCCACGCTAAGTTGTTTCAAGGCCAATGTTCCGCAGCGCTGCCACCTCTTGACAAAAACATTCCCAATTTTTATGAGTTAAACCTTATGAGCTACAAAGAAATTAACTGCATTTCGCTACCTTCTACAGTTATTAAGATATTAATTTTTAAAATCCCGGAATTCTTTTATAGATACCCTGTATAAGATGTTCCGCATATTTTGATTTTATGCTTGTCAATTTGTTTAATATATTATAAATATATTTGTTTATATATATATGCAATATATTGTTAATAATATATTTCCAAATATAAAATTAAAGTTATATTTGAAATATATTCATAATTATATGTTATAAAATATATATGGTGTTAATATATTTAAAATATATATCACTAAGGGTATTTCGTAATATATATGTCTTACTTTAGTTTTAATATATTTGTAATGTATTGCAAAATATATTTAAAAAATATATTTCATTAAATATATTTGAATATATACAAGAATATATTTCAAATATATTTCACTAACAGTATTTCGTAATATATTTGTCTTACTTCAGTTTTAATATATTTGTTATGTATTGCAAAATATATTTCATTAAATATATTTGAAATATATACAAGAATATATTTCACTAACAGTCTTGCATAATATATACTCTTACTTGAATCGAAATATAAATTATATATTTCAAAATATAATCCTAAAATATATTTCAAATATATTTTAAATATAAACTAAAATAATATATATTTGATTATATATTTTATATATATTTTGGTCTTTTAAAATATATTTTAAATATATTTAAATATATAATTTTTCCATATGGGTTTGGTTGTGACCACTTGGGATTCTATCCTCAGTTGCTTTAGCAGTGTACAAGTTTAATTTTAGGTAGCAATTGAAAACGCATGTACCCGTGATAATTTTTTTAGGATTATAAATAGTTGACAACTTGTTTATATTTGCAGGAAAAACTATCATCCTTAGTAAATTATTATTAGTAAAAGTTATTCCACAATGTAAAATATTGTTAATCTACAATAAAAATACAAAATAGTTATTTTAATCTACTGATAAAACATTTTCCCATGGTGCTGGATTATTTTTAATCCACTTCGACAAAGCGTAGCATAAATCAACCAAATGGAAAAGCGGCCACACGTATATTTTGATTATAACAGGTAACTGTTAAATTTTACATTAATAATACCCATAACGGGATTATCTTTGAGAATCGTTCTTTGAACATTTAGAGAATTAACTTATTTAAAAATTTTTATATATTTATATTAGGTCTGTTGGAACTGATTACATTGGTAGGTTAGCTATGTAGTTTAGTTTAGTTACTTTAAACTTAGTCCTACAGTTAGTAATCGTTCAAAATTATATTTACCAACAAATTCTGAATAGACTACTCTCATTTAGTACTACAGTGATCTATTACGTTATAAACTATAACATGTATGAAAAGATTTACCCATTTGGCTCTTGGATTGATTGTTGAAATTTGATTGAAAATTATTAGAAAATCTAACCACGGTAATTTAAAAAAAAATACTAAACATAATATCGAGGCAAAGCGCGTGTTTTTGGAAAAATTAAAATTTTTAATCATATGTTATTGCCTATTTTTTTAAGGTAATCATTTTATTCATGAGGTATTTATTATAGTAAGGCCAAGTTAAAGCTAAAACACGTTTGTCGTTTGTTTCAATAACTCTTTTTCGTGTCCCTTATTATAAATTAATGATACGCCTTACCTTTGTTGCTTACTAAGGACTTGAAAATCACCATATAGGCCTAAACTTAACTGCAACAGACAACTGAGGTTCTAGAAATTTGCCTGGCTTGATTATTTTTAATAACACATTCAAGTAATTATTGAACTTTGTCCTCTTTGAGAAAGTGTTTACAAATTGCAGTACGAGGTATTCCAATATCGTATATTAATTTTTAATGGGTTGAAAACAAAACACACGGATCAAAGAACGCTAAACCTAGACCCCTTGTTATAGCCAAGCGGTTAAAAATTTGCCTCCTACAAATATGAGGATTCAAAACATGCCTTGTAACAGTTTAATTGAAGATCCCCGTCACTCGGACGCGTCAATTCGCTTAGAAATCTTTCAGCTTCTTTCCCTTGTAGTTGCCCCAGCTTAGGACTTTCGTTAAGACGTCGTGGGACTTTTTTCCATTTTAGAAACGTGGAATGGTCAATGGTCATGTGACATGTAAAAAAATGTAAAAAATGAAAGTTATTGGTTTTATGTAATTTATACCAAAAGTTGGCCAATAAATAATCTTCCACCCCTAAGGAAATACAGTAGTTCGGCTAGGTTTAGGTTGACACGTTTACAAGAATTTGAATAGTCGGTATTAAAAATTCCTAATGAAGCTGTCTTATTCAGAATTTCGAAGAATTTTAATAAATTAAGTTAATTTTTCATATGGACAACACAATATGAGTCGAGCCCCGTACTTCTTGTTCTTTTAATCCTCTTTTTGTGACATAGTAAATGGTGTTCCAGTTATGTCGGTTCCCTAAATTGAATATTTTCAATTTTACTCCTGTGTAAACCATATAAAAAATATGATTTGATTAATTGTGTTTGTAAAGGTTACAAACATCAGAGGTGACAATCTCTGAAGATCGTCCACTGTCAACGTTGGGCAATTGACACGTCATAGTTAATTAAATCACAAATGTGCATCCTGAGTTGATTGCTTTATTGTCACCGAAACAGGTACATTAATTTGTCCTGTTAATTTTTCGTAATACTATAATTTGGTATTGAGATATTATGTTGAAAATGAGAAATCAATCATAATTAAACGTTTTATTGTTGACATCAAAATGTCACTGCTCACGAAGAAACTTGAGGCGAAATCAAGTGAGTGAACGTGAATTCTCAAGGATTACCTTGAAGTGTAAAACAAACGTGTAATTTCAGTTTTCTGATTCAAGTAAGCTCTTCCAACAATTTGAGTATCAAAGCGATTGTTAGAGAGTCCTCTTTAGGTGAGGTACGCTGATTCAGAATAAAGCAACGTAATTCCTTTATGTGAAATCCCCTTTCGAACAGAGTCGACATGTCGAGATAAGGCAACTCTTCTCGAGCTCTTGGCTTTGTTATCTTGCATGACTTCCTCATGTTATCTTGCAGTAACTTCTGTGATATTCTTTTCATTTATTAATTTACTAAGAACTATGAAATAGTTTTATACTCAATGTGTCGGTACATTACAATTCAGATTTTGTTAATTGACCTCCTTTGTTTCAGAACGTTTTTTGACCAGTCACTCTGTGATTTCAATAATTTCTTTTATAAAACAAAGTTATAGCAACGCAAAGTAATAGTTTGTAAGTCTTTAACTTACTCAGACAAGCTGAACTATGTTAGTAATTCATTATCAATGTGTGATAGCATGCATACCAAATTTGGTAGTTTTGTATTGTATGAATCAAGTATAATCATACATTACGTGAGAGCCAAAGCTATTACTAGTTAGAGTATAGCAAATTGTATATAAAATAGCTTATTAATTACCAATTAAAATTAAAAGGGTAGAGTATTGCAGTAGTCAGAAAGAGATGGACTAGATGTTAGTCACATCGATGTTATTGGCAAGGAAGTATTCGTAGTTGAGTTTTCTTTCTCCTATGCTTGCCGTAACTGTAACTCTTCTAACTGAGTTCGCTGTAGTACAGTGACAGCTGCAATCTGCTGTCTATCTGTACCTGATTAGACGAAACAACGTCGAAACAGCAAGTCATCCACTTAATCGAAGCATCTGCTTCTTTTCCAGCTGTGCTTTCGCACGCGGACGTAGCATAGCAGTGCAGGTGGTGCCCACACTACCTTAGCGTAGGGTCGGGGTATCACTTTTTGATAAAGCAGAGTGAGCCACCAGGAGACTCATCGACTGGAGGAAACTGCTTGTGGAGACTGAAGAAATGCTCGCACGACCATGACATGTGGTTCGCCCGCACATGGTAGCACGGAGCGCCAACAAGCCATAGAGCGTGATGACGGCTTAGCCTCTCACTTGACTCTGGCCCACTGGTGTACGTGTGAGTCCAAAATGTCCAGCTTCCCAGGTCTGTATGGGGATACGCGCGCCACAGTGTATGCCTTATGTGTGGCACGGAACATCCTCTAAACCGAAGAGGAAAAGGCTCAGATGAGCCGCCGCTTGAGCTTTCTTAGTGCGTTTCGAGATGTCTGTCTCTCGTCAGGTGTGCGAAGAAGCGCACGACGCAATGACACGGATGGAGAAATCCGAGAAGTGTCAGAAAGAGATGGACTAGATGTTAGTCACATCGATGTTATTGGCAAGGAAGTATTCGTAGTTGAGTTTTCTTTCTCCTACGCTTGCAGTAACTGGAACTCTTCTAACTGAGTTCGCTGTAGTACAGTAACAGCTGAAATCTGCTGTCCATCTGTACCTGATGAGACGAAACAACGTCGAAACAGCAAGTCATCCACTTAATCGAAGCAACTGCTTCTTTTCCAGCTGTGCTTTCGCACGCGGACGTAGCATAGCAGTGCAGGTGGTGCCCACACTACCTTAGCGTAGGGTCGGGGTATCACTTTTTGATAAAACAGAGTGAGCCACCAGGAGACTCATCGACTGGAGGAAACTGCTCGTGGAGACTGAAGAAATGCTCGCACGACCATGACATGTGGTTCGCCCGCACACAACTGTGGAGGCACGAAAAGGTATGATAAAGGGGTTAAGCTTTATATGCTTAAAAGGTGGTCATTCTTTAAAAGATTGTAAAGTAAACAAACCCCGTTTGTACTGTAAGCAGAGAAAAAAATCACCACAGAAGCCTTTGTTCTAAAAAATTTGCCCAGGAACCCAAACTTAATGAAACTTGTGCAGTTAATTCTGAAAATTGTAATGAAACTTCCCTTCTTTCAGCACAGGAAAATGTCATTTTACAAACTGCTAGGGTCCAACTAACTAGTAATGGCTTGACAGAGCCTACTCGAGTTCTGTAGGCACCGGAAGTCAGCGTTCTTACGTCACCAAGAGCCTTGCTTCCTAACTTAAACTTCAGTGTGAAAACACTCAACTTTTGGCAGTTTTTACTTTTGGAAATCAAGAAGCTAAGACAATTGAAACTCGAAACGTTCAAACCGGTCTTAAACTTGTTTACGGTCAAACTCTCAATATTAGTTGTAATATTGTACCACAAATTACCGGAAAACTTAGCGCTACTTCCTCAGTTGATGTCAATCAAATAAAGTAATCATACCCTTACTTACACTTTGCCGATGGCCAAATAAAAATGAAGGATCTGCAATAGATTTATTGATCATTAATCATTCTTAATCATTCTTATTAAGACAGGCACCTCATGGAGGACGTTACCCTGAATGTGAGTGAAGAATGAGTGTGATGATCGTGATGATAGTGGCGCGATCTTGTAGCCTTGTTACTGACTAAGGCTGGCACTGACTACTACTTTGATATAATAACAAACGAGAAAATAGAAGTAAGCCCTGGTTTGTACCTGGTAGGATCTAAAGTAGGTTGGATTATAAGTGGGAGGGAATTATCCGGAAAGGAAACTAAAACTTACTCGACTTCCTTTATCACCATGGTTCAATCTAAAAATATATTTCGGTTGGATAGCCACTTTGAAATGCCCGATTCTCATCTTGTTAAAGATATTACAACTCCAACTGACAAACTAACGAAAGAAAACCAAAATAATGTAAATGACCTAGGATTACGATGGAATACTGTTCATGACAACATAATGAAACCGCTTACAGACGATACAATTCTTTGTACGAAGAGAACTTGTGTCTTCTGTCTTTGACCCTTCCGGTCTTTTTAGTCCTACAGTTTTGAAAGAAAAACGATTCATTCAAAATCTCTGGGAAGAAAACTTTCATTGGAATGAGCCACTGTCTGATGCAAAATACACCGAACGGGAAACTATAAGAAAAGATATCTTGGAACTTCCTAAAGTAACCTCAGAGGAAAATCCGTCAGTTATTGCTACTCGTGGGACGAATGTTGCTGAACTGCAACACAGTGAGATGTGTTGGACAGGTCCACGTTGGCTTAACAAAACTGAGAGCGAATGGCCAAACTGGGAACTCAATCCTGTAGAAACTAAAGAGTACGAAGCCAAAGAAGATATCACTATCCTCGACGACACACGTGATGAGGAGATCATTAAACCTCCTTTTGGAATAGACATAAACAGTTTTTTAAACGTGAAGAAACTATCAAGGGTAACGTCATACTGTGAACGGTTTGTTTTACAGTGTAGGAAACTATTAACTAAATCTTCTACTAATGTCACTACCGAGGACTGCCGAGGAACTGTTAAGAAATACTTAACTTTTCGGTGGTTGGAGGGTGAACCATATAAATTACCTCCAATTCCTCATCTTCATCTTCCAATTAGAAAAAACATCTTGGCACTTTGGAAGAAAGGAAACAATGCCCTAGATTCATTTTGATATATGGCGCATTGAATATCAAACAACAGTGATATTATGGCGTAACAGTAAATTGGAAATACTATATTTTTGCTTTGTCGGTCTGTGGCAAAGCCATGAAAATTTCTAATTTTCTTTATCTTAATTTGTTTAACACATTATAACAAAGATATCAGGTGTTATGTTTGTAAAATAATTTTGTTGTTTACTTTTAGTATGAAATCAACTAAGAAATGTTAACTTTTAAAAATGTGAATATTAAATAGTAGTTTTCATTACTAGGAGCGAAAGTGGCTCTTTTTGGTACGAGATCGTAATTTACAGGCGAGGCGCAGCCGAGCTTGGAAATGCGATCGAGTACCAAGGAGACACTTTTGCTCCATGTGATGAACAACTATTTTCATCATTATGTATAAATAATCATTTAATCGTTAAAAAATTAGACTACATAATTTTGAGGTTATCCAAAATAGTCATAGTCATTTACACATCTGTTAGTTGTTTACAAACACAAGATAAGAAATCGTTCAACCTTTCAAACGTAACATAAACAAATTTTGACATTAGAGTACGGCAAAATTTACCATATGTTTTTCCAGTACTCCTATTCGAAATGATCCAAAAACGATCATTTTGCGTACGATTTAGAGAACTAAAAACGGCTGTTTTCGGGACAGTATGATGAAAACTCTTTTAAACTATTTAAACTCTATTTTAACTAACTTTTAAAACTCATAATTCACAACATACTATGTCAAATTTAGCTGCTGAACATTTTCACTTTTCATACACGCCTTAAAACTACGAAATCCAATTTCTATAATAGGGGTATTTTTAACAGCTAAACTACCAACATCACAATTATTATTAATGAAGCATTGAAACCCGATGACATGGTTATTATTAGCTGCATTATTAGTGGTGATGTCTCGGTAGAGATTCATGTCAGTTGAGACGTCTGCTAATGTGCTGTCAGATGCGATGTTAATGATACTTACTTCCTCGGCTTTGTCACAGGAATATGTGATGCTGATTGTCAAGATAATTATGAACCCCCAAAATGTTGGCTTTGCAATGTTTTTACTTTTGTAACTATTTGTTCATGCCTTTTGGGAAAACTCAGTGAAGGTATTCGTCGATTGGACGTGATAACTGCCACCATGGTATTTTCATTGCTAGAATAATGATAGCTTCTTCTTTGTTAAACAGATACAGACGATCGTAGATACCAGGGAAGCTTTATAACATTTATTATTATTTGTTAGTTTATATGTGGTTTTGTAGAATTGGTTAAATTTTATTATTTAACAAGTATTTTTATTTCTTATAATTAGACTTACTATTCTTGAGGAGTCATCTGCATCTGTCTAATTAAAATTACCACCAATCAACTAATTGATATGATTATTCATTTTCTTGATTAGCAAATTAGATGGTAAGTATAGAAAACTAGTAGCTTTAAAAGTGTCAAACCAATTTAAATTTGCACAAAGTGTTGTTTTGTGCCACAACTAAACTTCGCATATGAAGTCGTATTTGCTGATGTGTCAAAAATGATATAATCAGCACATCGTAATCTCCATTAAACCCTCAATTAACCACATTTAATACAGCATTACATTACCAAATTACATTACTGGGCCGAAGCCATTAACATTATCATGATCATTACTGTCGTTACTCTTACCATAACACAAACAAATTGGTAATTAATGCATTATAGCAACGATCAATCTGATAATGATTGCTTTACTAACTAATACCATAGTATCTCTCTGCTTGCTCATTAAAAAATCATCATTGACTCTACAATTACTATGATTATTTTATAAACGGCCAAAGGTGAAATTTGATATCGTAATGCGTTTGGATATTAATAAGTTTCCAGGTTCAATAATGCTATTCTAACCCGAGCACCAAGGATTGACGAAATGCTTTCGGGGTTCTAGTGTAACAGTTGACCTCCTGGCTGCGCCGAACTTTAACTTCGTGGGAGCAATGAAACGCAAAGTTACGTGGGTTCGAATTAATTTTATTTATAGTTTCAAATTACCGAATCAATATTTTACAGATCAAATTATTTGACAATTCAACTTCGAATTTAAAACACAATAGAAAATCAATAGAAAAAGAGGGCAAATTAATTAGTAATTTAACTTGCGTAGCATGGCTGAGGGCCATTGACTGCGGCAGAGAGACCGGCGCGGCGGCGGCGGCGCCGCGCACGCGTGACTACTTCGGCTGCGTCTCGACGGGGACTGATGCGTCAGCGTGCTGAGTGCCGGTAGGAAAAGCTGCGGCCGAGGCTACGGAGCGCCCGCTTAGAGGCTACACCCTCTGTACGGTGCTGCGCCCAACGATAACTTAGTGCATAATTAAAGCTGAAACACTGCCAGCGACCGTTGTCTGCCCGGCACGTGTTGCTGATTCTGGCAGTTAATTTGGGGTCAGGCTAGAATTCTTGGTATTTCGGGTCACTTGGTGTCACTGGAATATTTCGTTGCGAGGAGCTTATGAGGAAATGATTGACTGTTAATACAGTTACTTACTGAATTAATTTACCGGCCGAAACCCATAAGTAAATCAATTAGTTATTAATATTACAACATGATTATGCAGAGGGAGGGGTTTGTTTCATTGGTTAAAGTAGTCACAATTGATTAGAATGTGACAGTCGTCACACTAGTGCGTGGAACAAGTTTAAAAATCTTTCACTTCCTGAAACCAGCACCATACTTTGGGAATTGACTAAATACATATAAAAGAGTGAAAATCATCCGGGAGGCAAGCTTAAAAATATTTACGTCATGGGTAGTGACGTCATCAATATGGCCACTCAGCCAACTGTAATAATGTCACATATCTCGGAAACCGCTCAATCGATTTTGACGTGAGATATATTATTTGAAAGGTCTATTCATTATCTATAATAAAGGTTATTACATTTTCAGCGGTAAAATCAGCGGTATTTGAGTATTTTGTAAAATATTAATTTTGTATGAGTGTTTGTATTTTCATGTATTTAAATTAATATTAATAATTAAATATCCTCGTTGCAGCAGACCTGCATGCTCAGCGAATTTCAACTGCTTAAATAAATCATTGAGACGGGGCCACGAATAAGTAAAATCTGCGTAAATCCCAAAATGAGCATACAACAATTTTCCCCATAAGAATAACATGGGAAATGAGTATGCAGGTTTGCTGCCAGGGAAATGTAAAATTGAGAGATTTTTGGCCATAATCCAGTAGATATCAACTAGATGAAGCCATTAACAAAGTTTTATCCAGATATGTTGAAAAATAAGCGAGATATAGCATTTTATTTATTTCCTATAAGGTTAACATTGGAACCACATACTGTGATAACCTTATGGGAAATAAATAAAATGCTATATCTCGCTTATTTCTCAACATATCTAGATAATACTTTGTTAATGGCTTCATCTAGTTGATATCTACTGGATTATGGCCAAAAATCTCTCAATTTTATATTTCCCTGGCAGCAAACCTGCATACTCATTTCTTATAGGGAAAATTGTTGTATGCACATTTTGGGATTTACGCAGATTTTACTTATTCATGGCCCCGTCTCAATGATTAATTTAAGCAGTTGAAATTCGCTAAGCATGCAGGTCTGATGCAACGAGGATATCTAATTATTAATATTAATTTAAATACATCAAAATACAAATATTCATAAAAAATTTATATTTCACAAAATACTCAAAAACCGCTGATTTTACTGCAGAAAGTGTAATAACCTTTATTTTAGATAATGATTAGACCTTTCAAATAAGATGTCTCACGTCAAAATCGGTTGAGTGGTTTCCGAGATATGAGACATTATTATAGTTGGCTGAGCGGCCATATCGATGACGTCACTACCCGTGACGTAAATATTTTTAAGCTTGCCTCGCGGATGATTTTCACTCCTTTAGATGTATTTCGTCAATTCCCAAAGTATGGTGCTGGTTTCAGGAAGTGAAAGATTTCTAGGTATTATGTTGTTTGTTCCATGCACTATTCAGAAAATTTTGATTTTTATATTATAAAAAAATTATTAGATCCATGAAATATTGAAATTCACTTTGAATATTGAAATACAATTAATGTTAGGTCTCATACCTTTGAACCCAGGTCTTGAAGTGGGTTATCAATATAATATTATGTATACTTTATATCAGGCTTTAGACATGTTTTAGAAACGCCATGCTGTACTTGTGTGTCCCGGATCAATGACTGACTTCCAAGAAAAGGTTAAAGTACTTGCTTTACAAACATTCAAGAAACAGATTAAAATATCATGTTAGTCAGTCAAACGAGGGAATTTATTTTTCTGGGGATTAAAAGATCAATGTTTACTAAGTTTGATTAAACCAGTCCTCTAAAACAATGACGTTTACCTACTTTTTATATGCATTATATTGACTTTTTATCTGAAAAGAAAAACGATGTTTTAGTTAAGGAAATATCAGTTTTTATGCTTTATTGCTGTATATTTGTTTGGCTTTTTAATCTATTTCATATTCATTTTGTTTTACTTTTTCATATTCTAATAACAATTATTTGACAATTGCCATTAGTATGGTAGGTTCAGCCATATCAATAAAGTCTTGATAAATTTACTTTTTATCTGTGTTTTTCCTTAAGCAAAGTTATTATAAAACCGTATTCAAAAACTCTTAATCTCTTCACCACGAGTGCCTAGTGATTGGGCTGAAGTGATATGTACAGCAAATACAGAGCAGCATGTCCAGATGATGGAATATAAGTATACAGTATCAATGTTGGGGCGCTAAGGACTTGAAGATTAGGTAGGTCAAAGCTTGAGACAAGCAACCAAATTTATAATGAATCAAACTGGTGATTTTAAATATAATTTGTCAAGATCATCTACAATATAATTTTAATTTTATTGTTAAAAGCTTAATATGAATAATTTTAAATTCTCTTCTTTCGCAGTCATGTGCAATAGAACACAATCCTTATTCCTTCAAATATTCACATTATCCTTAAATATCCATTTATTGTATTCCAATACTCTCATTTTTTCGTAGACTGTATAATGAATAATAAAATAATAAAAGAAACAAAATAATTTGTCTTTTTTGACTTTATTTCTAAGAGGGTGTAATAAATTAAAGAAGAGGGTCTGAAAAGTCATTTTCCTTTGGCTCAGCGCTGAGCTTCGACACCGCACGAGAAGTAGCTGTGATTAATAGAGTAGCGACAAACCGGACTTTCATTTTCCGTCTTAAGTTTGTTAATGAGACGTATCTCTAGTATTATATTTAACCGAAGAATCGGAACATCTGATAATTCATAATTAGTAGAATGAAGTTTTAGTTCCGCGTACAAGTATAATATTCGTTCATGAAACAGCAAGTTGTTGAGCTCCACCAGAGGTTGAACTGAGTGAGAAACAAATACTCGAAATTACAGCTGTGCCATCAACTCACTTCTCCTCTTGAACCTAAATTGCCTTAAGGCCTTGACTGAAGCTAAAATCTTGTGTTAAAAGTATTTACTAAAGAAAATTACATCAAATCTCAAAGTAAAGTTACTATTTTTACACTTTACTATCATGATAAAACGTCTTCAAAAACGTGTGTGAACTTTCATACGTTATGTGAATTATTCAGTCGGTAACCGTAAGATAAGTAACACTGTTTGTTTCTTATAAATGTTTAACAACTGAACTTATTTTATTTAATGGGGATTTCTATCAATTATTGTGCTCATTAATTGTTTTGCTTATAGAAAACTTACTCACTGAAACCATTATTTATGCAACTAATGTAAAGAGTGGATTATGTCCCGAAATAGAATTTCTGTATTGTTTGGTTTACAAAAGTTTTTATTGTTGTAATAAACTACTATTGCCCTACTAATAAGTCTGAAAGTTTGCTTTTGATGTGATATATTTTTAATATTTATTGTATAAGGCGACATTTTTCTATGAGGGTGAAATTAATCGAAGAAGATGGGCTGAAAAGTAATTTTTCTTTGGCTGAGCGCCAAGCTTCGACACGACACGAGAAGAGGCGGATGTGATTAACGGAGTTGTGACTAACCGGACTTTCATTTATTTAATTTGCATCTTAAGTTTGTTAATAAAACGGGATTAACATGCCTTGATCCAGTTTAATAGACCGTATCTGTAATATTATATTCATCCGAAGAACTGAAATATCCGATAGTTCATAAGTATTTTTATCAACCCTATGTTTTACAACTTTCAAAGCATTTAAGTCTTAAGAAAAAGTTTAACAGTACAATGAATTTATCTTTACCAATTAAATTTTAACACTAGTATTTAGCTCATAAAATGAACTATTGTGTGGATGTAGTAGTCTTTTTTTATATAAAATTGCGTTTTGTATAAGCTGTGAAGAAAACTAAGTTATAAGGGAGCTGAGAACAGAAACGTAATATTTTGCAGCTGGCCAAACGTCAAACTGATAGAGCACGCCGGATGAGCCTGGCATCTTTCTCACTGACATCCAAACAAAATCCAGTAATAAAAGTCAAAGGAGCTGATACCACATAAGGCGTCAGCGCTATTTATTAACCTAAACATTAACCAAAAATAAAATATATGACATTTAAGCTGAATATACTCGCCTGGCATCATTAATACTGAGGTAATTCTCGCAGATATCATTCAATACACACTAAACTTAATTATTAATATTGATGAAGTTAACAACAATCGACTGGTGTCACCATAATGCTTTCATTCTTCTACCTCTGCTATTTGTAGTAAAGCTGTACTTGTTAATTATTATTAATAACATAAATCAAAAAATATTTTACACAGTCGTAGTCGCTAGAGAGAGTAAGGGCTGCTGACCACGTTTTATAAAGTATCATTAATATAAACTGAACGTGAAGCGTAAAAACGTAAAACGTAAAGGTAAAATTGGTTTTTATAGCTCTTTACCCGCAGATAAATTTAATTTCACACATGATATAGTCTGTAAAAACACTGTTGAAATGAAATATTTTAAGGCAAAACTATTTTATTTTAATAAAAAAATCAGTTCGAGCACCCATTAATAATTCCATCACCGACCTTCACTATATATAGATTAAACATTGTTAGCATGTTAGAGTATATAATAATCTTTAGCCTAACACCCATTGAATTCAGTTATCTGTATATATTGTGAGTACAGAGGATTTGACAAATAACGAGGCGTTGGTGTTAACGTACCGTATAATTTGTGCTCGTGAACGATATCCCAAATATAAACACTGAAGGTTTTTTGGCCATTATTTTTATAACTATTACTTTGTAAAGCAAATACTAAATCTAATAAATTGTATATCTAATAATTGAGCTTCATGACAATTTGTTACGCACTAATCATTATTGGATTGAGCCCGTTATTTTTAGACGGTTCCTCATAAGGAATTTCCCCTTAAGTAAATAAGCTATATTCTAAGGTAGCAATGTATATAAGTCTTGGTATTAGACATAGGTAAAAATATGTTTTAGACACTCAAACACCAAATACACCGTTCATTGAAATATTTATACTTTTGCTTATAACATCTTCAAGTTTTAGTCCTCTTTGCCAGAAATCCACCGTAAAAACAGTCTAGGGTTTTAACTCAAATAGAATAAAATACATCCGGTTACTAACTACATGACTGAATGGAGCAGTTGAGGCGGTATTATCTCGCCGGGTCGCACTCGCACGCTAGTGTGCCGGTACTCTGGCTTTCTCTTTCACAAGAATCTAATTTGGCTCAAAAATAAAGTGCTCTTTCGAACATAAACACCACTTCAGTTTTCACCATTATTCTCTGTTAATTTTAATTGTATTCTTTTGCGCTTCATGGTTATTTTATATATAGTATAAATCTTCTAAGCCTTCCACAACAGATTGCAGACAAACAGCTTGACATACAAAGACGACACAAAACCTTTCCATTCTAATTCGTACCCAAGGATTAACGTAAAAACATTTTGAACTTTTAAAATACAGAGTGTTCCAAAAATGGAGGTCATGGGTTCAAATAAAAGAATGCTCAAACCCAAAGATATATCATGTTATGCATAATTTTAAAGCTCGAGACAAGAAAAACAATTGGGTGGAAACAGAATTCACTTATCTCTGTTCGTTTCAAAATTGCGGGCATTTTCGCGAAAATTATTGGTATATACAAAATATTGGTATCAAGAGAACCTCAAAACATAATTTGTTATGTTTAAAAGTTATTAATCCTCTTAAACTCAGCTTTAATTTGATATATGACATGCCAACACTTAGAAAATTAAAGTTTTGGCAAAACATTTTATTTTGTTGTAATATTGGTAGCCCTAAAGATCAAAAATTGTAAATGGCAGCATATGTTAAATATCACATCATTCACCACCAAGGAGGTTATATTACTATACTGGAGGCAGCACTCCATAGTAAAACAGAGTGCCGGCTGTTTAGAACAAAATATCACAAAAATGGTACATCAGTTAGTACCAACGTTTGCAAAATACCTCAATTTCACCGACTTCCCAAAATGAACGAATCAATCGAGTGATTCAGTCGAGTCACGACTCAATTTTGAGCTTGGTTCATTCCGGAACCGGAAATCAATAATATTTTAAACAACGAATTAAACAATCATAATAAACTGCTAACTAGTACTTATTAGGTGATTTTTGTTTGAAAATAACTTCACCTAATTTATTTTTGGGTATATCTTTAATGGCAAAATAAAGTAAAAATAGCAAAACAGATACCTGGGCTAAAAGTAATTGATATAATCAGTCACTATGCAAATACTAGAATTATGGTAGAAACTTGGCAGGTAAGCAACATAATTAGTAGGACAATTTTCTTTTAGTGGTACAATATCGCTGAGCGACAGTAATGTTTGTATAATAACATGGCTGATGGCAAAATTGTACATAAGGAGTGAAGTTGTTATTTACTGGCCGGATACTAACACTTATATATTGAACTTTAAATTAATTATTCTTTATTCATAGGTTTTAAAAAATAACATTTTCTTTTATATTATTTATATAATATCGTATTTGGTCTTACCTGTTCCAAGGCAAAGAAACCGTTCAATCATAATGAGAATCAGATCAACATGTTTCAACTCTCCGAAATGATTACATCAGTTTTTGAATCAGTTGAATCGACTCAAAGAACGGTACATCAGTTAGTACCAACTGCGGCACACTGTCCAATGCTGTTTGTGAAGGCAGTGCTACCTCCAGTATAGTAATACAACCTCCTTGTTCACCACCATTTACAATTATTTAAACCTACCTCCTATCTTTGGTGGTTTTGTAGTTAAAAGCAAAAAAACTCTATTTTGCCTAATAAAGCCCATGTTAAATTTGAAGCCTTCAAGGCATTTAAATTTGCATCCGTTAAACTTAAGTACTGCACATTTAACATGGGCTTTATACGGTAAAATGCAGTAAATAAAGGATACAGGACCCAAATGCAAATAAAGGGGGTTTTATATCCTTTCAACTAAGTAAACATTAAACACACAAACACACACTTAAGATACTTGAATCAAATGTCATAAATTTATATTTCTTATTTGGTTAGTTAGGAATGTTTGTCCTCGTTTCCCTGAGCCGACCTTTCCCGGCACAGATCGCAAGGGTTTATTGGATTTTCAGTTATAAGGTTTAGGATTCAGTTTTTCGTTTCTTTGATTAAGGATAAGGAGACTGTTTCATTTCAGTATTTTCCGACCGGCTCTAAAACTTGTTACGGGTCTAATACCTCTATGATTATTTTTAAATCGTTTCTATAATAGAATAGTTATGATTATTTTTCAATCGTTTCTGCAGTGGAATTTTTTTCGAGGTTTGTACTGGCTTAAGTAGCACTTTCAACAATAAAACAACAACAACAACAACAACAACAACAAAAACGGGAAATTTTTCTTAATGACAGCAATCAAATATATGACAACAAATCAGCATAAATATCCCTTTGACCCACTACGTTTTCTTTCATTCTCATAATATTTCAGTTAAATCTGCCAAATACCTCTCCAAAATTTTAATAAACATATAAAATACAACATAATTAATTGCATCTCATAAAAATGTGTATGCTTTTGTTTGTATGTAGATTGTGTGATGTTTTGACCTGGAAAACCACTTCCTAACAGGTAGTTTAAGACCTAATGAGATTCGCAGCAGACGCCAAGGCGAGATTAGCCCTGCTCGTGGTAATTGCAAGCTCTTGGTAGTGACATGAAGAATAAACCAACCTTTTTCGTGAACCTACTAATTATAAATCCTTGTCGCATTTACAACTGATTAATTATTAAGATCAACTACTGAAGAAATGTGTAACACAATCTATACATACTGTGAAAATCTCTAGCTTTCAACTTATTTAACTTACATCTTTACTTCCTACTAAACTATTAACACTTTGAACCCTGGGCGCTAAAATCTCTTTTTACGTGCGTTACTGGCCAATTTTGGGGTTCAAATTAAAATTCGTAGCTTAATACATATATTTGTTAACCATATAAATCATATATCAAAATTAAGATAAAAATATAACCTTTCAAATGATATAAATTTTATTACAGTTACAACAAACAACAATTTTAGGATTCCACATAAAACGGACATAAAAAAATAAAGAAAACAAAATTGTGACGGCAGTCACGTACATCACTCATATCAAATATATCTCTCATATTTTACATTAAACATGAAAAAAACATTACGTAATAAAGTAATAACATATCTTAGACTCAAAACACTTGTAAATATAAGTAAAATCACACTTTATTGGACGCCGACACAAACGTAAACAAAGTCAGCCATTACTGCAGACAACAAAGCGCCGTCAGCCAGTGACGCAAAGGATCAGCTGCAGACATTTGGATTTATTTTTCTGCTGCTAAATAGATGGCTTTTTCGAGACCTTTGGATACTATAATCAATGCCAGATGATCAAGGAAGAGTTCCCTAGCAACGATTAGCGAAAATACGTCGAATATACGTTGCTATGGAATTTAATTTTGCAGCCCGACCTATACTCGGGCTTCGTACACGGCGACATACGCCATGCCCCGAGCTATACTCGGGCTTAGGGTTCAAAGTGTTAAAGCTTCCTTATACTTGTAGTGAGTATAGAAGAACAAATCAAGGAAAAGAAAAAAACAAGGAGATCAAGGAGTTAAAACTGTTTATTTCCAACACTTTATTACAATAACATTTTTTGTTATTTAATGAACAAGCAGCGGTTGCTATTACACGAAAAGAATGCAAGCTTGTGACAAGTAACGTAGTATTAATTATAATTACATATTATTAATATTAATTGTATTAGTAATAATAATAATTAACACATTACCCTCTGAATATTTTATAATTCAGGATTGTTAATTAATAGCTGCCATTGGTTGTTGGGCTATTAATTAACAATCCTGTCTAAGGAATGTGCCAACCTTAGTCAGTAACAAGGCTACAAGATCGCGCCACTATCATCACGATCATCACACTCATCCTTCACTCATATTCGTGGTAACGTCCTCCATGTCTTATTAAGAATGATTGAAAAAAATAAATGTGCTAAACAGTCCCGGGGGGACACACCCGGAACGAGGAGGTGTTTAGTGGGCTGCGGTTAGTCTCACACTCCGTCCGTAAATGGGTTCCACCTGCCTTCATCAAAACATTGTTATTATTTTGTTTTATTACATTGGTAATTTACTGAATTAAATGTGCTGAAAAATGCGGGGAGCTGAAAGTATTTCGAGCAACTTGGAAATACAGATATTACAATTTTGCTGTACAAGTATTACTTGTTCGACTTAATCACACATTTAATTTATTTCTACGTTCTTAACCCCTGGCACTCCGTCTAAATCGCTGGTCGGGCTCAAGCTTAATGAACGGAACATATAAACCCAATGAAGCTGTTACCGCGCGGCAGGCACACTTCACCGTGATGAAAATTTCGTGGAGGGAAGTTGTAAGGAATTTTCGAGTCGTTAATCGTTTTTGATCGATTGTCCAAAATACCTCAGCCTTGCTGGGTTTTAAAAGTCCAGGGGTCGGTCGAAAATCATGTTATCGGTCGTTTTACTAACTCTAAATTCCTTTTATTTATCCTGGATTCTTTAGCCTAGAGAGGGTAACTCAGATTAAGGGTCTAAAAACCTGTTTCGTCAATGACCAATCATCATTGTCGCCCTATATATATAAAAAAAACTCTGACGATCCTATTACGCTCGCTATTCCCCAACAACCACAAAAATATCAAGTAAAGAGGAAATTTAGGGAATAAATAGTGTATTTAAATTTCAGACCTATAGCAATTGTGCCTGCCATTTCAAAAATACTTGAAAAACTTCTATACAATCAAATCTATGAATTTTTTGAATCAAATTCACTATTTAACCATCGACAATTTGGATTTAGAAGAAATTTTTGTTGTATTGATGCCGTTTATGATCTTATCAAAGATTCCATCAACAAAATAGAAAGTGGAAAATTAGTTTGCTTTCAATCATTTGACATGTCAAAAGCATTTGACTCTGATTACATTTAATGAAATCTTACCTAAGTGATAGAACACAACATGTTCAATATAATGATGAAATTTCCGATGGCTTGTATATAGAAGAAGGGGTACCTCAAGGATCATGTCTTGGACCACTTATTTTTAATATATATATATATCAATGATTTGCAAGAATCAATTCCAAAGGCAGATTATTCCACATACTTATATGCTGATGATTTAGGTATTAATATATTTGGAACAAATTCTCAGGAAATAATACAAAAGATGAAAATAGCTGAGAATCATGTAATGGAATGGTGCAATAGCATTAAATTAAGTTTGAATACAAATAAAACCCAAAAATTTGAAATTAATTTCTCAAATAAGCATCATCTACATAAGAATATATCTTCAATGAAATCCTTAGGTATAGTAATATTAATAGACTGTAAATTAAACTGGCAAAGTCATATAATTCATATTTCTAAAAAAATTAGTAAAGTAATTTATATTTTAAGAAGATTAAAAGGCAATGTGGAATTAGAAGTCCTAAAAAATGCATATTATGCTTACATCCATAGTCAATTAAGTTATGGAACTATATTATGGGGAAATTCGAATGAAGCGAAAACAGTATTTAAAATTCAAAAAAAAGCTGTGAGAATTTTAGCAGGAGTTAAGAACCAAACACATTGCAAACCCATATTTAAAAATTTCAGAATTATGACATTAACATCAATTTATGTTCTTCAAAATATTTTATTTGTAAGAAAACACATGAATGATTGTAACCATAATATTAATATACATCAACATTCAACAAGAAATAATTCAAAATTAACAATACCTTTTTGCAAATATTCAAGAAGTCAAATAAATTTACATACATGCATTAAATTATATAATAGTATACCTGAAAAATGGACTTTATTATCAAACAGAACATTTCAAGAAAAAATTAAAAATATTCTTACTGAAAAATGCCCATATAAAATTCAAGAAGTTCTGGAAGAAAATTATTGGACTAATTAAAATTATTAAGTTATAATTATAAATAAGATTAATTTAATATTGTCATGTATTTATATAATACCAACGACAATAAATGATGATGATGATTATTATTATTATTATTATTATTATTATTATTATTATTATTATTATTATTATTATTATTATTTCCCGTGTTGGGCCGGGACAGAATGTCCAACAGTATCCCCTGCTTGTCGTAAGAGCCGACTAAAAGAGGAGGGGGGCGCACTGGTCCTTTTTCGCGTCTCCTTTTCACAACTCCATTCTCCGAATCATTTCAATAGCCCGGTTGTTTTTCTAAATCATTCCGTCCTACTCGCCGGGTTGACTCTGTGTTCTTCAACCTCCACTGCGCTGGGGGTCTAGGACGAGCAGAGGGTACAGCTTAAAAACTGGGTTCTGCACCTCCCAGGCTGCCGGATAGTACAGGGGCCCGGGTCAGCCCAGCCAGCTGACCTGGCTGCCCTATCAGCCGGCGAAAATACCCTTGGCCGTGGCGGTGCCGGTTGGCGACCGGATAGGGCCCCGCTGCGGTCACGGGGGGGGCTCTGCCGAGGCCACTGCTCGTCTAGGACCGCCGGTGTTTTGGAGGCGGTCGAACACGGATATAGTTGCTCTGGTGATGGGTCGGTCTGACTTTCTCATTGGGGCACATTTTGGGGGGTCAAATGCCTAGTCTTGGGGGCCAAACCAGACATGATGGCAGCAAACAATAAAAATACGTCTGAAAAGGTGCCAGACTCTTTCCGGGGTACCCTAACCCCAACAACGAAATCAACCGCTTCTCCGAGCGGGCTCACGGGTGAGGTGGCTAGCCCCTTCGAGCGAAGGTCCCGCCTCACGAGATCGCCGCCAGGCCGCAACGTGACACCTGCCTCATCGGTGGCCAGAACATCTGTGGCCACTGAGAAGCAACCCGATGGAGACAACCCGTCTCCCTTCGAGGCGGTCATCGCGCTCGCCAGGCAGCAGGAGGAGGAGCACATCAAAAAGTGCTTCGACACCCTCGCTGTGATGAAGGCCGCGACCACCCGGCAGAAGAACATCAGTCAGGATGTGAAGGATGGCATCGTCCAATTGGAGGCCAGCCTTCACCACATCATCCAGCTGAGGAGGTCGTGGCAGTCATGTGAGTCGGTGACTGCCTCGACGCAGACGACCCCGTCATTGCGGGTAAAGGCTCAGCCAGCCGGTGGGAAGCGGGCCGCTTCCAGCCCCGCCCAACCGGAGGCTGAGAAAAAACCTCGGGGAAACGGTCCAGGGGAGACATCGGACCCCGAAAAATGGACCGACGTCGTCAGGAAGAGGGGGAAGAAGAGAGACCCTCCCCAGCTGCCTGGATGCCAGCCTGGCACTCAGGACAAGAAGAAGGCGCCGAGGAAGAAGTCCCGCAAGCAGCGGCCGGACGCTCTTCTCATCAAGCCGTCGGAGGGGAAATCCTACGCCGACGTGCTGGGCGAAATTCGCAGCAAAGCGAAGCCCGATGAGAAGGGCGCCGTCATCAAGGGCATGAGGAAGACCCGAGCCGGCGATCTTTTGGTCGAGCTCGGTGACGCCTCCAAAAGCAAAGCCGCCTTCAGCGAGGACCTGCAGACCATCTTGGGGGCGAACGCGACCGTCCGCGTTCTCGAACCCAAGTCGACGCTGGAGGTGAGGGACCTTGACGAGCTGACGACCGAGGCAGAGGTAACCGCTGCCGTCAAATCCGCCATCGGCGACAACGTCGAGGTGAAAACCTTCCTCTCAAAGGCGAACGCTCGGGGTCAGAAGGTGGCGATCCTCACGCTGGGAGCCAGAGCAGCTGCGAAGCTCCTGGAGAAGGGCCACCTCAAAGTCTGGTATGTGAGCTGTCGGGTGCGCGAAAAGCTCGTGGCCTCCAGATGTTTTAAACGTCTGGAGTTCGGTCACGTCGCTAATCGTTGCCCTGGACCCGATAGAAGGAAGCTCTGCTTCAAGTGCGGCGGCCAGGACCACAAGGCCAGCGCATGCAATGCAGCGTTGTCCTAAGTCCTGTGTACTGAAGCCGGCTTGAAGGGCGACCAGGTCAAGCATTCCGCTGGGTCAGGTCGTTGCGGGCAGTACAGGTAGGCCATCCAGGAGCTTCGCCAAACACAAAAGAAATGATCAGTGTTCTGCAACTTAATATGCAGACGAGCAGGACAGCAAACGACTTGCTGTTCCAGTTCGCCACGGAGCAGGGTGCTGACCTACTGCTTCTCAGTGAGCAGTACCAGAACCGACGCTCCGCGCAGTGGTTCTCGGATCCCTCCGGCACTGCGGCGATATGGATCTTGGACCTCGGGAAGGTGCCTGTTCTCGATTCCGGATCGGGCAACGGCTTCGTTTGGGTGAGGAGCAGGGGTTTCACTGTCTTCTCCTGTTACCTCACGCCTAACCAACCGATCGTAGACTACCGCCACATGGTCGATTCCATCGAGGAAAAGATCATGAACACCTCTGGCGGGGTCATAGTCGGTGGCGACTTTAACGCCAAAGCCGTGGAATGGGGTTCCCCGCGGACCGACACTCGAGGTCGTTACATCCTCGAGTCGGCTGCCAGGTCGGGCTTCTGTATCCTCAACACGGGCGGCATTTCCACCTTTCGCCGTCCGGGGTGCAGAGAGACGATCCCAGACATATCCCTTGCCTCCGAAGGGATTGCCCAGCGGATCTCCGACTGGCGTGTCTGCGAGGACTACTCCTCCAGCGACCACCAGGCGATCCTTTTCAATGTCCTTCCCGAGGGTGCGCGCTTGCGCGCTGAACCTGCTCCTCTGGCTCGACGCTGGAACACCAGTCGTCTGAGCAAAGAAACTTTTACAAACGTAATTAAAGACCAGAGCATTGAGAATTTCATAAGCGCCGAAGATCTGGCAGCATCGACGATGCGTCTCATCGCGACCGCGTGTGAGCAGTCGATGCCCGGAGTTTCCCGCCGCCACAGGAAGAAGCCGGTTTACTGGTGGACGCCTGAAATCGCGGAACTCCGGAGGAGATGCCTTGGTCTCCGACGAGCTGCGCAGCGAGCCAGGAACCGCCATGATGCAAATGCCAGATCGGCTGAGCATAGAGCGGCCCGCCGAGAGCTCCGCGGTGCCATCAATCGGAGTAAAGTCAGGTGCTGGAAGCAGCTGTGTCAGGATATCGACAACGACCCCTGGGGGATGGGCTACAAACTTGTAACCCAGAAGCTAGGGGTTCGCTCACCACCTGCGGTCATGGAACCACAAGCCATGGCCGCCGTCGTCGACACACTGTTTCCCAGCCACCCAGTTCGGCCAGTCAGGGGATTCGGAGAGGTAGGCGCCTTCCCAGTTTTCCGGGAAGAGGAACTTACCGCTGCCGTCCGATCCCTACGACCCAGAAGAGCGCCCGGTCCCGATGGCATTCCGGCGGAGGTGCTCAAGCTCGCTGCGGAGGTGAATCCAAGGCTTCTGCTCGATATGTTCAACGCGTGTCTGGCGGAAGGCGTTTTCTTTTCTTCGTGGAAGGTTGCCCGTCTTGTTCTTATCCCGAAGGCGAAGAGCACACCGGGGACCCCTTCTTCTTTCCGACCCCTGTGTATGCTCGACACGGCCGGGAAAGTGCTTGAGAAGCTCCTGCGCGTCAGGCTGACCGAGGCCATCGTCTCTGCGGGGGACTTGTCCCCGCAGCAGTACGGCTTCAGATCCGGTCGCTCTACCATCGACGCTATTCAGGAGGTAGTTGAGGCAGTGCGGAGGGCGGAGGACCACAACCATTGGTCGCGCCGCGTGGTCCTTCTCGTCACGCTCGATGTGAAGAACGCTTTTAACTCCGCCAGGTGGAGCGATATGCTGTGGGCGCTTGAGCATACGTTCCAAGTTCCCTCCTACCTCCTGCGTATGATAGAAGCGTATTTGTCAGACCGCGTTCTGTTGTACGACACGACCGAAGGTCAGCGGCGCATTCCCATCACTTCCGGGGCTGCGCAGGGGTCCATTCTCGGACCAGATCTCTGGAACGTGTCCTACGACAGCTTGCTGAGGCTAGACATGCCCGATGAGACCCGCCTCGTTGGCTATGCTGACGAGGTCGCTGCCTTGATCGCTGCGAGGAACGTCGAGCAGGCAAAACTGAGGCTCAGCGTTGTAATGGCCAAGGTCAACGGGTGGATGCGAGATCACGGCTTGTCCCTGGCTATCAGTAAGACGGATATCGTCGTCCTCACCAAAAAGAGGATAAACACCGTGTTCCCGGTGCAGATAGGTGACGTCACACTCGAGACTAAGCCTGCTGCAAAGTACCTGGGAGTCATGGTCGATAGCAGACTGTCTTTCGGCGAGCAGATCCAGCGCGCCGCCGACAAAGCCGCTAAGGGTGTCGCTGCCCTTGGTAGGCTTATGCCCAATGTCGGCGGTCCTCGTTCCTGCAAGCGCCGTCTGCTCATGACTGCCGTCCAGTCAGTCTTGCTGTATGGGGCGGAGGTATGGGCTCACGCACTCGAGAAGCGAGTCTACCGAGACCGGCTTGCCCGAGTCCAGCGCCGAGGAGCTCTGCGGGTCGCTTCGGCCTACCGCACAGTCTCCGAGCCTGCTGTGATGGTGATCGCCGGAGTCATCCCCGTCCTCTTTCTCGCGAGGGAGAGGCAGGCGATTTACCGGAGGAGGCCTGAAGTGGGCCGGGAAACAGCTGCCAGGGAAGAGCGCGATCGCAGCTTCGACTCCTGGCAGCGCGACTGGGAAGCCGAGCCGAGGGGACGTTGGACCTTCCAGCTCATACCTTCCGCCCGACCATGGGTGGAGCGGCAGCACGGCGAGGTCGATTACTACGTGACCCAGTTTCTTTCTGGACACGGGTACTTCCGAGCCTATCTGCACCGGATGGGCAAAGTCGCCAGCCCGGACTGTCTGTATTGCCCCGGCATCCCAGATACGTCCGAGCACACCTTCTTTCAGTGCGACCGTTGGCACGTCCGCCGAGCCTCGCTTTCATCTGAGATCGGCTTTCATCGTGATCGTCAGCCCAAACAACATCGTTGGAGCTATGCTCCAGGGAGAGGGCAACTGGAACTGTGTCAAGCACTACGGGCGAAAAAGGTCGACCTCGATCGGCCTTAATCCTCAGCATTTCCCCACGGAGGTTGCCCTAGCGGCGTAATATCAAAGGCCTAGCCCGAAGTAATGTGTGAAACAGTTCCAGGCTAGTGTCCTCGGTGCCGAGGGAGGTGGTTTAGTCGGTAGTTCACGGGACATCGAGCTCGTGGGAGTCCGACACTACTGAGGGGACAACGAGCCCCTCAGTGTGCGTAAACGCATTCCACCTCCTACCCCCCCCCCAAAAAAAAAAATATTATTATTATTATTATTATTATTATTATTATTATTATACTAGTAGGGCGAAAAAGGTCGACCTCGATCGGCCTTAATCCTCAGCTTTTCCCCAAGGAGGTTGCCCTAGTGGCGTAATATCAAAGGCCTAGCCCGAAGTAATGTGTGAAACAGTTCCAGGCTAGTGTCCTCGGTGCCGAGGGAGGTGGTTTAGTCGGTAGTTCACGGGACATCGAGCTCGTGGGAGTCCGACACTACTGAGGGGACAATGAGCCCCTCAGTGTGCGTAAATGCATTCCACCTCCTACCAAAAAAACAAAAAAAAAAAAAATTATACTAGTAGGAGGCTGTGTATTCGTCAGCCATAGGATGTGTGTCCAATATCTTAACATCATACATGATCAAAATAAGATAGAGATATATTTAGCCAAAGGCCTACCTGTATCAGTTGCACCGAGAGAACAAAAGAAACATCCATAGCACAATGTATTAAATCAATACAAACCGAAATATAACAAGTCACAGGTGCAAGAACAAGCCTTTATGCAAATAGCCTAGATCGAATAAAATCGTTAGTTAGGCATCACTCAATCTATATTAAGCCAATTTAAATTGTGAAACTCAAATTTGGCAAGGTAATAATCAATTACATAACCTCATAACCTCATAACCTCAATTACATAACCTAATAGGTACATAACCTCAAAATCTTAAAAGCTCAATTAAAACATCCAATACAGTTTGCGATAGAATAGAATCGTTATAAAATGCAAATAAACTCAAATGTAGGTATTTAATTTACTCAAAAGCAATTTCGAAAATAATAAAATATTATTTTATTAACAAGTTCGATCGAGAAATATCTGAGGTTCCACTTACTATCAGAGAATAAGTGTCGAGTCGGTCGTTTCAGAAGCAGAACTGACCGAGGCTCGGTCGTCTCGTTGGTTTTGTTACTGCCTCAGGGCCTGTTTGCAAGACGCCCAGTACAGTTGAGGACAGGAGACAGTAGCTGTCCCTTCTTTTTAACGGACTGTCCAACTGTCCTTGACTATCTCTACTCGTTTTCACGGCGCAGATGATTTACAGACAGCAGCCTTGGAAAATGCGCGGGAATTCAAACGATTGTCTGCTACGCAACAATAAAAATAGTTTTGAAACACGAACTACTGAAATGTTTACGTCTACCTTTGTTTACAGGACATTAAACTTATACAAATTTTACTTAATACATTGTTTATACAGATTATTTTACCCTAAATATTAATAAATTAATCCCAATAAATTTAAATGTAGTGCCTATTTCAATAACCCCTTAGTTAAAACCATGACTTGTATAAATAAACCATCGACCACATAGTACAAATAGACAGAACATCCCTATCTTAATAGCATTGCAGCAAATGAAGCAGGGGCCGCCATATTCTTTCGGTATAGAAACACAAAACGACGCCTAGAACCGCGTAATCTGACAGTGCCCCTGTTTCAAATAACTCGTAGTTTATACTATTTAGCATTGCGGCTTAAGGTTGAAATTTTGCACGTGAAGTCCTTTAGATTTGAACAGAAATAGTATCAATCATATTACCAAAATAATTTTTGTTCTATTTTGAAAAATGATAAGAATTCATAAGGTTTTATTCAACTTTTAAACACGATATGAAAAAAGTAGTCGGCTACTACTTTTAGCGAATTTCCCCCTATAGGGAAGTAGCTATTACCGTAGGCGGCACGGTGAGACTTAAGCGCGGGACCACCGTAACTTTTCATTTTGAGGTCCCTAGACCCCAAAAACACCGTTCGTTCATTTTCATATATATGTATATATATATATATATATATATATACCTGTCCGTAGGCGCGATAACTTTTGTAAAAAAGGTCCGATCTTGATGAAATTTGGAACAAACGTGTAAAGCGTCATTCATGACTTCGAGTTCGAAAACCAGCAAGATTGGTTTACTCTAAGAAGGTTTTTTTCACAAAATAAAATTTATTTTCAAGATTTAACACCTTTTTATTAATTTTATTTAAATTTAATTGTTAAAATTGAATTCAGCTTAAAAAAACAAACAATTTAGCATTTTGAATTATTATTCTACGTCAATCCGTTGCTTTGAAATTGGATAGTATTGGATGTGCTAAACACAGTACGTTGTCCAATATTATTTTTAATTTTCCCTCCAAAAGTATAGCTTCCCTGATTTAAGAGATTTTAAAAATACAATTCTGAACATATGATTACATTTTCAGGTGATGAATATTCCATTTGTGTTTATTTTAAATAGTTCATTGATCAAGATTTTGCAGAATGAACATACTATATTAAAAATTCAGTTAATTTAAAAGTAAATGAAAAGAATAGGTGTAGATATAATATTATTATATAGTTTAGAACCAGCTACAAAAAATGATAACAAGATTTTGCTTAGAAATACTTTAAATAAATTTTAAAAAATATTGGCAATTCACATGAACTTGAACTGTATATATGTAACCTGAGCTTTGGATGTTACATTTTGCCTTGATACTATACTTGACATGTAGTGGTCCAGTCCAAGATTTAAATATAAGGAAAAAATGCCGGCTGGCTGTAAATGGCACAGATAACCCCATCCCTGCTGTTCTGTTAAACATCTTGGGATTTTCTTTACAAACATATAACAATTAATATTCTTTTTTATTAATAATAATATTTTGGTGAAAATGAACCTCAATTACACAATCAACTCTCACCAAATCGGTTCTTGAATTATTTTAAGATCGGTTCAGGTTTATAGAGTAGAAGTATTAGAAGGAAGGCAAGTTAGTACAAAACAGTCAATTCTCCCAGAGTAAACAGATAAACAAGTCGAAAGGTGCGCGATTTGACTGTTCAATTGGGAATCAGCTCGTCCTAACTCGGAGCGGCCTGGCGTAGAAGTAGAACATGGGACTTCGGCTCCCAAGATCCGTGTTAAAAACCCGCCAATCACCAATGGCAATTTCCTATGTGATAATGCCGTAACCTCGAGGGTGCATAGCTATTTAAGCTGCAGTGCACGTCCATGAAAACTTCGAAGCCTGGCTCTCGTCTAGAAAAAAAATCTTGACAACTCAAATTGACTAGAGAGCTGAGTGGACAAACTGTTCACTGCTCACCTCATAGCCTGAAGGTTGCTGGTTCAAGCGTATGATGTAGTTGGGCTCGAGAAACTAGCGGATCTCGCGGTTTGACTGCAGAACTAAGACCACACAAAATATTTTGATTGAGGTGTATTAACTGGTTTGTTTTGTAACCGTCCTAAGCGCTAGTAACGAGCGCACTGAATCGCACCCGAGCCCTAGTAATCGGCCGAACTAGGTGAGGCTTATACATCCATTTCCCTCAGGTAATAATTTATATTAAATAGGAATCTAAATTACTTTAATGAAAACTATGTAATTTAAATTCGTTTAATGTAATCCTAAATTATCATCCGATTATACATTATCTCAGTAACTTAACAACCCTAAAATTACCTCTATCACACGAGATCAGTTTATAGGCTAAATCAAATTAAATTTGTATTAGGCCCTACCTTCACATGTCAAAGTTTACCCAATGGACCTCTTCAATTCGATATCCGAGCGTACAGGTTACAATGTTTCGGTGAATCATTAGGTTTAGGCAAGGCCTCACTAAAAGAACAGGCCTTGCTGAAGGACACACTACAAATGCAGGCCATGCTGCATGATTTATTATGTCAAACAAGTAGGCGGTCTGAAAGTCTGGCTCAGGACTCACAGCTATGCTGATCATCAATTCCTTTGAAATCAAAACAAGAAAACGTAAACAAACAAGTAATTTTGACGTTTAGTGATGAAGTGTAAACAGAAAAAACGTAAACAAACAAGGGATATTTGACATTTAGCAATAAAATGTAAACATAGGATGTTAGTTCCCTGCCTACTTGTGTGACGTGGTGCAGCGCTGGGATCGCTGCAGCATGGCCTGTATTTTTAGTGGGGCCTTGGATCGCTGTAGCATGGCCTGACTTTTCAGTGGGGCCTTGCCTTGCTTCAGAATTCTTTATGTCAAAACAGGAGGCCAGCTGAGAGTCTTGCTCAGAAATCACAGCTGTGCAGCTCATCAGTTTCTCTCAAAACAAAACATGAAAATTTAAATAAACAAATAGTATTTGACAGTCAGTGATAAAATGTATACAAAGGAAGTACATTAATTAAACAAGGAATATTAATTTAACATTTAGTAATATGAATAAACATAGGTTGTTAGTTCCCAGCGTACGGTACTGATGTGGGATGTTGCAGCGCTGGGACTGCTGTAGCATGGACTGTTTTTTAGTGCACCCTTGGGCTAGATCACTATTCTTTATCTATAGGCCTAAAGGTTAACTCAAATATTTCAATTAAGTTATCGGTAGACTATCTAGATATAGAACTATGATCTTGAATTTAGCACAAATCACCTCTGTTTGACGAATTAATTCAAGAATGTCCTAAATGACTTGAGCTGTTTTAGTTTTAATCAAACTACATGCAACTCGGAGAAAAATTGTAGTCTCCATGATTTTAGCGAATTTCCCCTATGGGGAAGTACCTATTACCGTAGGTGAGACTTAAGCCGGAGACCATGTTATTTTTTCATTTTGAGGTCCCTAGACCCCAAAAACACCGTTCGTTCATTTTCATATATATGTAAGTATATATATATATATATATATATATACCTGTCCGTAGGCGCGATAACTTTAGTAATAAAGGCCCGATCGCGATGAAATTTGGAACAAACGTGTAAAGAGACATTCATGACTTTGAGTTCGAAAACCAGCACGATAGGTTTATTATAAAAAGGTTTTTTTTTGGAACATTAATTTCTGAAAAGTACCCCTCTTCCCCCTCGCCTTACAAACAGCTAAATCAGCCATAGGTAGCCAGATGTAATGCAAAAACTGTACCTCAAAATTATTTTTTAACATTGACTTTAATACTAAAAGGAGACTGCTCATTCATACAGATGTTTTAGAACCAGAAACTGAGCACTCATGAAATTAGTTTGGCACTCGTCACTAGAGATTTCGCCAGGAGTGTGATTTCACGCTAAAGATTTTTATCCCTGAAATGACCATTTTTTGCTTTTATCAGGCTAAAATATGGTATAGGGTTACAAAAGGGATTATATTTTTAACTACTTCGCTGCAGTAGAATTATACCCTGATTTTTATTCCAGTGCGTCAAGAGTAACAGATTACATGTGGCAAAGCCAACATTTCCCGTGCGATATATCAGCTGAGGGTGAAGCTCTTGCACTCTAGTTACCATCACAGAAACTAAGACGACCTTGTTATCATTCTGCAGATCAGGATTCGTTTCTGAAGTGACCCAACGAAGAAATAAAAAAAAACTAATAACCATATTTGATTGTACAGGTTATAAAAATTTACACATTCAATAGTAAATTATACTAGGAATGCTAATAACATATTTATATGACAAAAGGATTTAAAAAAATGTGTATATTTCGTTTTATGGAATAATAACAATAAAAAACTAAATTTAATGTTCCATAAATAACTATAGAGCAGCACGAGTAACTGGTTACTCATGTAGAGTTAAGAATAAGATTGTATTCTTTGAAAAATTATGATCTCGGGGATATAAAACTCATAGCGATCGCATTACAACTGGCCAAAATACGCAAAACGCACCCGGGACTGATCGTTGATTACAGCCGCTGCACTCTGGGCAATGGCTGGCATGAGTAACCGGTTGTTTGTGACATAGGGAAGGAGTTAAGACATCGAAACTAGGAGTGAAAAAGAGAGAGGCGTAACAAAATTCTACAGCTACCAGAATGTGCTAATTTTTGTAACATGTGATCAAATGTTTTGGATTGAAAATTTAACATTACCTGGTCTATCTATTTTTTTATCAATATATTTATTCAATATTTAATTTACAATATGATATAAAAGTGTAGTTCTTGTAGCAGCGGTTAGATGAAAAACATTTTGTTTTCGAAGACAATTTCGTCTCAATTTGTTAAAAAGTTTTAAGTTTTTAGTTTAGAAATAAATACCGTAATCTAATTGAGCAAGGATGCATTTAAATATAAGTACTTGTGAGATTTACATTATTGGTAAACATTTCCTCATTGTGTAGTTATATTTAAATTGTTATAAATAAGCAATGAAGCCTAATTTATTAAAATTTAAAAATCTGATTTTTATCTATCACTTGATTTTAAGAAAAATTCACCAACTAAGTTTGGCCTACCTGTGGTGAATAACATCCATGTAATGTCTGAAAAGTAAAATTTAACTTGATAGGCCTAATTCAATACAATCAAGTGATACTATTGAACAAGTTCAGCCCGACGTGGTGGTAAACGTCAGAATTTTTAAACTGAATAAAAGTACATTGCAATATAGGCCTACAGTAAGGCGAAACGAACTTAAGTCATAATTTTAATAAAATCTTTAAAATTTCTGTTGATTTTACCTTTTTTAATACTACCTAAAGTAGCTAATTTTAGAGAAACTCATAAATTTTGATAGTATATTACCGGTGGCACACGTTGTCCGTGGGCATACTGAAATCACCATGGGCCTACGTGCGGTGGTACACGCATGATTCGCTGATTGCCCGGCACATGGTGAAGTGGCAAACAATTCACTGTTAGTTATTGCAACCTCCGTACGAGTAAACCACTTACTGGGTCTTCTGACGAGCCCTTCCACCATTTTTGTCGTTATTACATCACCTTAATCTTCATCTTAATCACATTTATTTATTTTTTTTAAGTTTTTACAAGCGCCATCAGTGGCCAAGGTGTGTCTATACAACCCTAAAATACGAACACACCTAATAGCCTAATATAACCCAGCAAAGCTCCGAAAGCGCTGTGAAAATGCATTGAAGAATCAAATGGGAACAGTGCGTCACCATTGGTACTTGTCGGAGTTTTGGAAAGTTTGTAGTGTGCCACCGGTGGCGCACATCAGGGTCACGGCTTGACTTCTGTCAGACTGAACATGTTAAGTTACTATTTTATTAGCCTAAACTTAATGTAAGATATCCTCAAAAATCCTAAATATAAACCATCACTAATAACATATTTGAGTAGGTTTTTATTACAAAAATATAACAATTTACAAACCTTATTACTTTAGTTTGCTAATGTAACATAAAAAGATTTAAGAGATCTAGAAATCACCCACTTCAATCATAACCTCTATATGATTACATCTCATCTATTCATTTGATTAGGCTACATTTTTCTGGGGATATACATATTTTAAATAACATTTACGTTAATCATTCAATTCAATTTTATTAGACTGTTTAAGCAGTTTATCAGCACTGACTCACAAAAACTTAACCTACACATACAAACACAAACACAAATAGAAACTATAGAACAGCTGCTCACTCAGCTGACATCAGACTTGATAAAGAAAAGACAGACATTAAGGGAAATGAAATGTAAATAATTTGTTCATAGCCAAGGAAGTTATACCATTGAATATGGACCTAGGTGTGTGTAAAATCAATGGTTATACAGTTTGGTGTTCATTTCACCAATGAATGCTGGTATAGCGTCAATTTGTATATTATACTGCAAAGTGTAATAGTTAATAGCTTAAGGATAGCTTAAAAATAGTACAATTAAATATCAAATTGTGTTTGAAATTTTGGAATATGGTGAATGAAAAATGACTTATAACGAATCAAAATCATTCTTTTAATAAGATTTACTGTAAAATTGTAAAATTAATGTTAAAATGTTAATAAAGTTTTGACATTATTGCTTAGTTATATCATTAAATTTTTATGAAGAAGAAGTTTGCTTGCTGTGCCTTTTTTTGTGCATATTAATCATTTATCGGATGGGAGTTTTATTCTAGTATGTTACCAAGACTACTTGCATCAACTCTAAGAAATTTTTGTACATATATGACCGATAACCTTTTTACTGGTCCAACCAAGGCCACACTACAGTGAAAATACTACAGGCCAAATACAAATAAATACTGAACATAAAAGACCGATAACCTTTGTTATGGTGCAACCTGCGTTCAAATTGTTCCATTGTTCCATTAGTATATGGTCATCAAGCTCTCTGTCATAAGCTTAGAATTTTGTCCCAATGTTAAAAGTCCTTAAGAAAAGTTTTATTTTTATTTTTATTTAATTAACATAACATTTTCAAAATACAAATAAAACCTGCACATATAGGACAAACAATCTTTATTTTGGTACAACCTGCATGTGAATCAGTCCAGTAGTATGGCCAGGCTTGCTGTCATAAACTTTAATAGTCTTCCCCCATGTTAAATCTCCATTAGAAAAAATTTATTTCTATTTATGACCCAATTAACATAAATACTTCCAAAATACAAATGAAACCTGCACGTAAAGGACCGATAACCTTTGTTTTAGTACAACCTATTTTTAAATTGGTCCATTAATATGGTCAGCAAGCTCGCTGTCATAAACTTAAAATTTTGTTCCCTTAAAATCTCTTTAAGAAAAGTTTTTTTTTAAATATTTAATTAACATAAAATTTTCAAAATACATATAAAACGTGCACACCAATAACGCCAAGGACCAATAAATAACCTTTATTATACTGGACCGCTTTAAGTTATAAAGGATCAATAATCTTTATTTTCGTAAAACCTGCATGTGAATCAGTCCATTAGGATGGCCAGGCTCGCTGTCATAAACTTTAATAGTCTTCCCCCATGTTAAATCTCCATAAGAAAAATTTATTTTCCATTTTTTACCCAATTGACATATACTTTCAAAATACAAATAAAACCCGCACATATAGGACTAATAACTTTTGTTTTGGTATACAACCTGCGTTTCAATCGGTCCAGTAGTATGGTCAGGCTCGCTGTCACAGACTTAACATTTCTTCCCCAATGTTAAATCTCCATCAGAAAAGTTTATTTTTTTGACCCAATTAGTATATATACTTTCAAAATACAAATAAAGACTGCACATATAAGACCAACAACCTTTGTTTTGGTACAACCGACATGTAAATCGGTCCAGTAACGGTCAGAGTCAGTGTCATTAGTTTTAAAAAAGTTTTTTAATATGTAAGATTTGTAATATTAAACAAAAATATGTAAAATAAAAAAAAAATAATACCACCTAATAATAATAATAAATTCATCATTAAAATAAATTCCAATAAATAGGGCCTATGTGTCCATATAAAGAATTAGAAAAAATATTACATCTTTGGACGAATGGAAATTCGCTGAGTACGCAGGTCTGCTGCGACGGTTGTATTTTATTTTTTGGTCAGGTAAAATAAAAAGCGGTGGAAATTGTTGCTAAAGAGTTGAATTTTTTAAATAATTTTTTTTTATTAGCTGCCGTAGATTGGTCGATAACTTAGTTATTGTGGGAGAGTTTATCCGTGCGGCGCTTGCATGAAAACAAAATCAACCCTAAACTGCTGTTTACAAATATGCAGTCGACTACAAAAATACAAATGTGGTATCAAATTAAAGGTCTGAACCTCACAATAACTATGGTACCAATTATAAATTTACGCATCATAGGAACGTTACAGGTGCATTCCGCGGCGGCAGCTTCTCTTAAAAAATGTCAGGACAAGCTTCTAGGTTATCGAAATTTACGATGTGTAAACTGCCTCTAAACAGTTTATAATTGGTACCATAGTGATTGTAAGATTCAGCCCTTTAATTTGATACCCTATCTTTAATCTTTTACGTAATTTGTTCCGCCATCTTGTCACCGACTAAAGACAATCTCTTGCTTCATCGCGCGCGGGCCTATGCTCCATCTATTTGTACTATGTGGTCGATGAAATAAACAATACCCAAGGCATTCCATGATTGTTTCATGGCTAATAATTCACCACATATCAATGAAATATTATAATTTTATGATATAACTAATATCTAACTTTATAAATATGCCTACATCCTATGACCATCCATTAGTATTATTATTTTATGCCAACCGGTATAACAAAATGAAAATAACCGTTACGCGCCCCCACCACAAAACAGTGAAGTAATTTTGAATTTATTTAGAATCTATACATGTTTACCGGAATTTGTCGATGCACATCCTTACAGAATCACAACTGTATAAACCTGACTTTTTAAACTCCTAAAAACAACTGTCCTACTGGAAGACAGCGAAATATATTTGAGGACAGTAAAGATGTCGGAAGAACGTAGAGTGCTACTACAGAAGGTGGTGAAAAATGTGTCTATAGTTTTATCAGTTGAATTGGAAAGAGAACTCAAAATACTTTTTAACCGCTGCAACCGTGTCTGGACGAGACCGTGGATCCTAGGCAGACACCTGGGAGCTTCCAGTGGCCTGCTACGTGAACTGTCACAGAATGACCCCAGAGAATATAGGGCGGTCATGAGGATGAGTATAGGATAATTTGAATATCTGTTGGAAAAAGTTACACCAGCTATACAAAAGAATGAGGCCAGCAATTCCAGCTGAATTGAAACTGCAGCTTATTTTAACATATTTAGCCACAGGGACCGACCATAGGGTGCTATCCCTTATGTTCAGAGTGTCTCGCACAAGTATATCCACGATTATTCCTGAAGTATGTGATGCGATATACGTGGCTTTAGGAGACTGTTTGAAGGTATGTAAAAATAAAAAAATGAGTTTATTACAAACATTTTTCGGGAATTGTCAATTCTGTTGTAAATATGAAACGATTTTTTTACGTGAGTATGGAATATGTGAATAAAATCTATATGTTTTATAAGAAATCTTTTTAGAATCGATAACCAAATATTGTGCCCATCAATGTAACTCAATAATGTTAATATTATGCTATATGTACCTAAAAAATAGTAGGTACTTTGGATCAGTACTGTATGTAGCCGTCATGGAAGCACAAAACAAGCAAAGAAACAACAGATCATACGTTAATTCGGTTATAATATTATCTGGGTATCAGCATAACCATCTCTGATGGCTATGGTATCAGACGTGCATGAAAGGTATCTACCAAAAAAATCTAATTTTGTTCTTATACAAGTAAAAAAATAAACTGTTCCGCTTTACATGTAAAACATAAAAAAGTTCATAAAACAAAACCATTATTGTTAGTCCACATATTTCACGCTCATTCTTGCAAAAAAAAAAAACGAATTGCCCATCTCCAGCTTGCTCAAAACCTTGCACGATGATATGGGACTGGTCTGCATTTGCGTGCATCATGTTATTTTCAATTTCAGCAGCTCTTGCCTGAGCTGCTGCTTCTATATGCCTTTTTCTGTAGTTAGCAAGTACCTGCTGTATTTCCAAATTGGCATCTATGAGCTCTTCTGGTGTAAGTTTACTAAGCTGCATTGTAACATGCCGCCCAATAACATCGCATTCGTCCTCCTTGAGAGCGTCCTTGTCTGCAGGATTTTCTAAATGAAATGAAATATTGTTAATTTATTTTAACTTAATTAGAAGTTATATTTCATAAAGGATATTAATAGGGCTGGGGCAAAGAGTTATAAGGTTAACGGTTTAATTGATCATAAAGCAATTAAATTCAACCAAGTGACGGGTTAACGCCGTAAGTAAATCCGCCATTCAGTGATAAGTCTACAAATTACAACATAGCTCTGCTGATTTCGATCTTTGAAAAACTTAAATTAATATGTTTACCATCCGCACTTTTAACATTTATACAATCTCAAGATGAAATACCTCCGTGTTGCAGCAGAACAGGAAACTTAGCAAATTTAAAATGGGGAAAAAATTCATCTGACATATCGAGATATTACATGCTTATTTAAAATCCATAACAATATTATGGGGAATGCGTATGCATGTTTGCTGAGTCAGCTATGTTAAAACTTGGTGGTTTTAATTCAATATATAGTAGATCTAAACTAGAAGAAGCCATATACCAAGTTTCATCAAGATATGTTAAGAAATAAGGAATATATAGAATTGTTTTATTTCCCATAAGGATAATATGGGGATTGAGTATAAAGGTTTGCTGCCATAAAAATGGAAATATCGGGGATTTTAGACTAACATATATTTAGTTTCATCTAAATGAAGGCACAAACCAAGTGTTATTAGGATATATGTTGAAAAATAAGCGAGATATACAATTTCACTTTTTCCCCGTAACGTTAACATTGGAACACGGTACAGTGTTTACCACTTTCAATATCTCGGAACGAATTGGATTGAATAGAGCAATAAATCAAAATACTAAATCATATGTTTTTGAGGTGAATTCATTGGTGGTAACTACAATTGGGTTTTATTTTCATTCACACGTCTGAACCAAATGTCATGTAAATCGGACCATGTTTACGGCAGTTATCGTGCATGATAACAGACAGGCATAACCCAATGGTTAAGGAGGTGGAAGCAGTTAAAGTTAGATTTTCCCCATTTGAAATGAATTTTGTCCATTTTAACTGTGTCATCCCATGCAATTATTATGGAGTATAAAACTATTCTAAATTATTCATTTCCATGACTGAATCTCGACTAAAAACTTCTTATATTATTAAATCTTAACTAAAATCATATTTTTTGGCACTTTAGTTCCTTGGTATTTTTTATTTAACCCATTCATTATCGGTTTACTGAGTACCGAGAATTTCTTTTGGGGAAAAATCAAACTTTATTGGCTTATATCTACTTAACTATCGAGTTTACGAAAAAATGTCAAAGATTAATAAGTTCTTAAAATTAAACGAAGAATCCAAGTACGCCATTAAATACAGGGTGTTCCATAAGAAAAATCAAAGTTGTCCATTTTATTGGAAAATAGTGGCCATATACAAGAAAAGGGAATTTATATTTTTAAATGTCTTAAAAAAAGTAGGTGAAATCCCCCGTTTAAAGTTTTCTCTAAATCCAATAGCTTATGAGATAGCAATGGTGGCAAATATAAATACAGAGCGTCAAACGAATGGTGTTTTTCTTTCTTGGGGCCCCAAAAGTAAACATTATAATAGTCTCGGCCCTAGGTCTTGTCATGAGACCTACGTTAATAGTTTATTACATGAAAAAAATCGCTAATTATTCATTCAACATCAAAAATAAAAAACCTAAAAAAGACAAATTTACGCATAACCAGTATTAATTATAATATGTCCATTATTTTCGTAACATAACATCCACAATGTTAGTAAACACTAAGAGATAATATTTGATAAGAACCCATCCTTGTTCTTGATAGCGAAATGTTGGCAGTATAGATAAATAGGCATACTGAGGCATACTGATTGTAGATAAGTTTATCCTTAATTTAAAAATCACTAAGTATGGAGGTCTGTTGCAACGGGGTCATCTTTTTATATACTTACAAGTAATACATTCCTTGCGTTAAATACCTGTTAAATGTTCCGCACACAGTAGCAACGTAAAGTATATAGTAAATGAAATTCAAAAAATAATCATGTTATGAAATACATTACCTGTAGGTGTAGCTGCGATTTGTCTATTTAAATTTTGCAGCTCTTTAACTGCCATCTGGATGCTCTGAAGTCTGGTTTTTTCCGTTGGGGTTTTTTATATGTCATACATGGATTTTCCAGCGATTCAGTATTAAAATCTAAATCTCAAAAATTAACTCCAAGTGTTGTGGATGAATCTTGGTAGTCCATCTCCTCGATGGGTGTTGGTGTTGTTGGTGTTGGTGTTCTGGAAGTACTAGGTTTTTCCTAAAATTAATAGAATAATACATAGGAATCCAGCATTGTTTTCCTGTTATAGTTATTGTTCTAAAAATAAAAATTGAAATAACTTCTCAAACTAACTATAATTTATGGCCTAATGGACGAAACTCTCCGGCATATTGAGAGGATTCAGTTGAATTAAAGTACAGTATTTCTGTGGTAATTGAGCGCCTATACTAGGACATTGATGAAAACGTTTTTTTGTAAATGCTGAATGGGCTGAAATGTTTAATGATTGAATGGTACATTATTTATTTTTCATATTTGCCTACATTTTCAAAGACAAATTAGTCAAAAAAACAAGTTTCACGACGTTTCGGCCTATAGAATCTGACCCCATATACAGGCCGGAAGAATTAAAACGTAACAGGGTTATTAACTCACTCCCAGAAGAACCTGGTCAGAAGACATATCTAAAACAAAGAATTTTTAAACCATTAAAAATATTGATGAAAACAAAACAAGTTATACTATATTTGTTATATTGTGTCCTTTATTTATTTTTGGCATTAGTGTTTTTCAACTACAGTACTCCTCGGATTATCCGGATTAATGTGGCGGAACACCGAACAAAAAATCCGAATAATCCGAGATCATTACAATATCGCCTAAATAGTAATCGCATATCTTAGCCCCTGCTAAATGGATGGTGAAAACAGCGTATCAAGGCTTTACAACATTTTAATCTTTCAAATTGTATGGGGGTTTAATTTTGAAACAAATTTTAGAACTAAACCTCATTAATCTGCGAATATAATGTTAACTCTTACCGTATTTACGGTCTAGGTTTGGAATAAAACGCCAGATTAAAATATTCAGGTTATTAAGATTAGATCATCATTACTCAAAATAACTCAAACTTAAAATAATCATGACGAAACTTAAAGTAACCCAAAACTTATTGCAGTAAATCTTCTTAAGAAATAAACTTAACATATCAAATGACAGCAATGAACAATCTTGCAAAATAGCCGTAGGCTTGTTGATTACTATCAGCCTTAGTTGATTAGGCCTACTGCTAGCGCCCCCCGCCCCAAGAAACAATCCAGAAAACTACGATCTCGAAAATGCTGTAATAATTTACTGTTCAGGCAGTGCGTAGTCGACCGTCAATTATTGTGATTCTAAATGCGTACAGTAACGTATTGCATTTGCATTCACTTTTTGAAGGCGCATTTCACCCGTAAACTCGCTAAAATCACATTTTTACCAAGAATTTAATTTTTTAATTTCTCGGATTTTTAATTATCCGGATTTTTTAATCCGGATAATCCGGGATCCGGATAATGTGGGGTCCGGATAACCCGAGGTGTACTGTACTTGTAAACTTCTCTGTTTTTGTGATGTTACATATCCACGTTCTCCTGGCGGTGTGTTAGTATTTTTATTATGTTGTAGATTTTGTTTCGCCTGACCTAGGGATCAGATTTTAAATTCCTAACAGTTGTAAAACTTGTGTAATGATGTGTAATTGCATATGTCCTTAAAAATAAAACTCTCTAAATGTATAAAACAATTTCTTCCGGGTTTCTTCCGTAGAGGTATAGAGGGAATGTTTTGGAACACAATTTATGACTTTGTAGCTTTGTTTGGACTAGTTAGGAGCTGAACATACCAAAAGTCCCCGTCCGTAGCCCTTGAGCGGGGGGAGGGAGGGGGGTCTGAAGGTAAAATTTTTTTCGTTCCTCCTAAATAAATCGTAAACTTTCTGATTAAGAACATGCAAATACCATGCAGTACGTACTTAAGAACCATACTTTCATTCAGAAAAGTTACAATATCTCTGTTATTAATAGTCCGATCATCATAATGTTAATATTGATGTTAATTATATTAAATATTGCGCCTTTTTTATCCCAAATTGATTCAAATTTTACAGTTTTTACGTTATTTACCTTTAAAAACTAAATACTGTCGCCATTTTGAAATGGTACAGAGTAGAAATTTAACACTTCTGAAAAAAATTATTTTCAATGTTGGTCATCCTATGTATACATTTTTAAGTTATACGTTAATTGATTCGTGAGATATAAATAAATATGAACCAAACACAAACTGACATACAAACAGAAAACAAGCCACTTTAACATCTATGTTCTTATAAAATTTTGGTCCTATTTTTATCTGTACAAGAATATACTAAGGTATTTTACTATAATATCCGGACAAATTGTATTGTTCTTGTTTTGTCACACGGAAACTTCTCTTTCCCATGAAAAAATTATTATGTTTCAAAACTCTGTTTGATTATGATTATCATTTACATCATTTAAACAGATAAAATTAATGTTACGAGTAAACACAACTCCTTAAGACATTATAATTCCAGCATTATTTAGTTGTTGTATGTGCTTAAAAATGTAAGTTTTCAATTTACCTTTTCAAGGGAATAATGTTTCCTCAAACTTTGTACTTAGGTGTGAGAAAGACTTTTAGCACATAGCATGTTTTATGTAAATAATTAAACAGCAGAAGGTAGTGAAAATATTATTTTTTATGACAAATAATTTGCTAAGCTATATTGATTTCCTGTATTTGTTTGTATTGTTAAGGTATTAAACTCACCAGATTAGTCAGAGTTTTTTCTCCACAAAATTGCAATTTTTCATTATAAAATCCATATGGGAGTACCATTTCAAAGATGGACTATATATCTCCTCAGTTCCAGCCTCACTTTTCATGCTTCTTTCAATTTTTCCCTTTTCTTGAACATAAGTAGACCTTAGATTTTAATTTTTTTTGGATATCTTCAATTGTTACGTTTGGCATGTTCAACTCCTCCAAAATTTCTTTCAGTAATGCTATCCTATTCTCTCGGTTACGGTACGATTTGTCCAACACATTCCATAGACTTTCCCTTTCTCTATAAAGAGCCACGAACTGGCACGTTTGCGCTTCGGTCCACCGACTCATACTTGCTACAATTTTACAACAACAGTTAACATTAACTGCACACTTACTGAACTTGCACAAGACCACACTGCTGTAGATGTCGACTTGAACTGGAAGTGTTTCTGCGTTATTATCTAGCCTGCAGGAATTATCTTGCCTTGCCTACTCAAAACAAGTACCGAAGAGGATGCTAGATCCAACAGGAAATAGTTTGCCATGAGGCAATAAGAAATGTGAAGATCAAGAGTCAGCCATAACTATATCCGAGGACAGTAACAATATCCTCGGATGCAAAAGTATCATCGGATACACGGTGTAAATTCAACCCAATGTCCTCGTATACCCTACCTGACACACACACACACGCGCGCGCGCGCGCACGCGCGCGATGAATAGTCCCGGAACGGCTAATTTCTTTTAACCGAATTGGTTTGAGAAATCAAGGAGAAAACGAGGTTTTGTCGCCTCGAGATCGTTATTCCAATTCGAGACGAAGTCGAGAATTTTAAAAGATCGAGCGCTGCAAAACCTTTGTGGCCTAGGTGCGAACGCTATTATTCACCACTCTACCCAATAAAAACACTATATCACATAAAAAATCTGAATTTCAATTTAAAACCAAAATAAAACGTTGAGGGTATGATTCTACCTACGGAAACGAAAGTGTTGAAGCGATGAAATACCAATACACCAATATAATATTGGTACCAAAATAGACATACCTTTTTCCTAAATATAGGAACCATACTATATTCATTTACAATACATGTATATTTTAGCGGACGTAGGGCCGAAAACGTTATCGCACCTTGGCGGCAAACTATGTGTTTCGGTCCTCCTTTGACGTTTGTAAAGCAGGCGATTTTGTCGTAATGTGGAGAAAAACGATTTTAAACTATTCTCTATTTGAATTTTTATCATCTACATGTAATAACTTAATTAAATGTTAAATCACTCCTTTCATGGGGTGTAAATACGAATAAATGAATTTGAGAACTTACCCTACATGGACTGTTTCATAATTACTTTCATCGCTGTTTTTGGCTAAATTCAACTTGTTCGGTGAATTTATAAATCACATAACACTTAACTCACAGTACCTAGAATATCTTTATACGGTAGATATCTTGCGCAGGTGAGAGTAAGAAAAATATGTGACGTCATGGTAGCCTAACACTTGAAAGAAGGTTCAGCAAGTTCACGTGCAAATATCGTGAAACTACGCCAAATCTCGTGAGATTTTTCATTGCTAGAATGAAACATAGTCTTCATTTGTTGACAAATAAATAATTAGCCTTGAAATAAAAGGTGAATTAGAAGTTTAAGAAACATGTTATAATAATAAATCAGCTGTCTGTGGTTGGTGCTAATTTTGCTTGCAGCGAGACTCGCTGGTGCGTCGACTTGCAAAATAACTTGGCACAATAATTAGTGTAAAAGTTCTGTCGCTCTGGTGCGCACCACCGACCAGCAGAACGCTTTCTCATTGGCTGGTCTACTGCGCATATTGTTTATGATACTTACCGTATAGATGTTCAAGTTAATATGACTTAACTCACGAAAAATTATTAACATTGTTGTAGGATTATACAATCACCTGATCCAGTTGTATTTAAAATATAAATAACCTACAACATGTTTTAGTTTACAGTCAGTGTTGTGTAAATAAATTTTTGATTTCAATTACTTGTATTTATTAATTATTTTCTAGTTATTAACTATAATTTATAATAAGAATAAAACAAATCGTCTATTTCAATAATAACAGACAATAATAAGCAATCCCATACACTTCGGGTCTGTTTAGAAGATGAATAATTGTAGTCCATGTTCAACAAATAACAATAACAAATTATTCCAATTGCCAAACAATATTTCTACTAATACTCATAAACCGGTTTTGATAAACTTTTTCGTTACAGTGTAAAATGTACTTGTAAAATGTACTCTTTTTTGTACTTGTTTTAGGTTTTCTTTGATATGAACTTCCTGTAATTGTAGCAAACCATATAATAATATTATAAATGTCGATTGGAGTAAAAATACCCCCGTTGCAGCAGACCTGCATACTCAGCGAATTTCAAATGCAAAACAACATATTTCAATCCAAGATAGCGAAATTTTACATGTTTTTGAAAGCTCCATAAGAATAACAAGGGGAATGAGTATGCAGGTTTGCTGCTACGGGTATATTAAAACAGGATGGTTTTAATTCAATATTTAGTAGATCTGAACTATAAGAAGCCATTTACCAAGTTTTATCAAGATATGTTGAGAAGTAAACGAGATGTAGAATTTTACTTATTTCCCATAAGGTTAACATTGGGACAACGTACTGTGTTTACCACTTTCAATATCTCGGTAACCAATGGACATAGAGCAGTGATTCAATATACTAAATTGTTTTTTTTTTTTTTTTTGAGCTGAATTCAATGGTGCACTGAGAGAAATTTCTGGTGTTGGGCTCCTTAAATCTAGTGGGAACAACATTAAATAATGTTATTGACATGATATGCAGAAATCTAGTGGGAACAACATTCCTAGTCTAGGGTTCAGTAATCTTGTGTTCGTCACCAGCCAATCTAGGGTATGTTTAATGACGTCACATCTGCTACGTCATCGTTAAGTCCTCCCTGTAATGTTGGCTCAATTAGGCAGTACTAGTGTTCTGCACCAATGAAATGTTATAATCACCAGAAAATCTAGGGTGGCGGTCTTGCCTGTAACGTTGGCCCCACTAGGCAGTACTAGTGTTCAGCACCAATGAAATGTTATACCCACCAGAAAATCTAGGGTGGCAGCCCTACTTGTCATGCTGGGCCCACTATATCGAACTTGTGTTCTGCACCAATGGGTTGTTGGACCCACCAGGAAAACTAGTCTATTAGCCCCTATCTGCACCAGTTTTTAGTAGGGTGTGTTAATAAAAAAATATTATTTGTATTACAAATTTGACCTGGGAAAAGTTGCTAAACTTTAATAATTGACATGTTATAGCCCCATAAATCAACTTGTAAAAAAATTGTTAGGTACTAGATTTAAACAACATTACGCTTAATTTACCAATGTTTACTTCCTAAATGAAAACAGCTAATAGCTATTTGGAAACATCATTAAAGAAGTGAAAATTGAAAAATGTATCATCGACTTTATGACACAATGAAAAAACAGAAATAATAAGAAATCAATAACCACATCAATTTAGCAATGCACTTTGACTAATTTTTAACATAATGTGTTATTTTTTAACTACCATGATGAGGAGACCAATATTTAACTTCACTATTGACAGAGAGAAATTTGTTCTTTAAAGTTAGTCTTCCACAGCTTTACAGGCAAATGACCGATCAAGGTCATAAAAATTCAATGATTTTTTAACTTACTCAATTAATCAGCACATTTTTACTAAATCAGTGTTACAATTAAAGAAGCTTGATGAATTATGGACTTATAAAAAACAAAAATAATGAACGATTTGCTAAAAAAGTTAATACTAAAAATAGCAGGCTATCCTTTCAAATAGATTTCAGCCTGTCGCCACATTAAATCTTTCCAAAGTTCTAGAATTTAGTACTTAAGGCCTGGTCACACTTAGCGATTTTTGCGAGACAATAAACCGCCGCAACAAAAATATAGACATAAGAACACATTGAAAAAAAACTGTAGCGGCGTTTTATTGTTGTGCAAAAGATGCTAAGTGTGGTCAGGTCCTTAAGATAAAAAAAATGTGTCTTTTGATGTAGTTCGTAGGAAAGACTTTTATAAACGACAATAAAAAAGGTCTAGGAGAGTTTAACAAAAAGGTATACTCGCACACTTAATAAAAAAAGTTTATTTCTTTCACAAATAATAAAGGGAATGGTATTTACGATATTAATACGTTGATACTAATTGAGGAGGTTGAATTAATGTAAGACTGAATTACTTACTTGAAATCCGTCAGACAGCTCAAAAATGATCATATACTTGTTCAGGACATGTTTCGACACAATAGTGTCATCTTCAGCTGAGAGTTAGTGAAGTTCATAATCCACCATTTGGCTTCATCAATAAATTATAAAACACAAACACAAAACAGTCATACATTTACACGGACACGGGTACATTTAAAATTGTTAAAAACAAACAGGCCTGTTCTACAATAATAACCAATCACGACACGCCGGCGGTGGTAGACAGACTGAGGCTCATTTCATTATCCATCAGGTGTGGTTTGGTTATCAGAGGAGCAAAGGTCAACAGCTGGGCTCTGGTATTGATTGTAGGCAAGAAGGGAATTGAAGATAGAATTTGAACTAAATTGGAGCTTGTCATTTATTATTATTTCATTTTGGTTATTTTTAAAATGTTTATAAATTTCATATTCTTCTAGCGTGTTCATCTTTCTTCCCTTATTACAAAAATGAAGGATTTCAAGTGTATCATGTATGTCTCCAATAGAGTGGTTATGGTCCAATAAATGCTGACCGAACGTGGATTTTTGTTTTTCCAGCTTATGATTGGGGCGGTGTTCCTTAAACCTAGTATTAAATCCACGTCCGGTTTGGCCTACATATACACTTGGGCATTCTGCACATTTTAATTTATATATGCCCGTTTTATCATATTTATCTATATTGCCGTTTTTGACCTTCAAGATATGTTTGGTTCTGTTCGTTGTGCTAAAGGCTAGTTTTATATTATGTTCCTTTAAGTGTTTATTTAGGTTGTTTTGTAAATTATGGCTGAATTCAACGCTTGTATATTTAATTTGATTTCTATTGGTGCTGGTGTTTAGAATATCTGGGTTGTTATTTCTGTCAGCAATTTTTCGTTTTTGTTTATAAATTAGTCTATCTACCAAATTGCTTTGGTACCCATTAGCTAATGCAATACGTTTGATGATATTAACCTCTTTGATGTAGTTTTCCTCATTTAGCGGTACATTCAGTAACAGGTACATTCAGTACAGTACAGTTCAGGTTGAATTAACATAATAAAAATATAATAAAACAAATTTTTTTACTTTGTGTTAGCTTATAAGTTTTCTTTTATGATGAAGAATAAATTTCACATGTTTCTTCAGCAATGCTGGTTATTTTAATAAATGTTTATAAATGTTTGTAAACTAAATCAATGACTATTGGCATCGGCTCTCAAAAATCTACATTCCTAGACATGAGAATAATTAACTGATATTAATCTTAATCTAATGGCTCTCTCACAGTTTTGTACATGGTCAAGTCTGCCAGAAGTTTGCTGGTCTCTTCACCCATGATGATCCAGGCCCATATTATCACAAATATCTCACAACACAATAACAACTTTCTTTCTTTTCTTCTTTTGTTATTCAATGAACATGTGGCCACGTTTGTAAACAGTTTTTCAAGTTTAAGTAAATAAAATTAACTTTGTTATTTGTGCAACTAACATTTCAAAATCTAGAAATACGAGTACAGATAACGAGATGCAATAAGTTAAAAACACGTACAAAATTAAATTGTAAACACTAATATTATTGATGATGATTATGATTAACAAACAGATTTCTTTGTAACTGGTAATTGTAAAACATGTTTAGAAATAGGCCTCGTGCTTCATCAATTTTGGAGCCAAATAACTTAAAACTACTGAACATAAAACAACAATAACACCACAAGTTATGATTAGCTATTTTAACACATGACATAACCACACCGAACGTCTCCAGAGTCACAGAGCATCTGACGACTGAATGCGTGATTCAAGTCTCCTTTTTGCCTAGAAAAACTAGTAACTCGCACTAGCCGATATGGAGGTTTTCCATTTCCCAAGCTCCTAACTGTTGGCCAAACCAAACAATCTGTTCTCAACACATGTAATCAGCCTAGCTGGAGTGGATGATGGACGTCATGAAAATCTTTCACTACACAGTCTTGAGGGTGCAGCATTGCTTCTGGAGTAAATAACAAGAATCTAGTGTTAAATCGATTCACCTTCCGCGTCTAGTGTAAAACACAAAACTAACGGTTGTGGTCATGTTGGCCCCACTAGAATCTGGTGGGTCCCTACGTACATAATGCTGGTACAACCAAAATCTAGATTTTGTTGTTTTCACTATACATCTAGGGTAAATATTTTTCTCAGTGATGCCAACAAAAATTCGTTTATTTTTATTTTTCTATGTAAAAGACTCAAAAACCCATTTTTGGGGGGTTTACCCCCCTTTACCCTCCTTCTGGTAGTCCGATCGGGCTGGTTTTCGAACTCGTCCGAATAATTACTACTTTACATGAATGCCAAATTTCATTCAGATTGGACCATTTTTACGGCCGCTATCGTGCTTAAAGACACACACACACACACACACACACACACATACACACCATTACTATAACTGTGGGGACTCGTGCTTTTTACCAAACTATGGGGACATCGAGGCACACTGCTATAAAAAACATCATATGTTCTATTTGACCTCTAGATTTCAAAAAAAGCAAAAACACTCCTTTTCTATTGGCAGAAAGCAGTTTAAAAAAAGATTGAAAATTGAGGGGACGTCCCCACAGCTAATGTAAGAGACGGTCATGTCCACACAGTTAATGCAAGAGTCAAAACACATGTCCACAGAGTTAATGCAAGTGTTCACACAAACGAGTGTTTTTCCTGGTGAATGTGTTTTTGTCCCCACAGTTTGGGAAATTAGTCGATATACATAGACAGTCGGTAGTTGGTTGCTTTAAGGCTAGTTTACGTCGAGAGGTTAGTTTAAGCTGAGGATCTGCTTGGAAGAAGGGAGCCACGCAGACAGAAGATCTGGCAGTCCACCGCAGAAGATCCAGGATAAATATGTATAAGTTTGTGAACGTTTAGTGCGGGAGTGGGCCTAAGGCCACCCAGGGGCAATTTCGTAAAAGTGGAGTGATAGTGGAAGTGAAATAATGGATATGCCTATCAACAAGTAAATGTTTAGAATTCATTTTTAACATTTTGATATTAATAAGATATGTTCTCTAAAAGGCCATACATGTCCTATCTTAAAAATACAGTAAAAAAAAATAAAAAAATAAAAATGATGCATAGTAATTTAAAACCTTAAACCCTCCATAAAGTGATTCAGAGTAATACCTCTTTCCAAGCCAAGTGCTCCCCTTTATTATTTTAATATCTGTTATTTAAACCTCTCATAATAATCTCACATGGCACTATGGCACAATAATCGAACATTAAATTCATTAATTCGTTAAATTATTGAAAATTCATTGAATATTGTCATATGTTGACCTTAATTAATTGAATATTGTCATAGTAAAGTCACTTTTGTTTACACATTACATTTTTTACAATCATAAGTTATTCTGTTTAGTAGCAGAGAATTTTGGTTCTTTAATATTTTGTAGATTCTGCCTCTTAAAATGAGGATATTTTACATTTCTTGGCAGTTTATACCGCTTTCAAATTTAGCGATAGTGTTATTTCAAAGTTATGCGTATATTATGGTGAGTTCATCTTTCTTTACTAATCCAGGTTTGATAAAATGATGGGATTGCAGTATTAAACTAAATGAGGTAGTCAAGCCATTGTTTGATTTTTTGCATAGGCCTACTTATTGCCCTTACGTCACCCTTTGGGGGAAAATTACCCTGCTTACATATCACCATATCTTGATGACACTTGCTATGCTACTTCATCTAGTTGAGATCTAGGCCAACTAAGGCCTAAAATCACTACCCCCCAAAATTTAACCCCCCCAAAAAGGTACTTCCACCCCCCCTATCACTAGGGACTCTTCAGGCGTCAAAATTTAATGGTAAGTACTACGTTTCCTGCAAGTTTCATGAACGGACCAATTTTTATGTTTTCTACTCGTCTTTTAGTTGAATTTTACCTGTACTTTTAAAAGCACCAGGACGCTGAATGAAAGGTCAGGTTACAATCCGTGCCGGGCAACAATTTTTCCTTTTAATATAAAAAAATTCATTTATCTCAATTAATTAGTCAGTATTTTTTTGCGTTTTTTAAGTTTTTTTTAATTTATGAAATTTGTTGAAATTTTTTAGAGTGTCCACCAATTAATATGGAAAACTGTACAAAACTACACTTCTGGCCATACAACAAAACCAATACAAGTGCTGATAAGTCTCGAATCAATTGTTAAGTCCGGCTGTATGGGCAGCTTAATTACAGACTTGGAGTGGGAAATGAAATACTTTTGTCTACTTTTATGAAAAATATGTGCTATATAAACTTTGTAGGAAAGGAAATCAAGACCCTAGAGTAAAAATTCAAGTTGTATGAGTCTTAAAATAATCGAATGATTGTCGTGTTTAAAGGTTGACTATAGTGCAAAGTCTGGTTTGGCAGGGGTAACCTTGAATCTGGAGAGATAATAGTTGACACCGTAGAAGCGAGGGTAAATGAACTTTAAAGCCCATATAATGACGCAACTTTTAAGGCCAAAAATATTAGATTCGGTCAGTAAATACCAAAGTTATTAGCAATTGAAAATTTGCCTACCAAATTTCCTCAAAATTGTACAGATCCGTACATTTCGGCTTGTAGTAAACTTATAAAGGGAAAAACCTTGGTATATTTTGATATATAATCCTTTAATTCGAATAGTTAAAGAGGAATATGCTGGGTTATAACTTTAACAAACGAAAATTCAACTACAGTATAAGAATCGCTATCAATGGTGCGAAGCCAGCCCAATCGAGTATGCCATAAGGAATTATTTGTGAAATCCATGTAAATTGTGTTATTGGGTAATGAATGTTATTTTTATAAACTAGACATTATTTTAGTCGACAATAATTAAAATTAGGGTCATATTACGCCTCTAATGGGGGAAAAATTTACTTTATACTTCATTTTTAATCGGTTTTCATACCCAAATTGACCGAATGGCGTAAATTGTCTTACGATACTTTCAATTGTAAGTAATTGATAAAGGTGAAAATTACTGACAATTTATACTCTTTGAGACTTGCTAATGGCGGTTTTATCACATTACTGATACTATTTAGGGTCACAGAATTGATTATATTTTTTTTATTTGAGAAATACTTAACAGACTGGATTGAAATTTCACACAGAGGTAGATGTTGAACCTGGGAAAATCATAGGTCTATTCACTTCCTTAAAATCCTCTCGGGCTACTCCCTGTGAACGCCCTCAGTTTCAATGTCCACATTTTATAAGTATTTAAACATGAAACACAGAAATGTAAACAGCTGTGGCTACTAATTTGGCAGTTCTAAGAGCAGTGGCAAGATCAGCTGTTTCAAGCTATCTATCGTGAGCGAAGCCACGGGCAACTGCTAGTTTATAAAAAAATATTTGTAAGCCTAGATTTTCAAATAGGCCTACTTATAATATAATTAGATTTCAATTTAATAATAAATATCTATTTTTTTTTAAGGGGGCCATGGCTTCACTTGGCCATGGTGTTGCAACGCAGCAGAATTAGCTTATTTTGCACCCTCAGTCAACAGGGATAAAACATATAAATACCTATTGAGATAAAATTTAATATTAGCCACTTTTAAAAGACTATTTTTATTTTTAGCGAATTTCCCCTATAGGGAAGAAGCTATTACCGTAGGTCTCATGGTAAGAACTAAGCCCGAGACTATGATAACTTTTCGTTTTGGGGCCACCAGAAGCAAAAAACACTGTTCATTCGAATTTATATATATATATTTGTCTGTTAGCACGATAGCGGCCGTAAAAATGGTCCAAGCTTAATGAAAATTGGTACATACGTGTAAAGTGGACAAAGTGGTAATCACTCGGACGAGTTTGTGAACCAGCCCGATCGGACCACCGGAAGGGGGGGTAAAGGGGGATAAACCCCCCAAAAATGGGGTTTTTTGAGTTTTTTACATAGAAAAATAAAATCTATTGAATTTTTGTTGGCACCATTGAATTCAGCTTAAAAAAAAAACTAACAATTTAGTATCTTGAATCACCGCTCTATGTCCATTGGTTACCGAGATATTGAAAGTGGTAAACACAGTACGTTGTCCCAATGTTAACCTTATGGGAAATAATTAAAATTCTATATCTCGGTTATTTCTCAACATATCTTGTTAAAACTTGGTCAATAGCTTCTTCTAGTTCAGATCTACTAAATATTGAATTAAAACCACCCAGTTTTAATATACCTGTAGCAGCAAACCTGCATACTCATTCCCCATGTTATTCTTATGGAGCTTACCAAAACATGTCAAATCTTGCTATGTTTGATTGAAATATGTTGTTTTGCATTTGAAATTCGCTGAGTATGCAGGTCTGCTGCAACGGGGGTATTATCCAAACAATAACTTTAATTGGTAATTTTTAAGTGAGCGAATTTTCATAAATAAATTAGATAAGGAATAAATAGTTGTAATGGTCTGGGGCTTAGGTTTTATCATAAAAAATTAATATTCAATTACATTTAAATAGATTTCAGTTTTACCTACTAAGATAAAATTTAATTTTGACCAATTTTATCCAAAGATATGTTTTTATTTTTGATCAAACAATAAATTTCATTGATAATTTTTAATTTATAATTAGATACATTTACTGATCAATAGCTATTTTCTAATTAATAAATTAGGATTTATTTATTATGTGTTAAACCAAATAAACTGAATGATCCATAAATTGATTGTTCAAATATTGTGTATAGTTGTGATAACTGACAGGAGATCGGGCGAACAGTAAAACGATCTAGTCTAGTCCCATTGCTGTAGCAGCCAACAGCAATTTCCCTTCCTCTGTCAAATCAGAAGAATCGTATAGTTTCCCGAAAATTCCACAGGATGCGCCACTAGTTAGTCATCATGACGTCCTCACAGTTTATGCATTTCATGTAAAATTTGTGGGGACGTGTGTGATGTCCCCTTAAGCGATTAGGTCCACACAGTCTGGTCGTATGCATGTCCATGTCCCCACAGCTAATGTGGCCCAAACACACACACACACACACACACACACACACACACACACACACACACACACACACACACACACACACACACACACACACACACACACACATATATATATATATATATATATATATATATATATATATATATGAAAATGAACGAATAGTTTTTTTGCTTCTGGGGGCCCCATACGGTAACAGCTTCTTCCATATAGGGGAAATTCGCTAAAAACAACATGGGGGAAGCATTAGGAATTAATTCACACTTTCCAAGCTAGTAGGGGTTTGCTACAGCAATAATGTGGGAGGGTGAAGGAAAGGGCTGTGGGACGCGTGGCTTGCCGAGTGTGTTGCCAGTGCAAGTAGGCCTACTTCCGTCCACCACAGTCAGTTGGTGGACATCGACCTTGGCCTTGACCTCGGCGACAGGAGCTATTTTGCTGATAAAGGTGTTATCAATGTAATGTCTTGGTCAATAATGGCTAGAGCGGAGTCTAGCTTTTACAGGTATCGATATCAGTCGCCGGGTAATAATTCAACTTACCCCCTTCAATAATTTACAAGAAAACGGATCATCATTCATCAATTTTATCGTTGGGTATCCCATTTTAAAGAAGAGCAGAATATAATGTTTTAGATAATGTACTCTCCCTTAACAAGATTATTTATTTAAATTAAAGCAATTAGAGTGCCTTAACTAATTATGCGAAAACTGCTTGCCGCAATATATATATATATATATATATATATATATATATATATATATAATTCAAGAATTCAACAATTAACTTCTGCTTCTATATTGTTTTCGTATTTAAAAAATTAATAGAATAGACGTTTACTTCAGCTCTTTTACTGTACCTCAGGTAAATATCAGCAACAGCTGTCCCCCCTTAAAACTCGTTTTTCTTATAGCACGTGTGGTTAGCGTAAAAACCTTGCACTTTTTGATACAGCTTAGCCTCTTGGGATGTGTATAGAAGATACCTGTAGAAGTATTTTTGTCCGAAGATTCAACCTTGAATTCGTGTAGAACACCCCCATATCAGCCATAAGATGGCCGCCATTACATTCATAAATTGCTCTATAACTCCGGTAATAGTGTTCCGATCTTTATAAGCCTTTTTTTGTTTGAAAGATAATTTGAAAACAAAACTTTTTTGCATTTAAAATTTTTTCTAAAGTTAATAGTTTTCATTGTATATTTGAAAAACGAAATTAATTCCATGAGAAAGTCTAATTCCTCAACAAAATGCGTTTTGAGGGGCTTAGCAAGGCTATGGCTAAATTTATAATATTCTCTAGGTTGAAAAATTATACGCACAGAAATTTTATTCCAATAGGTCAACTATTATCAGAATAATGGCCTCAAAAAGATATATGTACAGGCCATTTTCCGAGTTAGCCTAGTTTTTTCGGTATTTTATGGAGTAAAAAGACTATTATTGAGGTAAAACCTGAAGAAAAATGAAGGAAAATAACTAAACGACCGAGAAAAATCGATCATAATAGTATAATTCTAGTTTTTCATCCATTTTGAAGGTCCAAAAGAAGTTTTTGGTCGCCCCATGTTAAGCATAGGGAAAAAGGACAGGCTCAGACTTTTATCGTAATAAATTCTTTATCCGTCGGTAGAAATGAATAAAAATTCATGAACATATTTAACATAAACATTTTTGAACGATATAGCCTAAAAAAATCTTGGATAAATAATCGCTAAACAGAATGTATACGTATTTTAAAATGATTTTTAGTGGCAAAATTATGCTCTGCTGCTAGCGCCCCCTGTGGGAAAATAATCGCAACACAGTATATAGTAGTGAAATTCAGCCTTGCTGCTGGCGCCCTTTGGAATATGGCGCAAGCGAGCCTAGTGTCGTCTATGCGTGTTCGCGAGCACTTCGCCAAATCTCAAACTGCTAAAAATAACTATTTTAGATATTTTTGTTTTATATATTTACGATATTTAAGTTAAACATTTTCAAGACTTTAAAAAATTATTTTCATAATTATTATGTTATTTTAATTGAAGGGATTCGGCGTAGCTCTCTCAAATACGTATGGTTATCACCTGCCCGCTTGCGCCGAATTCCACAGTGGGCGCTAGCAGCAAGGCTTAATTTTACCACTAAAATTCATTTTAAAACACGTATAAATTCTGTTTGGCGATTATTTATCCAAGATCTTTTAGACTATATCGTTCAAATGTTTATGTTAAATATGTTCATGAATTTTTATTAATTTCTGCCGACGGATAAAGTATTTATTACGATAAAAGTCTGAGCCTGTCCTTTTTCCCTATGCTTAACATGGGGCGGCCAAAAACTTCTTTTGGACCTTCAAAATGGATGAAAAGCTAGAATTATACTATTATGATCGACTTTTCTTGGTCGTTTAGTTATTTTTCTTCATTTTTATTCAGGTTTCACCTCAATAATAGTCTTTTTATCCATAAAATACCGAAAAAACTAGGCTAACTCGGAAAATGGCCTTTTCGTATATCTTTTTGAGACCATTATTCTGATAATAGTTGACCTATTGGAATCAAATTTCTGTGCGTATAAGTTTTCAACCTAGAGAATATTCTAAATTTAGCCATTGCCTTGTTGAGCCCCTCAAAACGCATTTTGTTGAGGAATTAGACTTTCCCATGGAATTAAATGGAAAATGTCGTTTTTCAAATATACAGTGAAAAGTATGGAACAAATTCTTACGGTAAAATGGTAAAATTCTCGACGGTAAAATGGAACAAATTCTTGAAACGGTCAGGAAGTTTTCTACCAGTGAATGTGATTATATAGTAATAACTCGCCTTCGGCTCGCTGGGGGCTCCGCCCCCAGGCCCCCTTAAAGGGTTTCGCACCAAAATGGACAGTTTGTATTGAAAAGTCACATTATGTAATGAAATGATTCATTAAATCTCTGGAAAAGCAAATTGGTTGTCTTTGCCCCAGGCCCCCTGGTTTATCTTTGCCCCAAAGCAGGGGGTGTGTATTGAAAATTCACAAAATTTTGATTATAACTCATTACAAATCCTCAGCAAAATATATCATTGTAGTGTTTGGGAGGGTAGTTAGTGGGGGGTAGTTAGAGGGATGCTTTAAAGGGGTTTTAGCGGAGAGGGTGAGGTTAATTTTTCGTTTTGAAAAAGGATTGGTGAAGTCTGGGGGTGAGGGGGTGAGGCAAAAGAATTTGTCTAGAAACAACATTGCCTTAATTTCAAGAATGCATAGTTTGATTCTTTTTGTAGTCACATTTAACAGAAATTGTAAGGAATCATTTAAGAAAATATAGATATCATAAATTGCCTTGTATTTGTGCGTTTTGGACCTTTAACAACATTTAAATAAACCGCTAAAATCAATTTTTACGTTAGGTTCGGGGTACAGTTGGACAGCTACTTCGACCGAGGGGTCAGCCGCTGTCCTGGCTGACTGTCCAGACAGTTGACTGACCCGTTCCGTTTGCACGAGTCGAAGTACCAGTCGAAGATAGTACTGACTTACCGACTGTCCTCTCTACTGGTCGCCGTGCAAACAGGCCCTTAGGCCGGTCATGCACAGTAACTCATTTCGTCAGTCTGTCTGGGGCTTGGTGGCGTCAACATCGGCCTCGGTCGCTAACTGCTCAGCCCAGAAGGGGTCGAGTCCTAATCTCGAAATTTCTATTTGGGGATTGGGGATTGAAAACTATTGAACTACTGTTGAAAACTCATTGAACTATTGTCAATAAATTATTGAAATTAACTTAGGTGGGAAATAATATTTTATGAGAAGATAGTAAAAATTTGAATAATAAAAAAGTAAGGGTAGAAAATGAACTCTTGCAAAGTGTAACTTTGTAGGTGATCTAATTAGGTGATAGTATCTAGTGGACCGAGCCTTGCTCGGTGTTATTTCATGTTTACCAGTTCATCCAATTACTGTAAATTATTTCAATGTCATAAAATTGATGGATAGGAACCTTTTCTATTACTTCATGAACTCTTCATCCCAGTCGCTGTATTTTTCCTTGATGGCTGTAGATTCTAAACAGCTGTTATGATTGCTTCATTTGTTTACACTTTCCTTGTGCTATTTCATTGCTATCATGGCAACTCATAAGGCCAATTTTAAAAATTTACAAATTTAAAATTCGTATTATTACGTTATTAATTTTCTCTGGCCAAGTAATCTGCATAGAGCACGTTTTTGAGTCGTAAATTATTTATTTCCAGACTTTGAAGGAAATCCTCGAAGCCGTTTTTGAGATAATTGTGCAAGCAAGCAAACATACACGCAAGATAACATTGCTCATATAAGAGTATAGGATTTTTCAATTTAAATACCTTTACTTTATATCTTTCACACATTAAACTGTTATGACGAGTATTTTTAAAGTAAACAAATTTTAGTAGCTAAAAACTAGAGAGTTTTTCTGTTTTCAATGGATTATTTTTATGATTTGCTTAACAGTGCGAAAGTTATTATTGAATTTCACGATTAAATTTATGTGCAATATGAAATTAATTTAGAAAATAAAACACGAAACGCAATTTAAAAACAACTCTAAATCGTAGTATGATAATTTTTATCATATTGGAGCAATGCAGCAATGTGATTAATAAAGAGTGGGTTCTCTACTCTGAATATCCAATCCACCTCGGCACTACATTTTATTAGAATTGTATAGCGTTCTACTAAACGTTGTTTTTTAGTGTCAGTTGTATCGTAAAATTTTAACCCGAAACTACAATAAATGAGTTTATAGTAAAGCTAGTTTTATTACTTTGGAATATGAATTATTAATATAATTCGTAAATACTAGTTTTAAATACTAGTTTTTAAGAAAATAAATAATTTGAATATGTAAAAGTGTGCTTTAGGTATTTCCCAGGTTCACTTTTTTGTCTATGACCTCCTTAAACGTTTTCAACTTGAATTCGAAATAAATAGTCTTTTAAAAAGTAAGTGATAAGTTGTTATTATTACCGAATTTATTCCCTTAAAAAACTGTTCCCTCTACCATTTAAAATAACATTTGTTCATACAATACCTGCTTGCTCATTATTTGCTTGCTAAATTTTGTTAAACCTTTAGATTGTTTCCTTTGTTTGGGTTATTAAGTTCGGTTGAGGTTTTTGTTTGTTTGTTTTTTTTTTGGTTGCATGGTTTTTTTGGTCCAAACAAAATCATTTGATGTTTTACGACGGAACCAAAGTGGTTTTCTATAAAATCTTCACTGATTCCAATAATTAAAAAAAAATTCTTAGTGACCAACGATTAATTTATTTTCTTCTCAATACATTATTCATCATTCATTTGCCAGTAAAACTTTACTGACAAAGTCATACAAGTTTAAAGTAAAATTGGAAGATGATTCAAAGAAGCTGTAACTGTATTTGAGGTAAAGTTTGCCTCAACTCAGATCCCAGTGGAAGTGAATTGAAGGATTTCCAGAAAGGAGCAAAATAACAAGGCAAACATGGCAGTTCAGTATCGGTAAACAAAGTTTGACAAGCAAAGTCTGAGAATACTAGTTTAAGTTTGAGGTAAATTTAAATAACAATATTTTTTCTTTACGACGATAAAGATATTTTCTTGCCAACATTTTAAGATTATACAACTCCTAAATTTTAACGAATCTCAAACTGATACAAAATATCGTTTAACATTTGGACCAACAGCAGGGGAAAGCGCCAGTTGGCAAATTTGAGGGATGTGGGTGTGTGCAAGAACTGAAAAGATTTAGTTCAAAGTAAAGTAAGTTCAAAGTAAGTACCAAAAGTAAAAATGATATAAGCAACAAAACTGATTTTTTCTTTATATGTGCACTGTTGTTTAACGGATCGATGAATACAGTCTTATTCTTTTTATTTGGGATCTGAAAATGTAGGGCAGATATCCTAAGAGAGTTACGGGGAATTGGAATAACTTTTCAAATGTCATTACTCCCCGTGGGGTCTTTATAAAGGAACGACAGAAGTTTCGTAAGCTTGCCAGATTTTATGGTGAAAGTTTATTCGTAAATTAGTGTTTTAGTGATCATGAATGCTTCGTTGGTTGTAATGAAGCTAATTTATTAAGCTCTACATAAGCTATAAAAACCGCTTACACTTGTGAGTTATCTTGATGTGTGCATAGTGTGCATCATATAATTAATTGTTCCACTAACCATTGCTAAGATAGAGTGATATTTTGCTAAACTTAAACTAATAATAAGCTATTTAAGAAGTACAAAAACGCAAGACAGTTTAAGAAGCTTAGCTCTAATTTCAGTTAAAAATGACGGAGATCAGAAAGTTATTTTTTTCACGCTATTGATGACTGCCTATACGAAGGCACAAAGAAGAAAACCAATGTTTCAGTAGTAAAATGATATTTTTGTAACTGTGTGTTGTGAACTAATAGAAACAATAAATACCCCCGTTGCAGCAGACCTGCATACTCAGCGAATTTCAGATGCAACACAACAAACGGTATTTCAATCCAACTTAGCGAGATTTTACATGTTTTGTAATCTCCATAAGAATAACATGGGGAATGTTATTCTTAGAAATAGAATTTTACTTATTCCCCATAAGGTTAACATTGGGACAACGTACTGTGTTTACCACTTTCAATATCTCGGTAACCAATGGACATAGAGCAATGATTCAAAACACTAAATTATTTGTTTTTTTGAGCTGAATTCAATGGTGCCAACAAAGATTCGATAAATTTTATTTTTATATGTAAAAAACTCAAAAACCCCATTTTTGGGGGTGTTTATCCCCCTTTACCCCCCCTTCCGGTGGTCCGATCGGGCTGGTTCACGAACTCGTCCATTCGATTACCACTTTACATGTCTGTTCCAAATTTCATTAAGATCGGACCATATTTACGGCCGCTATCGTGCTGACAGACGTATATATATATATATATATATATATATATAGATAGATATATAAAAATTCGAACGAATGGTGTTTTTTGCTTCTGGTGGCCCAAAAACGAAAAGGTATCATGGTCTTGGGCTTAGGTCTTACCATGAGACCTACGGTAATAGCTTCTTCCCTATAGGGGAAATTCGCTAAAAGATTGTAAACACATTGAATGCTTTTATATTATCACTTAGCTCCCAACACTATTCGTAAATTTGGTTTATTATAAAAAACCTATGGCCTATAAAAATAGTAAAGGAAATTAAAACTGGTTTTATGTTTTTTATTACACTTGCATGCTCTCCCTTGAGTAACATATGGGAGACGCACCAGCCAACCCCGGGGAACCCATTTTAACGTTACGGCCCTGATCACAACGTGAAAAGTATTTTCATTTGCAGAAGTCTGCTTTAAGAATAATATTTAATTTGAACAGAAGACGATCATGGTAACCTCTTATTCAAACACCAAAATATATTACCATCTATTTCTTGTACATTTGACACGGTTTTTTACAATACAACGTGTGTGTTATTTTAATAAAGAAATACTAAATTTACATAAATATAAGCTAAGAAAAGTCAATTTCCTGCATTCAATATTATTTATGTTATTTATTATTTAGTTGAACAACATTTTACAAAAAATATATAAATTATCAAGCAGCTAAAGTTTTGGCCACCGCCCAAAATAAATTTATAATCCAAAACCGAATCTTCAAAAAACATTTTCATTTAAAAGGAGGTAGAAAAAGGTTTTATTTGAAAAAATGTTCTTATAAATTAGAAGACTATCATCAAGATTCAGAGTTGCTGGAAGATCTCTGAAATGCGAAGCACAGATGCAAATGGTTTGTAATTGTTGTATAAGCTATCTTACCCAGAAGAGCTATCTTGTTTATAAGAATCTTGTTCCCAGTCAGTGAGATGCCATGTTCTACTGATTCCTCCGGTAACAAGTACAAGTTAAACAAGCTTTGAAAATGTAACATAACTTAACCATTTCTTAGAATAGTGAAGACCTAAGGTATTTCATAATTTATTTTCATTCGGTACTTTTGAGTGTCAAGAGACAGAAATTCAGGTTTTAAACAAATTTGAGTAACATTTTCTTTGTTAAATGCATTTGAAACTGCATGTTATTCCTACTATTAATTAATTTAACTAAGATTTCATTTATTTTCAAAACATCAGTTATCTTAACTTATACTCTCTTCTTTTAAACCTTGACGATATTTGAATAGTAATATACTGACTCCCGGGCCCTGTATTGACCTCTAGGTTTATTACGATTAGTCTGTGAGGAGAAAACTTTTTTATGATTATCCAAAATGTTTCTTGCGTTATGATTGTAAATATGTAGCAAGAGATATTTTTTCCAAATTCACCGCTAAGCAGACTGAGCCTGGATTGCTGTAAACCTGGAGGTGAGTAGAAACACAATAGTTGGTAAATATAACAAAACCCCACCTAAAATATACAATCGTAGAAAAAGTACTGTGTTAAAATTTTGGTGTGCTTGGGCAAATTAAAGACATTTTACTTTAATATCCGTCCAAAGAGACCGGGCGACAAGTACGATTATTTACTTACACATAGCGAATATGCACAGAGAATCTAAGTGGCAGGTGATTTTCGTTGAAGGTGTTGCCGTTCATTCAGTGCTTGTCTTTTTATCCAGTTTCAAAGACGTTTCTGACGCGTCGATTATAAGAATTGATTTCTTATGATTACGCGTCAATTTCTCCTATTTATTTATTTCTGTTCGATTTTAAAAGGATTTGTTAAGTGTGGTTCGTTACTTATCTTTGCTTATATTCATCAACGTTTTGATATTATTTTTATGGAAACAATCATTGCAATAACTTAATTTTATTTCGATGATATGTTTCGCCCAGCTTAAATACTACATGAATTTTTTCCGCAATTGTTATATTATATGCTTGAAACATTATTGTGAAGCGTTTAAAAAAAAATCGTTAAGTCGGGGCTTTAGCGGGTCATATAGCTCCGAGAGACGAGCCACGCCGTTTGTCCGGGTGAGAAATGACTCTCAATGGAAACTTTGCATATTTAAACAGCACCAATCTCACTTTAAAGCGCTTAATAGAAAGCTCGCCTGAAAACTGTCAGCTTAAAATAAGTAGGTTACTAACTAAGGATGGGTTCCCATACTTATTCTCTAGGCCTGTTGGAGCCTATTTAATTCAAATTAAAAGAAGCTTTCCAAAAAATACTGTATGGATTGCTCTTATATTTAATATTTCCACGTTATCAACAACGTTGAAGAATTCCTAAAATGTTAATAAATTTTGAGGAAAATTGTTCCACGATTTTACGCAATTATAGTACAAGAGATATATTATTAGTCTTTAGTTTATTTTACCTTTACTCTTTACTTGTAACAAAGGTGTAAATAATGTTAATACATAGTTTTTTACATTGTTTGCAAAACTATATTGAGTTCAAGAGTTCTTAGTTTGATTTTAATAAATGAAATATATTACATTTTTAGTATATAAATAGGCTTACCTACGTCTGTTTTTCATAATTTGAAGATTTAAAAAATAGTCTATAACCTTGCAATCGAGTTCTGTAGATGGCACTTATAATGGTAACTAGCAGAACCCGTGGCTTTGCTCACGATAAAAATTATCGTTTAACCTTGAGAATCTAGAGGACTGAATAGAAAATATTTATATCAAGGAATGTGTCATGTAGAGATATGTTTGTTTTATGATGGATTGTAGGATAAAATATAGATACCACAGTAGGATGTAGGATACCACAGTACATAGTGAAGGTTTTCTTTTCACCGTTATACCTCGAAAACGGCCGGACCGATTTTAACACCACATCGATGTCGATTTTAAGGTACTTCTTTGTAGATTTACCATTACGTCCCTGGATTGCCTAGTAGGGTATCAATTAAGTACAGTAAAGGGCTGAATGTTCGAAACAGTTATGGTGCAATCCGTGGGCAGTATTTCAAACTCGATTCACTTAGTATTTAACTTAAAATATGGGCGGGTACTAATAATTTAAGATCAACCACTGATTGCAGCATTTATTTTTCCGTGGAAAGCCGGGACACCGTTGAATTAGATGTCAAAGGAATTTGCCAAATTATTGTAACTGGCATGATTGTAATGAAAAACATAAAGGCCGGCCTAAGGAAATAACTATAGCTCCCGCTGCCTAAAAATATGGTACCACATAATGAGCTTATGAATGAACGTATAAGGTACGAAACTAAACCAAATGTAACTTTTATATAGTACGAGTAACCTAAAAAAATCATCAAAACAACCATAAAACCATTATAAAATGAATCAAATTATAAATCAGCTGTAACAACGTATCCGTTTGTGAAGCTAATATGCATGATTTAATAAAATTTGAAATTTAAACAAAAGATCATCCATTACATTAACATGGGGCATTTTCAAAAAAACTTCAGCTCCACCAAAAACCTCTAAAAACCTCGAATTAAAAAAATCCGTTGTTGGTGAATGCCAACACTGTAAGGAACGTCCATGCATATTTTCAAGGTTCTAGGTTAAGTAGTTTTGGCTGTACAATGACAGGTCAGTGGTATTTGACAAAAATATAGTAGAAAAGATAGTATAAATATAACTTACAATCAGGGATTTGTATAAATTTATAAATTTTTACATAAATAGATCAAAGAATCATATAATTTCAGCACATTCTGTTTGTGACTGAAAAACCACTGTTCTTTTCTCTTTCCATCTTACCGGGATTTAGTCTCAAGACTCAGCCACTAAAGGCAGTATGCTCTTCACGTTTAAAACTGCGTACGTAGAATTATACGAAACACCAAATCATCGGACAGGCATAGATGTAATAAAAAAATTATTAGGAACGCCTCCAGGAAAAACGATAACTCCCGCTACCGAAATATAGATGGTGCCACTTAACTAATGGTGGATTTTATCTAAACTAAATGTAACTTTTATATAGTACATAATTATGTCCTTGAAACAAATCAACAAAAATCAATGAAGCCATGATCAAAGAAATCAATTTATTATCATCTGTATCAACGTACACATTTCCGAAGCTAACTACCAGCTGCTTGATTGAAAGAACATTGAAAATGTAAACAAAAATCGTCCAACATACTTTTAAATGGGAAAATTTGAAAACTTCGGCCTCGCCAAAAACCCCTTTATACCACGAATTTTGTAAAATCCGTTCTTAGCGGATGCCTACGCCCTAAGAAGAACATCCATGCAAAGTTTCAAGGTTCTAGGTCAAGTAGTTTGGGCTGTACGATGTTTCCACTGCGTGGTATTTGACAAATATATAGTAGAAGATAACATTTAAAGTTATACTAACTTCAACTGAGTCTACTCATATGTCTACAAAAATGAGTAGTAACAATGCCAAAATAATATAAAACCGAACTTCCCTTTCCAACATTTTATAATGCTTCTGGTATTATTTTACATCCTGTAAGACGAAAGCTCAGTCACAGTGATACATCTAGCGGCACAGGTGGCTTAAAATAATACAATAGTTTGTGTAAATAGGAACTTTAACTGAAGCACTCATCCACATTTATTAACTCCCATCAAACACTCTTGCCTCGTCTAAGATGCAATATATCGTTTTAATTTCTTCACTAAAATAATATAACAAATTTTAAGCATTAAAAAAACTTGTTTGAGTTAAGAGTGTTATAACAAATATGTGGTTAAATTCAAGGGATGATTCCCGTACTTTGTTTTATATAGAGATAACTTGGACAAAACATAGAGAAAAACTTTAACGTCTCGCAAAACAATCGACATTTTGCAATTCTTGTTTGAAGGTTGATTATAATTTTGACGGATATTTCGTGAATGGTTGCTGCTCATCAAAACATTTTCATGACTAAAAGTTACCTGCAAAATAGTACACATAAATGTTTTAGGCAACATTTTAATTAAGGGATTATCTATATAGAAGGACACAATTACAATGAAACTGAATCATAAAACTTTTACTTTCCAACTCCAGCCGTCTAGTGTTTCGACCACCGTTTTTACCACTTTTGTTTGGTTTTATGCATTTACCTAGTACTAAGTAATAATTATTTTGAGTCATAGTAGAATAATATAGTTCATATTCAATATACTGATAGGTTTATCTTGCTCAACGTTATAGAATTGCATCGCATCTGTGTAAGTTTCGGCCCGCGAGTATATTCTGTTTTACTCTGTCACTCTAGCTTATGGTGTAATACGAAAACCAACAGTACACAACTATAAGGGCTAATAAGCCAATGGGTTAACTGGGTGACTTCATGTGATAGGTGATATCCGAGGTTCAAGTAGATATTTTTAAGATGTTCCGATGGACAGAGGTATTGACATTTCTTTCACTGATTTCATTAGCTTTTTAGATTAGGTAACCTAGTGATGTAATGGTAGCATGAAAATTAGGAATGCAAAGTACTAAATAAAATCATCTATAAAGTAGGTTTCTTTCGAAAATACGTTGTCTATCAACAGAGATTTCAAACAAACACCCTGTTAAAGTTGTCCAGCAATACACATTTCCTATTTTCTCGACCATTATGTTTCAGCGAAAATGTAATATCGAATGGACATCATTGATTCAGTATTAACTTTATGATATTTCATATTAGTAGGACAAATCAGTAATTTGAGGCTCCAAATAGAGTGGAAACTTGCTGTGGGAAGACGTGCTAGGCACGGAGAATCATTTCCTAATCAGTTTATAGAACTCGCAGCTCTCAAACTTAAGTCTTAACCTCTCTCACCGTCCGCTTGATTAGACAAAACTTTGACATTAAGACGAATTTTCAAATATACATTCTCATTCGGGAGCTTCGGGACATTAGTTCTTTTGTCGTCAAAAGACGTTATGTGGTGTTATACACATCAATCCCTTGCGTGAGTGGTAAATGAGGTTATTCATAACTTTTTTTATGAATATATTAAATTAATTGAAATACTTAAAAACTAAAAAAAGTGCAGTGCTACGCCACAGAGATAGTTGAGAGATATGGAATGAAACCATTCCAATAGAGTATTTACGATGTAAGATATTGCCAAATAAGAATTTAAGAATATTTGCTTAGTGAAAAAAATTTTCAAGAAAACAGCCAACATAATAAATAATTTAAATACACCAGTTAGCGCTAGATAGTGCATAACAATATTTACGTCATCACTGAATATAAACTGGGTAATAAATGAGAAATAACATATTTTTCTTCCTACCGTTTATCGTTTGAATAGGTAGTATATTTAATTCAAGGTCCATGCTGAAAGATTAAACACACGTAAACATGAAAATTTCATAAAAAAATAAATACAATTTCCATGTCCTAAGCTCGTACACACATTATATACTAATGAAAGTGTAATATAAATTTATTATTGCTGATGGTAGTTGAATGTATTTAAGAAAATCTCCAAGTCCCAACTTGGTCATCAAACGCAAATAAAATTTTAACCACTGATGGTGGTCATCCGGTGGGACCACCTGCTGTCCAGTTTGTGAACAAACTCTGGCCATCTTCGTGATCATCATGAGTTAGCAAACTTTTTACACCCGATTTTCATAAAACGCCTCTTACATAAACTTGTTGACTGGTCTCTGCGGAGGTAAATATTATTGGAGGGAAGTTAAACGGTATCGCTAAAAGGAACGTTTTAATATCAAGTGTTATCTGCAGCATACTACAGACAAAAATCCAGCATATTGTCTTCCTTCTAAAAGAAAATTTACATTAATTTTCATACGAATACTCTATTATATAAAAAAAAAAAATATTACTACAAGACTGACTGTTTGCTGTAAAATAAGTAAAAACTTTAAAAAATATTCAACTAATGCTTTGCAGATAAAAATTATTATTATTTATGGCATTTTTAATTCCTTTCTTAGGTCTAACTTTTGAATTATGGGATGTAATATAAATTGAAATATTATAATTTTAATTTATAATTAATTGCTAGGCATGCGTATCAAATTTGAAACTTAAATTTTCGTTGTAAAAAGGATGTTCAAGGATGATAATGTTAATATTTGATTGTAATTTTTTAATGAAACTAAAACTCATTAAAAACTCATTTTGATACCACTCTGATAGCATACAATTTGTAATTACATAAACTATATTCTTGACATCAAATAAGTTCTTAATCTTATACTCTTATAAGAGCAATGTTATCCTGCGTGCGTGTGTCCGGTGCCTGCTTGCTTGCTTGCACAACGATGAAAATACTGCTCAGATGATTTCCCTCAAAGTCTTGAAACAAGTAATTTATGACTCTAAAACATAATCTATACAGATAACTTGGCCAGAGAAAATCTAATAACGTAATAAAATAAATTTTAAAGTTCTAAAATTTTAACATTGGCCTTATGAGTTGCTATGATAGCAACGAAATAAAAAGGAAAGTGTAAACAAATCAAAGTAATCATAACAGATGTTTCTAAACTATAGCCATCTAGGGTAAATACGGCGTGTGGGCTAAAGATTGCATGGAATAATAAAAACTGTTTTTATTCATCAATTTTAAAACACTGGAATATTTTATGGTAATTGGATGAACTGGAAACATGAAATATAATACCGAGCAAGGCTCGGTCCACAGGTACTCTTTACTATCCTCGCTACAATATGCAATTATGGTAACATTAATTCAATGCCTAATCCCCAAGAACATACCTGATTTTCGGATATGTGGGGCTACGTTCCTTTTAGCTCGTAAGTGCTCACTATAAAGCAAACGGTATTCCAAAATGCTTTCATGGTTTTACCATTGCTAAATACAATTTGTCCCAGAAGTAAAGTGCCAAGCTCCGGGTATTTGTTTATAGAAGTTAAGAGAAAAAACGTATAAACTTTTTTCCAAAAACGCTTCGTTTTCCCGAGATCCGTCATTTTGTATATTTTACAAAACATGTTTTATCTCCGAAGTTTTTCAATAGATTTTTTCTTTATGTACCTGTCCCTAGTCAAGCATAGTTTATGAGAAATAATCAGCAAGAACGAATGGTAAATTTCAAAATGGCGGCCAATTAAAATCTTTAAATTTAAATACCAGAAATAACGTCCGTTTTACAAAGAAATATAAAGAGTAACAATGTTTAAATGTAATGTAATAATGTGTATAATGTAATGATTAATTTAATATTATAAATTTTATTTCCAACCTATTGATACCAAAATGATGAAAATCAGTTTATAAGCGACTGAATTATAGTCAAATTTAGATAACGTGGCAGCATATTTTGGATCAAAGTAGTCCATTGTTGCGCTGAGCCATGCGCTGAAATAGACCAATCACGCTGCCTTGTTAGATAAATTCGACCACAACTGAGTTGTTTATTAACCGATTTTCATAATTGTACTGTCATTAGATCGGATATAAAATTTAACAAAATTATTATCCTTTATATTTTTAAAAACGTAGCGTTTCTTTTGGCATTTCAATATAAAGATGTTAAACGGCCGCCATTTTGAAATTTTCTATTCGATCATGTTGATTATTTGTTCGTAAACTAACCTTAACTAGATACAGTTATATACCGAGTTTCAAAAATCAATTAACAAACTTTGGAGATAAGAAATATTTTGTAAAAAGAAAACAAAATGGTGGATATACGGTAAACGGAGCGTTTTTGAAAAAAAAGTATTCTGTATGTTCTCTATATTTTGACCCCTAAAACCTATTACCAGAGTTTGGCACTTTACTTACAGGACACTCTATATAGAAGTACCAAGACTTTGGAAATAGTAAATTAATTTATCCCCCAAAACTCCAAATATTCAACGTTAAACTGTAGAGTAGGCCTACTGTGTTAATGTAATAAAATGCACATAACAAGCTTATAATAGAATTTAGTAAATCAAAATAGTATAATAGATGTTCCGTGTTTGACAAAGGGTCCAACAGCAACTGATTGTTTTTCTGCACCAACTATTTTATTTGAAATCAAATTAGTAAAGAGTATTTCAGTAATGGATTTCAATACACTGGCATGGTGAAACAAGGCGTCGCGCGTCGGGAGACATTATGGTGAATACCTACCGCTAATGTGAATACCTACCGCGATGACTCTGTTTTTAATCTTATATCTCAATCATAAAAACTTATATAATCTGTTTCATTAGTCTCACTTTTTAGCGAATTTCCCCTACAGGGAAGAAGCTATTACGGTAGGTCTCATGGTAAGACCTAAGCCCAAGACCATGATAACTTTTCGTTTTGGGGCCCTCAGAGGCCAAAAACACCATTTGTTCCAATCTATATATATATATATATATATATATATATATATATATATATATATATATATATATATATATATGTCTGTAAGCACGATAGCGCTCGCAAAAATGGTCTGATCGGAATGAAATTTGGCACAGGTGTGTGAAGTAGTAATTATTCGGATGAGTTCGAAAACCAGCCCGATCGGACCACTGGAAGTGGGGGTAAAGGGGGATAAACCCCACCTAAAATGGGTTTTTTGAGTTTTTCACATAGAAAAGTACAATTTATCAAATTTTTGTGGGCAACGTTTAATTCAGCTTGAAAAAACAAACAATTTAGTATTTTGAATCATTGCTCTATGTCTATTGGTTACCGAGATATTGAAAGTGGTAAACACAGTACGTTGTCCCAATGTTAACCTTAGGGGAATAAGTAAAATTCTATACCTCGCTTATTTCTCAACATATCTTAGTAAAACTTGGTTTGTGACTTAATCTACATAAAATCTAACGTTTCATAGTCTAAAATCCCTGATATTTCCTTTTTCGTGGCAGCAAACCTGCATACTCATTCCCCATGTTATTCTTATGGAGATTACAAAAACATGTCAAATCTCGCTATGTTGGATTGAAATATGTTCTTTTTGCATTTGAAATTCGCTGAGTATGCAGGTCTGCTGCAACGGGGGTACTTATATTTTTCTTGAAATTATGGCATACAAAGGTAGGTATTTTAAGCCAAGAATGAATGACAGATGAATGTGGGATGATTGTGACTTGTAGTTTTGTTACTAAGGCCAATATGTTACTTATACAGAACTACAATTACTCTTTCAATCTATGACATTTACACCTTGATTTTACATTTTAAACATTTTAGATCAGTAATACAATGATGTAAATTAAAACCTAGGTCATGAAACCATCCTAGAATAGGAAAAAGTATCATCCTTATACAGGGTGAGTAGTAAGGCCCGCGCTTGAGTTCTAACATGGGCTCTTATGCGGAATAGATTTAACATGGACTCTTATGGGGAATAGATTTAACATAGGCTCTTATGGAGAGTATATTTAACATTGAGTCTTATGGAGCAATAAATTACTTGAAATTTTAACAGTAGTGAGGGAAAATTCAAATGATCCTTTATTAAAGTATAAAATATCTTGATAACAATCTCAATAATTTACCTTTAACCTTCCTACCTACCTTTAATCAAGTATCAGCATCTCATGTTTTATGTAAACAAAGCAGATGTTTTTAGATTTCAATGCTTTTTAAATGGCAGATATTTTATATTATTTCTCATTTTCTGGTGGATGTCAAGCAATTTCATTATTTTTTCTGCTATCATGGAATAGAGACCTTTAATCTGAGCCCTCTCTCATTTTTCTATGACTTGCCAGATGTCTGCAATTTTGATCTAAATGACTGCCTTATGAAGTTAAATATATGATTATTACTACTTGAGGCGAAATTTTCTTGGTTATTGCTTGTATCTTTTTTATATTAAAACTACTAAATTATTTTTATAATTTGTTTTATAATAATGTAGACTGATTATAATGAGTGATATATTTTTGTTATTGGATCCAACAAGTGCTAATGAGAACAAGTAGACTACCCAGCGCTTTAGAACCGGAAACAAGATGGCGGCCGTCGCCCCCGCCAAAATGTGACGTCACCGGAAACAAGATGGCGGCGTCTTTTCCCGCTAAAACGGCGGACATAACCTCACTTTTGTTTCCCGCCAAAACACATAACCTCACTTTTGTTTCCCGCTAAAACATATAACCTCACTTTTGTTTCCCACCAAAACTCATAACCTCACTTTTGTTTCCCGCCAAAATGGCGGACATAACATATACCCATAGAGTTTAACCTCACAGTACATAGAGTGCTATAATATTATGTATGTTGGTTTTGCGCGCCAAAATGGAAAAACCTATACCCATAGAGTATAACCCCACAGTATATAGAGTGTTCTAATATTATGTCACGGTACGCTTACAAGTAAGATTAAATTGTGTCAAGGAAGGTAGTGTCTCGCGTAACAGTTTGTGGTTGTTGTGGTTACTGCGGCTGATGCGGTCGAGTAATTATCATGGTTGAGATAGTCTTGTAGTTGTCACGAATTCAGATTCAGTTATAAACCAGAGTCACACCATGGTAGTCTGCTGTCTGCCTTTTATAATGGTAAGTAACTTTATTATTAAAGTTATAAATTGGGGTAAAAAATGGTAATCAGTTGTAAAGTAACAAAATCATTTATTGAATAATAATAATAAACATATGTATTTACATATGTACATACTACGTCACGCTACCGTATATTATACATTTATATATGTATAATGGTATATTATAATGGTTTATGGGCGGACATAACCTCACTTTTTCCCGCCGGCGGAGACATAGCCTCACTTTTGGTTCCCGCTAAAATACATAACCTTACTTTTGTTTCCCGCCAAAATGGCGGACATATCCTATACCCATAGAGTATAACCTCACAGTTACATAGAGTGCTATAATATTCATGTATGTTGGCTTTGTGTGCCAAAACGGAAAAAAAGCGCGGGAAAATGGAAAAAAGCCCGCCAAACAGTGTTGACAACTGTAGACAGTGAAAACATTAATATTTATAACACTATATGTTATGTCACATTATCCCCTATAATATAAAGTGCAGTTAACCACATAGAGTATTAAAAGACATATGTATACTATATGATATACCGGGTATGTCACATTAGTCCTTTGTAATGTTATAATATTTTATGAAATTTTACTTAAAATTAAATAACTCTGGAATGGATTAATTAATATAGCTAAAATTTGGTATTTAGGTACTTCTTAACCTCTTCCACCTTTTCCAAAACCTTACGACCCACTCTTACTCCTTCCGCCCCCTCTTTTTCTTCTCAAATATGCCTAAAAATATATAAAATGGCTGATATCTTGAAAACGGTAAGTCCATTTCAAAAAGTCCGGTTCAAAAAATCATATCTCCTGAACGGTATGAGCTATCGAAGTAAAATTTGGTATATGGACACATACAAGCAAAGGCAAAAAATAAAGGTACCTAACATGTGTTATGTGGGTAAGTATCTAGAGAATTGAAGGCGCTACATTTAAAAATTTAATATCTTAAGAACTAGGTAGTGGATATTAATGTAACTTGATGTATAGGTACATGTCAACTTATGCTAAGGCTTAAACTGGGTGATGCGGGTTGCATCACAGAAATTGAAGGGGCAAAAAATAAAATGCTATATCTTAGAAACTAATTATTGGATTTTATTTAAAACTTGTATATGGGTATATTTGAGTCTCTACTACCTTAGTCTGTTCTTTTTTATCATATATTGAGGTATTAAGTCATTAATTTAAATATTCATGGGAAAATTGACATTTATTATTCCCGGATATTTAAAAATTGCTCTTGTAGCTTTTAAATGGTTGTCGTTTTGATTTGTGTAGTCAGTTTACTAGCATTGACATGTATAGTTGTTCTTTTGGATTGGGTAGTTAGCCTCCTTGTATTAACATGTACAGCTGTTCTTTTGACTTGTGTAGTCACCGATTTCTGTACGGTACGTACTACCTTATATATCTGTTACCATTAGCTCAGTTCTTCATTCTGCTCTAGACTTTTGTTCAGTGTAGACATTGTGTGCTCTGCTCCTGATATTGAGATAACACACTAACTTTTGAGTTATTATATATAATTTGTAATCTGATTTTTATAATTTTTGGTTGGTGTATTTGCCTGATTTTATTAATAGCTGTATTTGTTTTTATTATCTTTAAATAATGCAGTCTGTTTCTAAGATGAGTTCTCCAACTAAGGAACCAATTATTTTTATTGGCGAAGAACAAACTTATAACAGAAAATTTAGACTTTATGGACTTAGTACTACTTTTAAGTTTACTAAGCCCCCAAAAGGTGTATCTGAATTTGACTGGATCCGTAAAGGGCTTGATAAAATTGTTGAAAGGGAGAAAGCTAAAGCTTCTCCTACAGACTATCTTGGCTTTAAATTAATGTCTATCAATTTGAAAAGTAAGGAACCGGGGTATACTAACATGCGGCTAGCTTCTGAAGTAACTAGTAATGACATTTGGCAGATTTTTGGGGGAATACTTCAAAGTAACTCTGGAAACATTACTTCATCAGACACTTTTAGAATAGATGTTTCAAGGGTAAATGTCCCTGTTGGAAAAGGTAGAGTAAGGCCTGGTCTCTATAATACCTTTGAGGAAGAGTGTAAGGCAAGGCGTGGTATTGTAGTTATAAACAATAAAGATAGCCTTTGTCTCCCTAGAGCTTTAGTGGTAGGTAAGGCTTATGCTAAAAATGATCCCCAAATCTATGCTATACGTATGGACAAAGGATTGAGGCAGACTTTAAGAGCTAAGAAACTTATGGCTAAGTCTCAAGTTGAAATACCAGAGGGAGGAGCAGGTATCCCTGAATTAGAGAAATTGTAGGCTCATCTGAAAAAGTATAGAATAACAGTGTATAATTATGACAGTAAAGGTAGAGAAGTATATTTTGTTGGTGGAAATGATGATGCAAAATTTAAAATTAACCTTTTGTTTCATGATGGTCACTACAATGTCATTACTAATTTAACTGCTGCGTTTGTTTGCAACTATTTTTGTGAAGCTTGCCATATCCCCTATGAACATAAGGGTGAGCATAGATGTACAAATTGCTGTTCTTCCTGTCATTCTATTTCCCCACCTTGTAACCTTGAACATGGAGGCATAACTTGCCGATTTTGCAAACGTTTTTTTAAAAATGAACGGTGTTTTATAGCTCACCAAGGGCAGATTTGTAAGACTGTACAGCTTTGCCAACATTGCAAAAAGCTAGTTTTCCCGACTAAACGTAAAGATGTTCATGTTTGTGGAGAGGTTTATTGTAATCCATGTGGTGCTTTTAAAGACCCAAAACATCAGTGCTATATACAGGTTGACCGGAGAAGTCCAAGGAACCGAGACTTTTTGTTTATTTTCTTTGATTTGGAAACAAGACAGGATGAAGTCTTGGCCTCAGATCCTAGTAAAAATGTCCACAAGGTTATCTTATGTGTGTCTCAACAGTATTGTTTTAAGTGTATCAATGGAGGAGAGTGTGAAACTTGCTCAGAGAGACAAAAAGTATTTGAAAAAGACCCTGTTAAGGAGTTTATGAACTATGTAATGACAGTGAGTATCTCTCACGGTAATGTTGAAAATTTTGAACGTCCAGTTTCCACACCACGGTAGGTCGTAACCAGGCCGTATAGACGCCGGCGCGTTTTTTAATATAGTGAGTTCCCCAGTAGGCCTAGTCTCACTTGTTTTTTTTTTAACCCTCTGCCCCATCCATCGCAGTGAGTCGTGACAGCCATTCCATAACAATTTGCTGCCTCCGAAATATTCTTTGTATTTTATATGTTTATATTTTTTTGTTCTTCTGTTGGTCTGTTCATTGTGTATGAGGTTTAAGGTAGTGACTTTGTCCTCTACCCGTATCTCTCTCCATTTACTGAGACCAACAGAGGATCTTTATATTTTTTGACTCAAACAATTGATTTTACATTCTATAAACCTAACAAAGCTTAGTAAGAGAGCTACTCATTATCTTTGAAATCTAACAATATCTCACCGGGCATATTAATTGAATGACCCAGAATTTTTAAAGTTCTGAGCCAAACTATTAACTTTGCCCACCACATTCACACACCATTCAGGTTTACGGGTTTTTACACTGCGCCAGGGACCTTCATTCAGGTTTACGGGCTTTTACGCCGTGCCAGTGACCTCCATACACACCGGGCTGTTCAAAGGTGTAGCCTAGACCCTCCTCGGATCTAGGCGCCACAGTCTACTAGGCCCTTCATCACATTCACACCGGGCTGTTCAAAGGTGTAGCCTAGATCCTCCTCGGATCTAGGCGCCACAATCTACTAGGCCCTTGTCTGTGGCAGACGCGGGAAATCATTTTCTACGACAATTAAGCCAACCCGCCATCCACATATGGACTTACCAGGGGTTAGCCCCGCCAAAATGTGGGTGTCTGTCCATAGAACAGAAGCTTTCAAGACTCAGCCTTACTAACTTCTCACATACACACTCACACTCATACAGTGGGATACATTAGATTTGTTTAAGATAACTTTGAATCTTTAATATCGGTAAATGGAAGATAAAACTTCTTTGGAAACAGTCTTTTTACCAGCTCTCTTGCTTCAGGATTAGGAGAACGTAAAATCAAAGTTAGTAATCCAGATTCATCAACAAAATAGGTTCTACCATCATGTTTTTTGAGACCTTGTTTTTGGGTCTCTGGAAATTCTTTAAAAATCTTTATACTGTTACCATTTAAAGAATATTTAATCCCCCGTCTAACCTCAAGATGCCCCAAGGCTTTAGCTATATCCATAGCTTTAAACCAAGGGTTACCTTCACTATCAAACAATACCAAGACTAAAAATTCATTAAGATTACAATATTTAGCAGGCATTATAAAACAATTAAGCAAACACTTAAACTGTTAATATCTTGTCAACGCGTCTGCTCAGGAGCACTGTCCAAGACAGAATGACCTCAGTATTGAGAACAAGATGTTTATACATTACATTTAAGGGTTACCGCACTCATCTAAGATGTAAGGTAGCAGCTAGGAACAGTAACAACAGTTACTTCCAAAGTTATAATATCTGATAGTGTCTTAACTTGAGAAAATATTTTTTCAAAATGATAATCAAAAACTGCCGGTGTTAGTTTGTTTAGCTGTAAAAATGGAATATTTCCTGAGGTATCACCATGGTTGATTGTTATTTGTATAAAAGCTTTAGATGTCAAATTCTGTGTTATATGACATACTATTTGTTCTGAAAATGTCAAAGGCCATTCAAAAACATCTATTGAACCTGTTAACTGAAACTTATATTCTGTACAGGTCAAACAAAATTTAGAGTTTTCCTTTAGCTTTGTCTTGGACAAAAATTTCAAAAAGACTGCCATAGCAAATACAAGTATATTATTATAGCAACAGAGCAGCTCTAGTACATCCGCTCAGTACCACAGCTAAAAGCAGACTAACATTTTGGAGCATGTGTTAAGAGGTATATGAGCTCTATGTTTGGTGGTGTATATGCCTGGTTTTTGTTGCTGTGTTCTTTGTTTTTTGTATCCATAAGGCACTGTATCATATCCATCAACTAATTTCCTTTTTGAATCAGTAATTTTAAACATTTTTGTTTCATTGGTAGTTTCAATATTTTTGTCTTTTGTTCTCCTGATTCTACTCTCATGAATTTCTTTAATTTGAGGAACTTCACTGAGAACCATATCTTTCAATGTCTTAAAGTTTAGTAATTTAGATGTTTTTAAATTCAATGTTAAACCCTTTATGTTACAGACTGAGACAAGGGCTTGCTTGTTAGTTGACCAGACAAGATAGGCGTAGGTTTTAGGTCCCCCAGAGACAAACTCAGTTATATATGAACCTGGGCCATACTCTGCTAGTTCATCTGTCATTTCCCTAAGGTAATCTCCTGTAGGAACTCTGTACATACCTTCCCGGAAGTAATCAATACAACTGTCGGTATCATAGTATAAGACCTGGTCTCCTAAAGCTTCTAAATATTCATATAATTTCAATCTGGCATGAGCTGTAGTGTAGGCTGCAATTACAACATTAACAGTTTTCAATGTCTCCCTAGCCTCATCTAAGTTTTTCCAGTTGACTAATACTACTTCTTCATTAATAGCTTCAATAAATCTAACTACACTTCCAAGCTGAGTAAACAATGCAAATAAATCTTTAGAGTTTCTAACAGGTGAAGTTTTTTCCATGTTCTCTCTCTGCCCAAATTTTCCCCAAAATGAATTTAGCATAAGCTTCGCAAGTGATCTCAAACCCCCATTCTCAATAATTTTGTCCTTTTCCAATTGAGCCCCTTCATGCTCTAAGAACTTGGAGACATACAAGTCTTTGTCCTCCTCAGTCTTACACCATTCTGGGTACCCCGATGCCTCTTGTTTTAGCTTTAAAAATTTATTTATAAAGTCAGTGAACAACCCTGCTTCCTCAAAAGTCACCATCTGATACTCCCACAGTTCATACATGTCTAATATTACATAGCCTTTTTCTACTGCTTTTCTAATTTCATCCATAGTCCAGGTACCCACTAAAGCTCTCTCCTCACACTCATGAACACAATCTCCTTGATTTGAAGTTTCCTCACAAGTCCTACATAGTACAAACATCAGTTTATCATTCATCTTTGCAGGGAGTACAGGATGATAAAGATTAAAAGGAGGTAAGATCTTACATTTCATTAAACCATCCACTTCAAGACCTCTTTCTAAGCATTCTTTATTTCCAATGTAAATCTTTGGATGGCCTACAGGATATTTACAATATTTATTTACATATGGGTACAAAGAGCAAACATCTACATACTGAATTGTCTCTCCCTCTTTACACTTGTAATATGATTATATATTGTCTGTCCTACCCCCAAAGAATGCATCGTTTAATGGTAAAGTGTTTAGAATAGAAAGTTTATCCAAATGATTTAGTTTGTGTTCTTTCTTTAAATTGTTAAAGTCACACTCCCACATCTCTACAACTTCCCCAAGCTTTTCAATTTTAGATTTGGTTTTCTCATAACGCAAATGTAAAGTATCAAAGGGATCCTCCTTCAAAGGAGCCTCTCTGTTGTAGGGATAACATTTTGGACACCCATGCCAATAACACCCATGAAATTCATAAATATTCTTCCCGTCAAACCCATCAACTTTCAACCCCTTAATTTTGACTTCCCTCCCTCTGCCTGCATGTTGAATTTTTACCCCACGCTTTTCCTCTTCCCAAGTCAGCCACTGTAAAGCCAATGCTGATTGATTATCAGTTAGTCTATAACCATTTTTAGGGATCAAGCCAATAGTATTAGGTTTTAAAAAGTTACGGCGAAAAACCAAGTTACATGCACTTGCTATCGTAATTGATTCTAGAAATGGGTCAACATAACACTGTTCAAGAAGTAAGGCTCTAAATTTAATACAGGCTTGAGCCAAGATTTCAACATCTGAGATACAATACTCCAAGATTTCTTTTTTAAAATCAAACACATAATTTTCAGCTACTCTTTCATCATACCATTTCTCAAAGTCATTGTAATTTTTCTCAAACATGGTCTCAGGGCAGTAGTACTGTTTGTCAGGCATAGGACCAACATAATTTTGATTTGCTAGGGTGTTAAACAAATGTGGGAAGTAACCCTTCTTTCTCTCAGGAGGTAGATCAAAAGCTTTAGGGAGTGCAGAAAGAGACATAGGAAAATAACTCAATGAATCAACAAACCTTACGTTATCTACTTCAATTAGTATCAATTTTGTTCAACGGGGAGTAATGTTTGGTGTAAACTTGGTTTCTTCTATGATATACTTTAAAATAAACTGAAAGTCAAAACCCTGTCCATTATGAGCAATCACACAAACATGTTTAAACTGTTTCCTCACTGTCATTACATAGTTCATAAACTCCTTAACAGGGTCTTTTTCAAATATTTTTTGTCTCTCTGAGCAAGTTTCACACTCTCCTCCATTGATACACTTAAAACAATACTGTTGAGACACACATAAGTTAACCTTGTGGACATTTTTACTAGGATCTGAGGCCAAGACTTCATCCTGTCTTGTTTCCAAATCAAAGAAAATAAACAAAAAGTCTCGGTTCCTTGGACTTCTCCGGTCAACTTGTATATAGCACTGATGTTTTGGGTCTTTAAAAGCACCACATGGATTACAATAAACCTCTCCACAAACATGAACATCTTTACGTTTAGTCGGGAAAACTAGCTTTTTGCAATGTTGGCAAAGCTGTACAGTCTTACAAATCTGCCCTTGGTGAGCTATAAAACACCGTTCATTTTTAAAAAAACGTTTGCAAAATCGGCATGTTATGCCTCCATGTTCAAGCTTACAAGGTGGGGAAATAGAATGACAGGAAGAACAGCAATTTGTACATCTATGCTCACCCTTATGTTCATAGGGGATATGGCAAGCTTCACAAAAATAGTTGCAAACAAACGCAGCAGTTAAATTAGTAATGACATTGTAGTGACCATCATGAAACAAAAGGTTAATTTTAAATTTTGCATCATCATTTCCACCAACAAAATATACTTCTCTACCTTTACTGTCATAATTATACACTGTTATTCTATACTTTTTCAGATGAGCCTACAATTTCTCTAATTCAGGGATACCTGCTCCTCCCTCTGGTATTTCAACTTGAGACTTAGCCATAAGTTTCTTAGCTCTTAAAGTCTGCCTCAATCCTTTGTCCATACGTATAGCATAGATTTGGGGATCATTTTTAGCATAAGCCTTACCTACCACTAAAGCTCTAGGGAGACAAAGGCTATCTTTATTGTTTATAACTACAATACCACGCCTTGCCTTACACTCTTCCTCAAAGGTATTATAGAGACCAGGCCTTACTCTACCTTTTCCAACAGGGACATTTACCCTTGAAACATCTATTCTAAAAGTGTCTGATGAAGTAATGTTTCCAGAGTTACTTTGAAGTATTCCCCCAAAAATCTGCCAAATGTCATTACTAGTTACTTCAGAAGCTAGCCGCATGTTAGTATACCCCGGTTCCTTACTTTTCAAATTGATAGACATTAATTTAAAGCCAAGATAGTCTGTAGGAGAAGCTTTAGCTTTCTCCCTTTCAACAATTTTATCAAGCCCTTTACGGATCCAGTCAAATTCAGATACACCTTTTGGGGGCTTAGTAAACTTAAAAGTAGTACTAAGTCCATAAAGTCTAAATTTTCTGTTATAAGTTTGTTCTTCGCCAATAAAAATAATTGGTTCCTTAGTTGGAGAACTCATCTTAGAAACAGACTGCATTATTTAAAGATAATAAAAACAAATACAGCTATTAATAAAATCAGGCAAATACACCAACCAAAAATTATAAAAATCAGATTACAAATTATATATAATAACTCAAAAGTTAGTGTGTTATCTCAATATCAGGAGCAGAGCACACAATGTCTACACTGAACAAAAGTCTAGAGCAGAATGAAGAACTGAGCTAATGGTAACAGATATATAAGGTAGTACGTACCGTACAGAAATCGGTGACTACACAAGTCAAAAGAACAGCTGTACATGTTAATACAAGGAGGCTAACTACCCAATCCAAAAGAACAACTATACATGTCAATGCTAGTACACTGACTACACAAATCAAAAGGACGACCATTTAAAAGCTACAAGAGTTATTATTAAATATCCGTTTCCTTTATGGATAATAAATGTCAATTTTCCCATTAATATTTAAATTAATGACTTAATACCTCAATATATGATAAAAAAGAACAGACTAAGGTAGTAGAGACTCAAATATACCCATATACAAGTTTTAAATAAAATCCAATAATTAGTTTCTAAGATATAGCATTTTATTTTTTGCCCCTTCAATTTCTGTGATGCAACCCGCATCACCCAGTTTAAGCCTTAGCATAAGTTGACATGTACCTATAGATCAAGTTACATTAATATCCACCACCTAGTTCTTAAGATATTAAATTTTTAAATGTAGCGCCTTCAATTCTCTAGATACTTACCCACATAACACATGTTAGGTACCTTTATTTTTTGCCTTTGCTTGTATGTGTCCATATACCAAATTTTACTCCGATAGCTCATACCGTTCAGGAGATATGATTTTTTGAACCGGACTTTTTGAAATGGACTTACCGTTTTCAAGATATCAGCCATTTTATATATTTTTAGCCATATTTGAAAAGAAAAAGAAGGAAAAGAGGGGGCGGAAGGAGTAAGAGGGGGGTGTAAGGTTTTGGAAAAGGTGGAAGAGGTTAAGAAGTACCTAAATACCAAATTTTAGCCATTCCAGAGTTATTTAATTTTAAGTAAAATTTCATATAATATTATAACATTACAAAGGACTAATGTGACATACCCGGTATATCATATAGTATACATATGTCTTTTAATACTCTATGTGGTTAACTGCACTTTATATTATAGGGGATAATGTGACATAACATATAGTGTTATAAATATTAATGTTTTCACTGTCTACAGTTGGCAACACTGTTTGGCGGGCTTTTTTCCATTTTTCCCGCGCTTTTTTTCCGTTTTGGCACACAAAGCCAACATACATGAATATTATAGCACTCTATGTAACTGTGAGGTTATACTCTATGGGTATAGGATATGTCCGCCATTTTGGCGGGAAACAAAAGTAAGGTTATGTATTTTAGCGGGAACCAAAAGTGAGGTTATGTCTCCGCCGGCGGGAAAAAGTGAGGTTATGTCCGCCCATAAACCATTATAATATACCATTATACATATATAAATGTATAATATACGGTAGCGTGACGTAGTATGTACATATGTAAATACATATGTTTATTATTATTATTCAATAAATGATTTTGTTACTTTACAACTGATTACCATTTTTTACCCCAATTTATAACTTTAACAATAAAGTTACTTACCATTATAAAAGGCAGACAGCAGACTACCATGGTGTGACTCTGGTTTATAACTGAATCTGAATTCGTGACAACTACAAGACTATCTCAACCATGATAATTACTCGACCGCATCAGCCGCAGTAACCACAACAACCACAAACTGTTACGCGAGACACTACCTTCCTTGACACAATTTAATCTTACTTGTAAGCGTACCGTGACATAATATTATAACACTCTATATACTGTGGGGTTATACTCTATGGGTATAGGTTTTCCATTTTGGCGCGCAAAACCAACATACATAATATTATAGCACTCTATGTACTGTGAGGTTATACTCTATGGGTATAGGTTATGTCCGCCATTTTGGCGGGAAACAAAAGTGAGGTTATGAGTTTTGGTGGGAAACAAAAGTGAGGTTATATGTTTTAGCGGGAAACAAAAGTGAGGTTATGTGTTTTGGCGGGAAACAAAAGTGAGGTTATGTCCGCCGTTTTAGCGGGAAAAGACGCCGCCATCTTGTTTCCGGTGACGTCACATTTTGGCGGGGGCGACGGCCGCCATCTTGTTTCCGGTTCTAAAGCGCTGGGTAGACTACTTGTTCTCATTAGCACTTGTTGGATCCAATAACAAAAATATATCACTCATTATAATCAGTCTACATTATTATAAAACAAATTATAAAAATAATTTAGTAGTTTTAATATAAAAAAGATACAAGCAATAACCAAGAAAATTTCGCCTCAAGTAGTAATAATCATATATTTAACTTCATAAGGCAGTCATTTAGATCAAAATTGCAGACATCTGGCAAGTCATAGAAAAATGAGAGAGGGCTCAGATTAAAGGTCTCTATTCCATGATAGCAGAAAAAATAATGAAATTGCTTGACATTCACCAGAAAATGAGAAATAATAAAAAAATATCTGCCATTTAAAAAGCATTGAAATCTAAAAACATCTGCTTTGTTTACATAAAACATGACATGCTGATACTTGATTAAAGGTAGGTAGGAAGGTTAAAGGTAAATTATTGAGATTGTTATCAAGATATTTTATACTTTAATAAAGGATCATTTGAATTTTCCCTCACTACTGTTACAATTTCAAGTAATTTATTACTCCATAAGACTCAATGTTAAATATACTCTCCATAAGAGCCTATGTTAAATCTATTCCCCATAAGAGTCCATGTTAAATCTATTCCCCATAAGAGCCCATGTTAGAACTCAAGCGCGGGCCTTACTACTAGGGTGTTTTTTAACGCAACCCATTTTTAAGATTGTATAATGCACATATAAATATGTAATGAGTATTGTTTTATTGATCTTTAGATTTTATACAACCTATTGTTTAAGTTTGATCACATTTAGTTTACACTATGTGCTCAAATAGCCCGCCATTGGCATTTGTATGAAGTTATGCTCTCTCCAGAAAATTCCCAAACACGTGTTGCAAGGTACCTCTTTGAATTTCTTGCATTAAATTTGTTATGTTTCTTTTGAGGTGTGAATTGTTTTCTTAGGATAATTACCTCTTTACATATCTGTGGCAAATTTCATTCGATTGGACCATTTTTACGCGAGTTGTCGTGGTTAAAGACACACACATGACATTAAAAACGCTACCCAAAACTTTATTTTATCGGTGAAGGATTATTTCCCCCTAAGATCCCCGGATTTTACCCCACTATATTATTTTACTTGGGGTTACATAAAAATTAAGGCCTACGAAAACAATTCACAGGATATTCAGCACCTCAAAACAAACATAAGAAATTTAATGCAAGAAATTCAAAGAGGTACCTTGCAACACGTGTTCGGGATTTTGATGGAAAGAGCATAACTTTATACAAATGCCAATGGCGGACTATTTGAGCACATTATGTTAACTAAATGTGATCAAACTTAAATAATAGGTTGTATAAAATGTAAAGATCAATAAAACAATACTTATTTCATATTTATGTGTGCATTATTCGATCTTAAAAATGGGTTGCGTTAAAAAAAACACCCTGTACAACTCATATTGACTAGATCCAAAAACCCGATGCCTCTTTTAAAACAGCCACTCACCAACTGCACACATTCTCCGTCTCCCGTTACTTGGAGTGATGTGGCTGAAAAATCAAACCCCTTTAAAATGTAAGATAAATAAATATTAGATCATGTAATAAATATTATCTACATGTAATTTATTACAAATCGATTGTACTCCTAACATTAAGAGCTCCCCTTTAGACGCATCATGTCATTTAGTCCTGCCTGCGAAAGCAAATGAGAAAGAAAGAAATAGGTCCCCTCAACCAACTACCCTTACTTACTCCTATTTACGAATCCGTCGTAATTCCTAACTAAATATTTCAGACTAAAGAGACATCAAGTAGAACAAATAAGAATAGAAAATTTATTATTTACTTAATAAATTATCTTTATATATATATAGATGACAGGTCTCAATCCAACATGGCCTACGGGACGAACTTTATAGGTAAGAGGTAACAGTCAGTAACATACATCCTGCCTGTTCACCACCTTTCTCAGGAATGAAGCAGTCCGATGCCCCTTCCACCACGACGATCAAAAAGCCAGTATATGGTAAGACCGAAACAACTTTTTCTCTGTATTCACCGAGATAATACAAATCTAAAACTGATTTTTACTTAAATGTTAAAAAAAAATTATAATTAACTGTATAAATCAAACTTAAGGTCTGGAAGGAAACTCTTTACCACCCGGTCAACAAGTAGGAAGTCCTGATTCAATCTTTGTCAGCGGCCGAGTTAGCGTCGAGGGCGAAGGTGTCAAACTGCCGCAGTCGACTGTCGACTCACCAGGTTAACATTTTTCGAGATTTCCACAAGTTGATGGCGTTGTTTTATCACGTAACTTACTTTTATTATCAGTTAATTTCCTTCCATTTGGACGTCTTTTTATTTTAAAAACTAAGATGTAGTGAGTGGATGCAGTTATTTATTCAAACTGATTTATGGTATATAGTTAGTAATACTTTAAATTAACTTTAAAATTGATGTATTTTTTATATGCATTTATTGGGTAATAATCCCATAAATATCAAAAGTAAGTGGATGTTTTGAAAGGTCTATATGTAAAGGTTAAAAACTACTTATCGCATTTAGAGAAAAGGGTCTTAGTTATTATACTGGAGAAACGCTAAGGTCTCCTTGTATCAAATTGACAAGCAATAAAACATCGGCAAATATTAGGGTTGCAGCTATTACTTCATGATGATGCGAAACTTGTTATGAAATAATAAAACTGTTAGTCAAAAGGAGCAAATAAATAATTTGATTCAAAATATTGTGATCAGTGTAGGAACTAATTTCAGGTAGGAATTTATAAACCTCTATCAAAGAAGCTCTTTTAAATATGAATTACTTAACCCGCAATACAACATAATTGGTAAGGAGTTCTCATAATCATAATAGGCCCTAGACCAAAAAATCAATATTAGAACAAACTATTCTGAATTTGGAACCCTTTAAACCGTCATAATTATATTTTCTACGCAGTTAGTAAAATTTAAAATATTCTATATGCAACTATGCAACGTGTAGATTTAACTTAACCGTTTTGCTGAGATCCGACTATAGCTCTGAACAGACTACTCAGCTACAGACTTGAACAGCTTCTCGTCCATTAACTTTCTTATTTATTTTTATACATGATAGCAAAATAAATAATTGTTGAAACTAAATCCACTCAGAGGCTATAGCGATGTTTAAAATTCTTTATCCAATAAAATAGCATAAAATTGCATTAATTGGAACTAATGACATTTTCCTTAGTACAAACAAAGGTTGATGCAAGGTCCAAGATGTTCTCTAGGCCTTTGGGAGTAAAAAGTAGAGATTTAATGGTTGAATTGTTTCCTCTTCTCTTTTAATATTCCGACATAGTAAGATGAAATTTACCTTACCTCTCTAGTCTTTAATAATAGCACGTGATTTCTTGATATTAAAAAAGGATGGAACCTTTCTAATTTCTGTACATCCTTTCTGTATATCGTAGGAATACAAATATAAAAATAAGTATTTTTAACTTTTGTTGAGCCATGTATTCAGTTTAAATATATTTCTAAGGGTTCTTTGCTTGATAAAAATTAACTTCAAACTTGTTAGGTTCAATGTATGAGTGAAAAACATAAACTTTTTATAAAATAGTAGAATTAGTAAGATTACTGAAAATGTAAAGCTGTGAAAAACTTATTTTGGGTACGCTTTTTTTAGGAAGTCGTGTTATTTTAAGTGAGAGGTCCTGTACTATATGGAGCTCACGTCCGGCAGTGGCACTCAAGGTAGTCATTAGTGGAGATAGAGTGGTGGCGGTTACACCATTAGTTGTTTCACCTCTCTTGCGGTAAAACCCTCCTCATATGTGTAATAAATCCACTTTATATCTGAGAAAAATAAGAACTTTTAAAGCAATCGATTGATTGATTGACAGTTCGTAAATTTTGCATGAGTGCATTGCTATTAATGCTTTGTAAAAAGCTATTACAATAAACCTAGTATACGTAAATTGTAGTGAGTATGTTAAACTTATAAATTAAACGAAAACAAATGTATGGTTTTAATATTAGTTCAGACTTAGGAGGTGGCATTTTTAAATCCGTGTTTATATTCGTGCATTACGGTTACACAATTATTAATTAGGTTATATTGCTGATATAAATTTGTTAGGATATCTAGATTTTCCTTTTATCATTTATCTAGATCAACTATTTCAACGAATGTATTTTAATACTGTATAAAATGCCATACTAAACCTCGGTTGAAGCGATAGAATATGTTTTCGATCTCCGATATTCTAATGCAAGGAAAAACGTTAATTTAACACAGTATGAAATTGTTTCATACAATTTTATGGAATGTACTACAAAAAACGAAATCAAACTAATATAAAAACAAAACCTCAATAAATTACGTACCTTTTTGGAATGTTTTGGTAGTTGAAGATTACCTATTTAATTCAAGTATTCTAGCATTTTATATTTATTTGACCCTCTAGCATTGTATATTTTTTATACTTGCTTATAAATGTGGGCTACTTGCGGCAGCTTGCCAGACCATGATTTACACAGTATTGTGGGCAAACATGCTGCTGGTACAATAGCTCAACTGTTGAAACATTAATTACTTACACTTAGAGACCCTTTCAGCCTCTAAACCTCTTAAAATAATGGTATTATTATAATTTGTGTTATCATTAAAGACTGACAGCTTTCTTTATGACTTTGTAAATATGTACTTCTTCATATTTATGTAGGAAAGATTATAACTCAATTGTGTTTGTCAAAAGTGTAACTGTCAATTTTGAAAAGTAAGAATGACTATTTAAGGAATAAAAAAATTGGAAGAATGACATAATCATGATCCAACTAGGGGCCCCATGCACAAATTGCGTATTTTTATATTATTTCTGTTTTGTGGGAAACTCGCCTACAGTTAAAATAAATTGTATGGCTTCAAAATCACCTTTATTGACCAAATTAACCTTTACAATTGAAATTTAAAGACCTCACCTAAGTAAATAAAGGCCTGACTGAACAAAACACACACAATTTTTATCTATCGCCCTTGCACTGTTTTTTTTTTTATTTTGGTTGTTTTCTCGCACAACAATGGGATAACGGAAGTTTTTCGATGAAGCCCTTGTGCCAATTGCTCACTTTAATATTTTCTCTGGTGTTCAATTAGTCTTTTTCTCTCAGGAGTTCTATGTTCTTGCCGAAGGTTACGCATATTTTTCTTAATCGCATCGAGTCGTTTTTGTCTATGCCCTCTTCTACTTTATGTTTCAGAGTTCAGTTTACTAATATTTATAATCTAAAGATCATGGGTCTTCACCATAAAAAATTATTTACCCGCCTCGATTTGGCTAAAATTGTCAATGAAAGTGGCCCAAATTCATTTTTCTAACCTGCATTGGATTTTGTTTACATTAGCATTCAATCTTCTTTGTTTACAATGTGGCTGGTTAGAAATTCGTCTCAAGATAATCAGCTGTTAAATTACAATCACATTTTAAAACCTTTATAACGCAAGTTGGTCAGCACTGGAGCGTTGAAAGCGCCCTATATAAATAAATTAAAGCCTTGGGGGCCGAAGCGGAAAAAGAAATGCCTATTTTAACTATTTGTCGCAGGTGCGCTACATTATAAGCTTTAAAATAACACCTCAATCGTAAAAATCGGTTCAGTAGGATGTCTGAAAAAGGGATCTAACAGAAAAAACCTTATTGTATTAAGTATATAGATGAATAAATGGAAAAATAGTTCAACAGCCTTTGAAATCGGACTTCAGTAAAATAAGGTTATATAATAATTGTTTTTTTACCCCTACCCCGTTCTTAACTTTTGTGAAATGAAGCTCAATACCTCATTTGATACACTTCAGTCTACTTGTTGTTTTTAGCGAATTTCCCCTATAGGGAAGAAGCTATTACCGTAGGTCTCATGGGAAGACTTAAGCCCAAGACAATGATAACTTTTAATTTTGGGGCCCCCAGAAGCAAAAAACACCATTCGTTTTCGTTCAAATTTCTAGATATATATATATATATATATATATATATATATATATATATATATGTGTGTGTGTGTGTGTGTGTGTGTGTGTGTGTGTGTGTGTGTGTGTGTGTGTGTCTGTAAGCACGATAGCGCTCGCAAAAATGGTCCGATCTGAATGAAATTTGGCACGGATGATGCCAGGTTCAAAACCATTGAACCAATGCAATGTTACCTGGGCTGCTGTTGCCCAGGTTAACATTGGGACAACGTACTGTGTTTATCACTTTCAATATCTCGGTAACTAATAGACACAGAGAAATGATACAAAATACTAATTTGTTTGTTTTTTTTAGCTGAATTCAATGGTGCTTACCAAAGTTTGATTATTTTTATTTTTCTATGTAAAATAACCCGAAAAACCCATTTGGGGGGGGGTTATCCCCCTTTACCCCCCCCCCTTCCAGTGGTCCGATCAGGCTGGTTTTCGAACTCGTCCGAATAATAACCACTTTACACGTCTGTGCCAAATTTCATTCCAATCGGACCTTGTTTGCGCGCGCTATCATGCTTACAGACACACACACACACACACACACACACACACACACACACACATATATATATATATATATATATATAAATTTGAACGAATAGTGTTTTTGACTTCGGGGGGCACCAAAACGAAAAGTCATAATGGTCCCGGGCTTAGGTCTTACCTTGAGACCTACGGTAATAGCTTCTTCCCTATAGGGGAAATTCGCTAAAACTTGGTTTGTGGCTTTATCTAGATGAGATTTTAAGTATTTTAGTCTAAAATCACGTAAATTTCCATTTTTGTGGCAGCAAACCTGCATACTCATTCCCTGTGTTATCCTTATGGGCAGTAAAAAAATCCATATCTTCATTATTTCTAAACATATCTTAATAAAACTTGGTAAATGGCTTCTTCTTGATAAGATCTACTAAATATTGAAATAAAACCACCCAGTTTTAACATGCCTGTAGCAGCAAACCTGCATACTCATTCCCTATGTTATTCTTATGGTGATTACAAAAACATGTCATATTTCACTACATTGGATGGAAGTATTTTTTTTTGCATTTGAAATTCGCTGAGTATGCAGGTCTGCTGCAACGGGGGTATTATTACTATGTATATATTTATTCATTTTCATGGTTGTGTTTCAATGATTGTAGAACTGCTACTGTTGTCTTATAAATGTTTGTCTAGTTGTTATTTATTAATTTAGTTTATGGATATAGTTTAGGGGGGGGGGGGGGGGGGGTAAGAATAACTTGCACTTTGAGGAATGTTTAAAGTTTATTTATTTAATTATGAATTTATTTGTATTTATTTATTTGCATGCTGCTATTTATATTTATTATTTACTTCAGATATATATTTTTTATTTGCTTTGCTGTTATTGGTTGTTAAATATTTATTAACAACATGGGATCTAGCATGTTATCTAGCATTTAAGTTGTAATTTAGGAATGCTACAAGGAAGCTACAATGTAATTGGATATTTCTATCTGTTTTGTTGCAATGAAAATCTTATAAATAAATAAATACCTTAAGCGGTATATAAATTAAAGTCGTGTCATAATACCACTGCCAATAATTAAATCGAGGTAGAATCTTCCCTCACTTTTGCCGGGTAAAAAAGGTTTCCGCCATCTTGGATTCACCATATTGGATGCGATATTTTTTACAAGTGTAAACATTGGTTGTTTTGTAAGGGTACTACTACAAACTAGATTTTTAATCTTCATTCGCTTATACCAAAACAAAGGTTCTTCCGTGTACAATTCTAAGGGACGTTTCAAGCTTTGGATACTATTTAGGATTATAGGTTTATAATCTTTATATCACCGGTTCTAATTAAAATATGAAGGTTGTTTGTGTCTTAAAACACGCAGTGAAATAACTTGATCAATCAGAGAAACTGTTAATTTGAATCCGACTAGAAAGAGACCGAGTTTTCACTCATAGTTCAACATGAAACTTAATTTTTCTGAAATTTTTTTGTAAAAATCAAATATCTCAAGTTTTGCTTGAGGGAAAATTATTATTCTGGTCTTAAATTACTAAGCAAATGATTGGCCTTCATAGGAGCTATTGCAAATTTGAATCATAAAATGTTCCGGTGATGACCCTTCATTTAGAGTAGGATTTTTTGTTTACATATATTTTTGATTAGTGAAGGGTATGTATCTCCCACTATTAAATATTTGAAATTCACTTGGACCTTAAATTACTTCCAAAATTACGGGCTTTAATTTGAGCTATTTGTAATTGAAATCAGTTGAGTAAGAGGCGAGTTATAGCCTTAGACTAAACTGGAATTGTGTAAACAAGTAAATTTTACATTGGGTGAAGGATTATAACTCACCTGAAATTCGACGGATTCCAGTTTACAATAGCTCGTATGAGGGCCAATTATTTGCTGAGTAATTTAAGACAAGAACGAACATTTCATGTAATTTAAAACCTGAGATGTTTATTTTTTAACAAAAATAAATTTAAGAAAAAACAAGTAATTATGAGTAGTGAATAACTCGGTCTCTTTCTAGTCTGATTCAAATTAACAGTTTCTTTAATTGATGCCACTATATCACTGAATTTCTGAAATCAAAAACTTCATGCTTTGATTAGAACCGGAGATATAAGCAAAATTATCCTGAAAAATATTTAAAACTTTAAATGTCCAAAAGGATTGCATCGGGAAGAATCTTATTTTGGGTAAATCTTGGAAACGGATGAAGATGTTATAAAAGGATTTCGGCATTGCAATCAGCGTGAAATCTAGTTTGTAATGATGGATCACAATACAATATTTACATTTTTTGAAATATCACATCCAATATAGCGGATCCAAAATGGCGTTTAAGAAAAATTTACCTCGACAAAGTGAAGTTCTTTCCATAACTTAGTTATCGACTGTTTTTAACGGCACTAGATTGATTTATATCTCACCAATGGCACCAATTTACTGAATCTTAATTGAACACTACCTTTTTTGTTTCTAATTCGGTAGCCATGTTGGATAGGGGTTGGTTTAGATAAAGATTAAAAATGGCAACAGGTATTTTGTTGATCCTAAGGTACTCATTAACTATTTTTAAAAGTTTTTTTTCAATTTGAACAACCTAGTCGAGCTAAATATACATACCAGCCCGCACAATAAACGTGCTAGGTGCTTTAATTAATGCTTAGAATTTTTCCAAACCCAAAATAAAACGTTTGTGATTTAAATTGCGTCCTATATTGTTTTGAAAATTACTAAGTATAGTCGAAACAAGACAACACATCGTTGTACTGAGACATTACTGACGTCAAGGTTCGTTAACAACAACTATTAAATTTAATATTTACTGTAAAGTGACTAGTTTACATGTGAACTATTTTAACTACGCTTTGCATATATTAAGGTTTATTTTAGTCAAGAGAAGAGACAGAAATCTGTCACTGTTTAAGTATGTGACGCTTTGAAGAGAACGTGGTTCTATACTTATGGCTCTTCATTATGGAGCTCTTTGACACTGCGTTCTTTGAGCAACATCTGAAACCTGCATTCTTTCCAAGTGCAGATGGAAGGTGCAGCACTAAATTAAACGAGAATAACAACGGAATATATCCCTTACCTTGATTCAGATCAATACTTTGTGTTGGACCCAGGAACGATTGTAATAGTTTCTAATTAAAAGCGTACTAATTGTTTCAACTGTAAAGAAATTAATTTAATTTAATTTTAATCTGTTGAATTAACAAATCTGTTAATTCGAATTAGAAAATTTTAAGACCTTTCATAAAAAAATAATGATTTAAGCTTTTTAAAAGTTGATATTTTCTAGCAGTGGCTTGAAGACATAAGTGAGTTTCACTTTTCAGTATTTTATGAATATGCTCAATCAAAGTTTATCATTTATGATCATAAGGAGAAGTTATCCCTCTTGAATCCCAATTGATCCCGATTGGTTCAGCGAAGTATTCTCATATAGTATCTAAGGTATCCCACATAAGAACTTTACCTATTTAATCACTTCTTCTTTTCACTCAAGGAGGGTTTTATTTCTTCCCGCAAAACTAGTATCGATTTAGTTGTATATTTAAGTGGTTACTTTATTTACATCGATGACATTAAGCCCCTTTGTGTACATTTGACTGTATTATTGAATTGTACTGACTTTTATTATTATGATGTAAAACTTTAATAATAAACTACATAACTTGTCTATTAAACCATCAACCATTTTATAGAGTTCTCATTTACCGCAGAAAAAAGATTACCGCTGCAGATTATTTAGACTATGCTCAATCAAACCCTACAACGTCCCACGCAGGCCTTAGAGTGTATTCTTTATAGATTATTGTTTCCCAAATTTTTAATCAAAATATGCAATTCGCCAAGTTCTAAAAAATACCCGGTCTGCTACTAAGACATGGAGTTAAATGCATGTATCAGTCTCAGATATTGTAAGGGATAAAAATAAAACCTATCTCTCTACCACTGCTATACTTTTTCATAATTCAATGTTGCATTTGTTACAACAATGTAGCAGAACAATTTGTGGTTAAGAGCTGGTACATATTCAATTTCCGAAACTTGTTTTTTTACTTACATTCCAAAAGTAACAAAGAGAAATTTTATATAGATTTTTTTTAGATTGCAATTTTTCAGTAGAAAATTGCAATTCAAGGAATATCCGCAATACTTTTTAAATTCAAAACCAAACGGAATTCAATATGAAGTTATGCTAGAAAGTAAAGCAGCTCATGTACCTTAGCAGCAGAATCGTGCTCTTGTTTGAAAGCTTCATGAATATTTTACGGCTTTGGGGTAAATCACATTGTCTAAAGCTTCAAGTAACAGGGGATCGTATAAAAACCACATAATAATATTTTAAAAGAAGGCTAGATTTTGATTTTCCTGCTAATGTTTAGTTATGAATATAAATTAATATATTTTAAGTTCAAAATATCTGACCGAACAAACATTTTTAGCGAATTTCCTCTGTAGGGAAGCAGCTATTACCGTAGGCGGCACGGTGCGACTTAAGCCCGGGACCATGTTATTTTTTCATTTTGAGGTCCCTAGACCCCAAAAACACCGTTCGTTCATTTTCATATATTTCTCATATATTTCGCAGCGATAACTTTTGTAAAAAAAAGGTCCGATCTTGAAGAAATTTGGACCAAACGTGTAAAGCGTCATTCATGACTCCGAGTTCGGAACCCAGCAAGATTGGCTTACTCTAAGAAGGTTTTTTGACGAAATAAAAGTTATTTTCAAGATTTAACACCTTTTTACTGATTAAAAAATAGCCTAATTGTCAAAATTGAATTCAGCTTAAAAAACAAACAATTTTGCAATTTGAATTATTATTCAACGTCAATCCGTTGCTTAGATATTGAATGTGCTAAACTCAGTACGTTGTCCATTTATCCTCCAAAAAGTATAGTTGCCCTGATTTAACAGATGTTTTTTAGATACAATTCTGAACATATGACTAAATTTTCAGGTGATGAATATTTTATTTGTGTTTATTTTGAATAGTAAGAGTTCATCCATCAAGATTTTGCAGAAAATATATTCTATATCATAAAATACAAATTATTTTTAAATTTATTAAAGAAAGTATGAGTATTTGGAGGGGGTGATGTCTTGGCCTAAACTGCATGAAAATGTAGCGTAATATATGGTATGTTTACAATGATGAGGATTGATAATATGTTTTATTGAAATTGGCTGGAGATGCAGGTCTGCTGCAACAGGGGTGTTTTAATCGTAAAACTGACCATATGATTGAATTTAATTTTTTCATGAGATTAAGTTATTTATTTGTTTTGAGTGTTTTGAATTCATTGATTATATGTTTGTTGACATTCATATACTATAAGACGAATACATTTATTAAAAATTCAAAGACTAAGAATTATATAAAATACAAAAGTGTATGTATCACTAATGAAAACTAATGTGGTCTACTTGTTAATTTTCCTCATGTTTAAAGCTCATAAATGATGAAATATACGTTTTTAGTATATTATTTACTTAACGTATTCAAACAACACTTTCCTTTAAATAAGTTGAATGCTCACATATAAAAAATAAATCCTGTGGAAATTCGCTGAGTACGCAGGTCTGCTGCGACGGGCGTATTTTACACTTTCCTTCATAACAAGAGAGGATTGGGGGACTTTTCTTTATACCTCTTAAGACCGGTACGCAGCACTGGCTGTGTATTTTAACCGTAATATGAGTGAAGGATGAGTGTAGGATGATTGTGGCGTGATCTTGTAGTCTTGTTAATTACTAAGGCCAACATGTTCCTTAGACAGAACTGTTAATTAAAAACCCATCTGCTAATGGCAACTAAGGAACCTACATTTTAATGTCGTGGGATTCGAACCACAATTTCGCCTTGTTTACTATTTACGAACTGGTCCAATTATGAGGATGGTCGTTCCACAAGCCATCGCTAATAACTATCCACAATTCGTGACCTCCAAGTAGCTGGATTACAGGACACGCTACCGTCCCAGTCCTATGTCCTTAGCAGGTTGCCCACACTCTGAGACATGAACCTTAATCATGCAGTGTAACTTGTTAGAGAGTTTTTACGTTTCTTTTTACAAATCAAAGTCATGTAGTATCTAAGGTATTCCATATGACAACTTTACCTATTTAATCACATCCTCGTTTTATTCAAGGAGGGGTTTATTTCTTCCCGTAAAAATAGTATCGATAAAGTTGTATTGTTTTAAGATTTCACTCAGCAATCTCGTTAAATCATAAATGTTTTCCCACTTCGTTAAACGTGACGCCTGCGATACTTTTTATTTATGGCATCCTTTGTCTTCGGACTAAGTTTTTATTGATAACAAAATTACTAAATTAATTAATTAGAGGGTGGTGTACAAATTTTATTGATAGTTTTCGTAGATGTTTTCAATCTAAACGTTAGGTTACGGTGTTTCCGCAGGTAGCCTGGACGTTCTGAAAATGCCCTACGAGTATTGTTGTTTGAAATTATTTTGTAATATGTTTTCCTTTCATTTCATATAGTTCACAAAACAAGATTCATATGCCCAAAACTTAACTTAAATTTTATTTGTTTCCACTGCTGAATTTGCTTCTTAACCTACTTTTAAAGAGTTCACAATAAACTGTTTCAAACCTTTCAGTTTAATTTTATTTCAAAGGAGTTGCAACCAAACTTTTTTATCTTAACCTAAAAAATGTGTAGCATTTTAGATTAACAAATAAACGATAGTATTAAAAGTAAACTTTATACTATATTTATATTAATTTTTTATCTAATATTAACTAATTATACGCTTTTCCAAAATAGTTGAAGCAATCGGTGAACATGGTAATCCTTTGCTCCTAAATATTTCAGAATATTTGCAATATTAATCTTTATTTAATTTTTTACTAATTGGAAAATATCTTAAAATCCAGGTCATTAACAAAAGGCAGATGGATTTCCATATTTTATCATGGCAATGTTGAGTTTGGGCTGGACGAATTGGTAAATAATGAAAGGAACCCTTGTCAAAATGCTGCCGATACAAAGCCCTAGAGTATCTTTCTTGGCAATTGGCACGGAATTCTGCGTTTTTATTCAACTGCAATATATAATCTAAGGAATTACCCGGTGTTTTAATATACGAAAATTGCATTAGCTTCGTACACAGTTTTACTCTTCCCATAAACCAACGCTTGATCACTTACATAAAGTATCCTAACTACAAGGTTATTTGACCGTCGGGAATGTTCTCTAAGATAGTTACAATATAATTTGAAGCTTCTTTTAAAGAAAACATTTACAGTAACGTCCTTATAAGGTATATAGTATATTTCTTTTTTAACGCATGTTAGAAAAAAGAACGGTAAAAAAAAGTTTAATTTTACTTCCAATTAACAATTTAAGACGCCATAAAAACTGATAAATTATCGAATAATTCAATAGAGAGTGACGAGAAGAACAACCATTGTAAATTGGTGACGGGAAACCATTGGCACAAATAACATGTTTTACCTAAACATTTACCTATTACTAGGGTGAGTTTACTTTTTCCATTTATACATTTTATAAGCCTCCAAAATGGTAATATGAACACTAGTTAAATTAATCATTAGATGAGTACCTACTGATAAAAATCAAATACGCCACGTTCACGAAATTGAAAGAAATATCCCATAAAAACTGAGAACACTATTTCAATAGGTCAGATTCAAGAGAAAAGTTTAAATTTTGCAAAGGTTATTCCGTTGAAAACCTTATTTAGTCTGGTCGAATGCCTTAGCTCGTTCTCAATCTCTCTTTGAGAAGCTTCTCTCACAATCTCTCTTGGTGAACACCAACATCCATCGCCATTTTATAACGAAATACCGGAAGTTTTTACACAACTTCGACTCCACTACTTAGTCCAGGCAACGAAAGGGTATAGAGGGAATTGCATGGATCACAATTTTTGACTTTCTAACTTTGTTTGGACTAGTTAGGAGTAAAACATATCAAAAGTCCCCGCCCTTAGCCCTTGAGCCGGCTGTGCTGGAAGGGCCTAAAGGTAAAATTTTTTTGCTTTTTCCTAAATATCTTGAAAACTATCAACTTTTAGTATTCCCTATTAAATTTGAAAATTAAAGAAAATTAAATTTTCTGTAAGAAAAATACATAATATGTCTTCTTTGGTCCAGCCGTTTACAAGGTAAGCACTAATTTTATTAATATTTTGAAAAATAGCCCTTCCATGAGAAATACATGTAGATTTGAGGGTATCTTAGATGCCCGATTGGGCGACGCTTTTTTCACCTAAAGGAAAATGAACAGCATTCAGGAAATATTGACAAAATTTCCAGTAATTTGACACCTCAATCATAAACATTGGTCTAAAATTAAGGCGTTGGCGAGCTCACAAAAAACGTTATTTTTCAAGGAATTATAACAAATTGAAAAAATTCCTTAAAAAATAACGTTTTTTGTGAGCTCGCCAACACCTTAATTTTAGACCAATTTTTATGATTGAAGTGTCAAATTACTGGAAATGTTGTCAATATTTCCTGAATGCTGTTCATTTTCCTTTAGGCAAAAAAAGCTTTGCCCAATTGGGCATTTAAGTTACCCTCAAATTTACATGTATTTCTTATGGAAGGGCTATTTTTTTAAATATTAATAAAATTAGTGCTTACGTTGTAAACGGTTGGACCAAAGTAGACATATTATGATTTATCTTACAGGAAATCTAATTTTCTTTAATTTTCAAATTTAATAGGGAATACTAAAAGTTGATAGTTTTCAAGATATTTAGGAAAAACCAAAAAATTGTACCTTTAGGCCCTTACAGCCCAGCCGGCTCAAGGGCTAAGGGCGGGGACTTTTGATATGTTTATTCCTAACTAGTCCAAACAAAGTTACAAAGTCAAAAATTGTGATCCATGCAATTCCCTCTATACCTTTTTTTGAGCATTCATTGCTTGGACTATACTGTAGTGGTACTGCAATACACAAGTGGAAGAAACGATAGAAAGGTACAACAAAGGAATATGGCCAGTCAAGTTGCCGTTTTAAGTTTCATCTAAAAAGAATCATGTAAAAACTCACTGCGCAATATCTACTGCTGAAAAAAGCAAAACAAGGTTAATTCCCCCAAGACACCCACCTTTCCGTTTTCATTAAATTGATTGTGTTCTAAGTAAAAAAACAGGTCAAATAATATATGCCACTTGCAAACTCTAATGAACTTAGTTTGTTTGTAAAATAAACTTCAATTAATCATTAACATTACTACTTATACTACCGACATAAATAAGGTTTAATTTTAATACAAAACTTTATACTGTACTACTCATTCAATGTAAGAAAGAAATAAAAATAAAATACAATAAACATCTATATGATTTATGAGTGTGACTGGTCCGGAATGGACACAGTAAAAACCTTATAAATTCCTGAAGAGGAGAAACTAAATATTACAATTAAGTTATTGGATTTTGAAATCAAAGGCATTCGAAAGAACAAATAAGGGTTGGTTGGAAAATACAGAGTGGTCAGGAGCGTCAATATTTAAACGCCAACACAATTTCTGTCAGTTTACAGAGCTCCAGGGCTCTCCCCCAGCTCCTTTGTGCATCTTATCAATGAAAGTTTCATCAATGTAAAACATAATTGAGTCAAATAGATATTTCAATGAACCTGGATCGTTAATTTAATCAACTGTGTAAACGTAATTTATGCAGTCTGATTCTTATAACTTTCTTTGTTAGAAATATTCTTAAAGAGAATTGTGTTGATTCAACGATTTCCCTAACCTAATGAAATAAAACCTGAATGCTTAAAATTTCATGGCGATTAAAACGTTGCTAAGCCAAATCAGAAGAGATAAAAATACACAGAGAGTTAAAACTAAAACTTTTTATTAAAAGGCCTTTCCAACTGCCTTAAATACTTTTGTGAAGTCACCCAAATATTTGAAATACAAACTCTTTTCGATGAATATTGAATTATTTCAAAACTTTATGGATAATATTTTTGTAATAACACTTCAGTCAATTAAATGTAATGAGAATTTAAATCAAATTGTAATATAATTTAAATGAAATCATTAAAACGTTTTATATTCTGCTTATTTACTTTAGTAGATAATAAACTGGTGAATGATTTTGGTAGTTGAAAATAATTCTTTACTCATTCTAAAACTTAATTCATTTTGCATATTTTCATATCCCCTTAACTAACCAAAGTTTTGTAATGGTGATGGGAGGAGAATTCGTCTATGGGTCTTCAAATTTCAAATGTAATTTTACCCAACGTAACCAGTTATTTGAAACTATTAGTAAAAAACCAGGCGTTTTAAAACTACCATTGCAGTTTTTTTTAATATTTTACATACTCATAGAAATTGCAGCTTAGTTTTCGTGTTGTCTTTTTTATCAAAGCTCCTACGAATAAGGAATGACAAGAAAGCATACATGGTGTTCTTGATTATAAAACGCTGTAAAAGTACGTTCTGATTAATAAATGAGGAATTTAATTCAACCAACCTGCTTTTCTAAAAACGGCAATCAATTTAGGAAAGAGCTTTGGACTTCAATCTAACTTAAGAAAGTTTATAGTTTCAGTAAAGCCCTTATACTATTTCGTAGCTCCAAAAAGTGGATTTGTAGAATAATTTTTAGATATGAAGTTAATTACTTACAGCAGACGCTTTATCTTTTTAAACTGACTTGGACAGTGAGGACTTTAGCGAACGCTAATTTTGGCTACCCCTCGGCTTTCAAGTACGATGTAATTGAGTAATTTATGAATTTTCATTTACCTGTATTCTAATGCCAATTATAAAAGTAGAATGCGCAGATATGTATTAATGCCCCCAAAAACATCTCCACTCAGAGTTTTTTGTTGTTCTCAAAGTCCAAGTCCCATTGAAAGTTCTTAGGATTCAAATGTTAGGGTCACTTCGAAGAAACTCATGTTGGCTCCAGTTTATTTGTGAAGAAAAATGCTTAGAGAGTCATAAATTGTCTCTTGGCTTCAAGAAACAGCTATTTTTAAAAGATAACAATTTATAGTTTTACTATGACTATATAAATAAATATTGTTTAAAGTAAACAATGTAATCAACATTGATTATCGAATGTAACTTCATTATACTTGCTGATCAGCAAGGATAAAAGCTAAACCTTGTAACATACAAGACTGAAGACGAGGGCAAACACGGGGGACGGAATACCAGATCAGCTCCCAAACCCTACAGCCACTTCTCTGAAACATCCATTACCCGGACCTATTTAGCCTACTTCTTCAAGTAATAATTAACTTGAAGTATCTTGAAGTAATTAACTTTAAATATTTACTTCTTCAAGTAATAATTAACTTTAAATGCATTAATTTAAATAAAATAAATAGGTTTAAAAACAAGATGAATTCCTAAATAGTATATTTCCTTTAAAAAATAAATGCCTTTCTTCCAAATTATCTTTCTAAAGGGGTTATTATTAAAAAGCAAACATTTGATATTCCTAACTTATCTGCTATAAACAAGACGGACAAAGCATGATTCTGAAGATTCAAATCCAAAAGTTAGTTAAGGCAAAAATATTTAACGTTTGCAAATTAGGTGGATCATAGACTCTAAAAATGTCTACTGAGGGTTAAATATAAAACACACAATTTTTTTCGATGCAGCTCACTGAGTTGTTAATGTATTTAGGCACAAAATAATAGTAGGTGAAGTTTAATTGGGTTAATAAATACGTCATAAGGGGGACAGATGGCCAATCGCAACAAATATGGGAGGGATTGATGGCAATCGTTACAAATCTTAATTTTTAGTCGAAATCAGATGGACTACCTTTTTATTGGAATAGGATTGAAACAGACTCCAAGTGCAATTGTTTACTGGTATTTTCAGTATGGCAAAAATGGCTGTAAAATGCATCAGTCATTCATTCTTAAACTATGAAAAACAAATCAAAGCTATCGTCAGCTTTTAGAGGTTAAGTCTTGGAAATAAAACTTGCCAAAGCGGACAGTAAGTTTAAGAGCGTTCCAATCCAGATAATTTTGGATTCCCCTCCATATCATTTATAAATTTGAAGGAAAAATCCAATTCAAGCCCTTGAAACTACAGTATTGTTTACAAGAATCCTTATCAAGCTACTTATAGGTTAAATAAGTAGCTACTTATGATCTTTGAAATAAATTGTCACGAATGGCAGGGAGTGATTTGAATTTTAATGCGAATGGAATAGCCATACGAAAAGGTATATTTAACTCCCTTTTACCAGCTTTAGCTTTGTATCAACGATATATACAATTTAAAACATCAAAAAACTAAACTGTTTCTTAAAATTTAAATCGTTTACTAAAATTTAAATCGTTTAAATAAATGAAATAGCTTGTATTTATTTGGATACTTAATTTATTAGATAAGTCCTAATAATAAAGGTTTTTATACAAAAAATTTCAAAGAATATTATTTTAAAATTTACAATATATATTTGATTATTATAAATTAATTACAGATCAGCAAACGAACAGCGATTTTTTAAAAATACCATCAGTAAACACTCAAATTGTAAACGATTAAATTATTTGTTCCGCTCAATTCTATGCAAATCAATCTTCTTTTTGCAATTCTTTCAATCAAAGAACTATTCGATGGATGTCAGCGAAATGACATTCTTTTATCAATTTCGATTTAAAACACTTTTCTCTTTATATATTTTCCATGTTGTTACTGTATAACATATATTGAATAATTTGGCGACCATGCATAAGCAAAAGAGAAAGTAATAAATATAAAGAAATAGCTTTGCATCTACAGTATATATCAATGAAATATAGCTGAAACAATTGATTGTATAAAAAAAAACTAAGTCTACTCTTCTTGAACAATTTCCCGTCTACAATTCTCCTTTAAATATGTAAAAATATATAGGACAAGTATATGTGATATATATATATATATATATATATATATATATATATATATATATATATCATAGTCAGAATATGTTACCTCATATTTTTAGAACCAATGTTGATGATGGTGGGTTTATGTTCTAATTAACCACGTTATGTATATTTTCCACACGTATTAGTAAAAACGCGCAAATTTAAATTTATTTTGTCTATTCCAATCACTGATCGCTGTGTAAATGCCATTTTCATTAAAATTAAAAAAAAAATTTCCACTATACTTGGGAAGATATACACTTATACACTTATTCAAAAAATATACTAATGTAAAACTTTGAGCACGTGAACCACAGTATTTTGTTTGTCTTAAAATTCTACAAGAACAATTATAGTGCTAACCCAACCATCTGTCTTGTTATCCACCCTGATTGGGTCTTGTGGGAAGTCAGGACATTGTTGGAATTGGTTCTTAATGTGAGTTGTCTTATATCCCCGGAGCAAATAATATTTACAATGGACAAGTAGATTCCTTGTGTAAAAAACTTAAGTCCCTAGTGGTGTCACTGAAACCCTGTAAAATAACCATAGCCAGTGTTCCTTTTAGAAACGATTTGCCTCTCTCAGATCAAATTAATGAGAACATAATGAACTTTAATCTCTTCATTCACGAAATTTCACATACACTAGATTATACTTCCTTCCTAGACTTAACAGGATTTCAGCAAAACTGTTTTGAGAGGTCTGGCGTCCATCTCAACTATAAGGGCAAGAAAATAATTGCAGCAAAAATATTACAAAAAGTTTTGCCTCACCTATTCAAGAGCTCTCCAATTTCAGGTAGTCATTCAAACGGAATATCGTCTTATACTAGCTCCCAAAAAAGTCAAGGTATTCCTTCATTAACAAAATTTGGAAGTTCTTTTTTTGGCAACAGGAATCAGATTTTGGTCAACGATGAAAATATGGGAAGCGTAATTTCATCATTCCGAAAGGACCCAACAGTTGCCTTCTCCCACTGCATTTCCGCTGATGTAGGAGAAGAGCGCCACATGTCAAGAGGGGTGGCTGTTGTGTTTGGAAAAATGTTTGGCAAACCCTCCAACATCAATATGGTGACTTCGCACTTGACCTACCAGCAAGAAAATGGTGAAGCAGGGGTGTATGGGTTAGTCACGAAACCTAAATATAATTATAAACCAAACAAACAAGATTACGACATTGCTTTTGACCAACTCTCACAAAAATTTAAGGAAAAGAAATTCAAACATTTGATTTGTTCTCCCATGGGGTGCATGAGGGACAAGATCGAGCTGAAACATTTTGTTAATAACCTAGTCAAATTTCAAAGAGAAACTGGTGCTACAGTCAACATCATAACCTTCAGCAAGTATTGGAACAAGTCACGTGTTGGAATGTCCTATGATGAATTTTCTAGAACATTGAACATGCTCATCAGTACCTACGAGAATACTCCACAACACCTGCCAAAACCAGAATCAAACATCTCAACTGTATCAAACACATCACTATGGCGAGGCGGTCAAGTCCCGAGATAAGAAGCTGCGCTGTGAGAACAGTCTGCTCCACACCGCTGACACCTCAAGTTGCGCCGGGAGAGCTATCCTACAGTGAGGTGATCAAAAGTCAATTAAGTGCAAGTGTGTTAAGTGAAGGTCAGTCTTGTGTCTCGATTCTCACCAGTGCTATTAATAACCACAATCATTTTTTGTTCCTCGACCCTCACCAATCACCTCCTCCCATCCCTTAATCACTGTAATTGATGAGCCCTCTCCAGACCAAAACTGTCCAGTTTCTTGTAATGTAAATATTTGCTTGTCTAAAACCAATCATAGTATACCTACTTCACTGCACAAACGTAAAAAATTGAAGAAATTAAAGGGGTGTAATAATAAAAAAGTGAACAAAACAAATACAAATTTTACCAAAAAGAAACTTGAGTGTAATACTTTAGAAAATAAATTTATTATATTTCACCAGAATATTGAACATCTTGAATCCAGAAAAAGTAGTTTAGAAATTATAATTGACGAAATAAACCCTCATATATTGGTGATTTCTGAGCATAATATGAAAGATTATGCCTTAGAAAAGTTTATTGTTAATGGGTACTCTGTTAGGGATTACTTCTGTCGAAGTAAGTACACTAAAGGAGGAGTTGTAATATTAGGTAAAAGTAATTTGAAAATAAAGAAAATATCACATCCAATCTTACAAGAATTATGTGAAGAAAAAATATTTGAATGTTGTGCAGTGAAGTGTTCTATTAGTGACTATCAGTTTGTTTTGTTGGGAGTCTATCGTTCCCCAAATTCAAGTAGTATTTTATTTTTGGATAGGCTTAGTTCTGTACTTGATAGTTTGTTTAATTATAGTAAAAATATTTTTGTAGCAGGAGACATAAATATTGATGTACTAAAGAAAAGTAGCAAAGATTTTATGGAACTACAAAACATGTTAAAAAGTCATGGAATGAGATATTTAGTTGATTTCCCCACACGGGTAGTTAACAATTCTGTATCAGCAATTGATAATATTTTAACAAATGTAACAGATGTACAGCTGAATGTGTATGGATTAATTACATTTTTATCAGATCATGATGGTCAGGTCTTGGAACTTAAAATAGCTAACAACAGTATGGTTAAAAAAGGTGTTACAAAAACTAGTCGTAATTTTAGTACAGATAACATACAGCTATTTAAATCCAAGTTGCATAATGAAAACTGGATGGAAGTATATATGGCCCCAACAGAATGTAAATATTCTATGTTTAATAGTATATTTTTTCAATATTTTCATGAATGTTTTCCAGTTATAACTATAAAAACTAGTAATAAGAAAAACAGATGGGTTAGTAATAAATTAAAGCAAGACAAAGCAAATATTGTTGGTATGAGTAAGCGAGCCAGATTATTTAAGTATCCTTCGGCTACAGAACTAAATGCTGCAAAAAAACGCTATAAATTAGATCTTCTAAAAACAAAAAGAGAATATTACAGTGGAAAAATCAAACAGTCACCAAACATTTCAAAAACAGCATGGGAAATTATTAATAGTGAAGTTTATAACAATAAAAAGTTAAAAGAAATGCAATGTATCTCATTAAAATTTGGCGATAGGACAATAACAAAACCAGACGAAATAACTAATCTATTCAATTCCTTTTTTACAAAAATATCAAACAACGTAAAAAGTTCCCTTCCTCCAAATTTAAACAGTGACAACTCAAATTATTTTTTTCAACCAAAATTTCATTTTGAACCAGTTACAGATAAAGAAATTATAGCAACAATAGAGGCTTTCAAAAACAAAAAATCATCTGGTTATGATGAGTTGTCTGTCAAAATTTTGAAGGATGTGAAAGAGGAGTTAAAATTTATACTGGTACATTTAATTAATTCATCTTTTGTAAGTGGTACTTTTCCAAAACAACTGAAAATTGCTCGAGTTGTTCCTATTCACAAAAAGAAAAGTAAAAGTGACATTTCCAATTATCGGCCAGTCTCGGTTCTCCCAACAATTTCCAAAATATACGAAAAGGTAGTTTACAATAGGTTGACACATTATTTAAACAGTCATGAGCTAATTGATGATGATCAACATGGATTTCGCGCTGGTAGGTCAACCATCACTGCAGCAATCAAGCTCATTGAGTCCATCATAAACTCAGTTGACCAAGGCTTAAATACCGTAGGAATTTTTATGGATATGTCAAAGGCCTTCGACAATGTTGAACACAGCGTATTGCTCAGCAAGCTTAAAGCATTGGGTATTTCAGGGATTTCTCATAAATGGTTTAGTTCATATTTAGAGGATCGATATCAATTTGTAGAACTCTCACATTTGTCAAAAAATAATTGGATACAAAAAACTAGATCAAAATTAAACAGAATTAATTTAGGCGTCCCACAGGGCTCTATATTGGGACCTCTTTTGTTTATTTGTTATCTTAAAAATCTTCCAAAAGCTCTCAAACAGTCTACTAGTAAACTCAGTATGTATGCAGATGACATTAATCTTAAAACTTCAGGAAATTCAATTACTAATATTGAAACCACTTCAAAATCAGAATTATCAAATATTAATCAGTTTTTAACAGCACACAATTTGACCTTGAATGCTAATAAAACCAATTTCATATTTTTTCGCACAAACCATATCAAAAATAATATAATTCCAAAAATTTCCATCGACAACCAGACTATTAATCAAGCTAAAACCTCAAAATTCTTGGGTTTAATTATTGATGAATGTCTTAATTGGAACAGTCATGTTGATTATTTAGTGAACAAAATAAATTCAGGACTGTTTGTATTACGGTCAATGGCTTTTATTTGTGATAAATCAGTTATGAAGATTATATATCATTCTCTCATAGAGTCCCACATACGATATGGAATTTGTATTTATGGTGGAACAACCCAAAAAAATTTAAAACAAATATTAACTTTGCAAAAAAAAGCAATCAGAATAATACACAATTTAAAATATAATGAATCAGCTAAACCTTACTTTAAAGAAATGGAAATTTTTACAGTGCACGGATTATATATTTTTGAAACTATCCAACTTGTTTATAAAGAAGACCAAAAAGATGTAGAATTATTTCATAACTATAACACTAGGTGGAAAAGTACCATTGTGCATAAAAACCATCGCCTTCAACTATTCAAACAAGAAACATCATATATTGGTAATTATTTCTATAGGAGTCTACCTGCCACAATAAAAAGTGAGAAGAACAAAGCTAAGTTCATCAGGAAGCTGAAATTGTATTTACTTAGTCTGGCTCCTTACAGTATTGAGGAATTTCTGGCTGCTAGAATGACATAATCGATGTATATATTAGTTATGAATAAGAATATATTTTAAATTTATTTTATAGTTGTTAGCATATGTTATTTTTAATGAAATGACTTTGCTTTATATTGATACTATTCATGTACAAACCTGTATAATTTTGAATAAAGACATATTTGAATTTTAATTTGAATCTTATATCTGATAAACGTGGTGATATAACATACGTTAAATGTTTGGTACGTAAAAATATATAATGTAATCTTATAGACAAAAAATATATATTGAACCTAACAACAGGTAATTTTGTTACTGATATAAAAATTGTGGCCGTTTGCTGGATCGCAAGTTGATGGGAAGGACTCAAATTTAAGTACTTAGTTCAAGAGGCTCAGGGAAAAATGTGACGTTTCCAATAAATAAAATCCAGAAAGTGAAATACCTCAATTTTAAAAAGAATATGGACGTAATAGGTGTGTTTTTTTCTAAACTTAATTGGAGTAATCAATTATTTCACCTAAGGACTACGAGAAATTGAAATTTGTATTTTATGTTAAAAGTTGTAACATTATGTTAAAATATTCTGTTATTTATAGAAATTTACATTTTATAGAAATATTTCTAGAATTGAGGACATGGCGGAGGTTGACAAGCATTTAATTTCAGACATCAGTGGTACATTGACAGGACGTTGTCTACTGTTCCTTCCACACCAGTTTCAACTAAACTTAGGAGGTAAACAGAATCATAATGTATGATATTATTGCCTAAAAGTGGAACTAAGATTTCGCATAACTAATTACACATAAAAATAATTTCTCCTGCGTCGGATTTTAAATGGTGAAATAAATAGTTCACACGAAGCCTCAGCTTGATTAACGCCTCAACATAAAAAAAATCATAAAAAATAGTTTTTGTAAATTTCGTTTTTTCAATAATGTGTTTTGTGTTTGTGTCAGTTTTATATTTTAACGACGCCTTATGGCTGAACTTCAATGTCTGAGGATGGCACAGTGATGCTGAAACGGCCGTAACATTTGTTACAACTTCATGAGCTGACTGACGAAGGTAAATAATTGCTTTTAATTTAGAAAAAAATATTCATACAACATTTTTTCAAATAGCATAATTGTGGAAGGTGAATATGCAGTTTTGCTGACACAGAAAAGAAAAAAATTGAAATTTTCGAACCAATATTCATTTTACCTTATCTAAATGGTCTTCATGTTGGTTACTGAACCCGTGTAAATCACTTTACACGTCTGTACATATTTCTTAAATATTGGGCCATTTTTATAAGAATTATCGTATATTTACGGGCTCATGAGATGGATACAGTAGATTCTAAAAAAATTGTGTTTATTTTGCATCTGAGTGTCTTCAAAAAGAAGGGTTAACATGATCCCGAGCTTAGGTCTTGCCGTGTGACCTGCGGTATGGCAATAGCTTCTTCTCTACAAGGTAAATGATCATTATTTATGATTGTGATTTACTGATCTCCATACATCCTTAAAACCCTTGTGAATAGCTTTATATTTATTTCTAGATTTCATCATCATAACTATTCTTCACTTTTGTACTGTATGTTGGTATGTAAACTGCCCTTCCCAAACAAAAAATGAACAAGGTACTTATGACTTCTCCTCTCATAGCGATAAACATGAAGTATTCATAAAGGCTGAAAGTGGAAGCCCCAAAGCTTAAAATAACATCATTGTGGTCCGTGTTCTTACTTAATATCTAATAAACTACTTGCATCAAACCAAATGTTTAAAATTTCAATATTTTTAACTCAAAATTAAGTGCTGTGGGCGTTTGTGAATAATTAAATGATTATCCCAAACAGATAATTGCTCTTTAAATTAAGTGGTTGTTCATAATTCTTAATCATCCAGTGTCGTGCAAAGCTTCCGGCATGACTTGTTAGCTTATTATAATAACCCTTGACTCAATTACTATTATTTTTATTTAATATTGATAATTCACAGTTTAAATGAAACATTAATTCAATGGTTAAATGTAGACAAAAATACCATAATTTGCATTTAAATAATAACAAATTTGATATCTGATCTAATTTTCTATAACTGTTAGATAGTATAAGTAGTAGTAGTATAAGTAGTTTTAAGAATACACGCATCAATATGTTTTTAGTAACAACTCTTCATGCAGCTTTTATTCCAGACATTTATTTGCCTAATGCCTAACAAGTTTTGAAGTGGCTAGAATTTTTTAACGTGTACAACGTTGACAAATAAGACTTTAAGCTCACTATTGAAATTTGATACCATAATTCAAATACTCTAAAACTGTCCCAAATTCACCACAGTGCCTTTCGGCTATTTGTAATGACCATAAAGAAATAATTCAGTGGAGAAAACTGTCCTTAGTTCAAACACCCGTGGGATTAATCGCCTTTGTCCCAGACAACGGCTCGCTTTAGATGACAATTCGATACAGTACCACAAAACCGGCTTTTCGTATCCGTCTTTTAGAAGTAAATGCTTTTATTTTGTTCGGCTGTTCTTAAGTTTTCAGTGGTCAAGGTATGAAAACTGTGCTGTCATATTTTTAGGGACATTTAATCTGCAAGGATCAGATGATGGTCGGATTAACTGTCCTTTTAGTTTACTCCTGTTCGGTAATGCAACGTTGTTCCTTTCAAGATCAATCGTTTTATACATTGCTCCAAACCAAAATATGTCCTGTTGAAGATTATATATACCAATTTTGAGTTTAAATGTCAATGGCTTAAATCATGATTAACTATGTTCAAATTACACACTAACAAGTGCTAAAACGGAACAAAGTTTCAAACATTTGTGTTCAAGTGATAAACCAAAATTTTAATTTATTCTTGTATGTAGAATCCAGTTTCGCTTAGCACGCAACGTATAATCATGGCATCTAGTACGTTTATTTTAGTTTTAAGTCGAATATAAACGTTGTTCAATATAAACATTTATTTCTCATAACAATAAGAAAAAAAAAGAAATAAAATGTCCATCTAAAAATGGGCACAGCGTAGACATTATGACTGAAAAGTTGATATTCAAAATGGTACCGTAAGTATTTACAAACTTTGCAATCAATTAGTGGAAATCGTAAACACAAATAGGCCCCTAATTCACAAGATGAAACATATTTAGACCCAATATTTAGGCTAACTACTACATACTTTAGGAGCTTACAATAGTTTTTCATGCAGTTATTTTTCGGTAGGTTATTTTTAGCAGCTAATGCTTTTAACGCAAATTAATATAAACAACAGCCTGGCGGTAAATCTTGTAAATTATTATTCTGATGAGAACCGCATATTCATGATGCCCTTGAGTGATGTAAATGTCCAAGAAGGCTTATGGAATCTCCCTACTATTACTGAGAAATATACTAAAGCCCCTAGCATGAACGTGGTATGAATGGTACTTACTATTTCAATAAACAGTGCATTCTTTTTATACGCTAGGTATATTTGTTTTTGTTTCTGTCAAAGTTGTGATCATATTTTAAACTTATTTAATATGTAGCAAAAAGAATATAACTACATTAAGGGATACAAGTGTCATTGGTGCAATTTTAAGCTGTTCAACTTCACGCTCAAATATTATACTATCACCTACAAGAAAATATGCTTAAAATACCTCAAATTCACCTTTTGGTCATTTGCTGAATGCTAGACATGATACCTCGGTGGGCGTTAACCGCACTCATTCATTCTGCACTGGACCGGTGGTGCCTATGGGTCTTCATTCAAGAGTTCGGCGAGACAACTATTGTGAGAACAGTGATATACATTTAAAAAAAAATAAAAGTAAACACATAAATAAATAAAAAAAAGTTTGAAATGTTTGAAATGTATACATTAAATTTAAAAGGTTTTTATTTTGTTTAAAATGTTACTAATTAAGTTATTTTTACACGAAAAAGTATTTACCGACCGAGCCTTCAAGAAAACGTTTTGTATACAAATAAAAAGTAAAAATAACTTAAACAACTAATCCAAAAACTAATATTCGTCTTAAGTAAATATAGCAGGAAATCCGGTTCGAAAAAAAATTCGTAATGCATTTTAATTTGTGGTTTTTATGATAATATATAACTAATATTCCATTGTAATTTACTATCTGTTTAAAGGGTACCATAAAAGAGTGTGAAAAAATATTTTTAATATGATTTGATATGTAATACTACTTTTCATGTGCATAAATCAATGCAGCTATTTCGTAGCATAGCTCATCATGAATTCACCCAATTTTTAAATTAAATCGCCAAAGTAAAAGAGAACGGCGAGAACCGTTCTATTGGATTTCAGAATTGGCTTCACATTTGTCAAGTCACGTCTCACAACTGCTATTTCCTTGGCGAACTTTTTGAAGACTGAACTAAAGCTTCATTTGAAATCTTTAAATATTCATCTTTAATAAAGTAAATTTAAAAAATAATTAATAAAAAATTACAAAGGTGTTAAAGTGGAAATCACTTACTCTTTTACTCAAAATTATTGAAAATAAAACCTATCACATCCTGTATATAACATTTTAAATTCTCTATAGGGAAAATTCACTAAAAAGGAAAAAAGGTTAAGTAAAGAGCATATAAGATCATATAAATTTACAGACACAATATATAACTAAATTTTAGTTCTTGTAACCGGTTAAAATAAATCATTATTGTAACACCTACATAGGCCTACAATATGTTTGTTATTTGATCAGAGTTTAAAGCAATAGTTACGAACATAGTCCAGATCAATAAAGACTTATTAAAAGACTTAGTTAAAACTAAATACCCCCGTTGCAGCAGACCTGCAAACTCAGCGAATTTCAAATCCAAAACAACATATTTCAATCCAACATAGCGAGATTTGACATGTTTTTATCAGCTTCATAAGAATAACATAGGGAATGAGTATGCAGGTTTGCTGCTACAACTGGGTACAACAACTGGGATATTACAACTGGGTGGTTTAAATTCATTATTTAGTAGATCTGAACTAGAAGAAGCTATTTACCAAGTTTTATCTATATATGTTGAGAAATAACCGAGATATAGAATTTGACTTACTTCCCATAAGGTTAACATTGGGACAACGTACTGTGTTTACCACTTTCAATATCTCGGTAACCAATGGACATAGAGCAGTGATTCAAGGCACAAAATTGTTTGTTTTTTTGAGCTGAATTCAATGGTGCCAACAAAAATTCGGTAGATTTTATTTTTCTATGTAAAAACTCAAAAAACCCATTTTTGGGGGAATTTTCCCCCTTTACCCCCCCCTTCTGGTGGTCCAATCGGGCTGGTTTACGAACTTGTCCGAGGGATTACCACTTTACATGTCTGTACCAAATTTCATTAAGATCGGACCATTTTTACGGCCGCTATCTTGCTCACAGACACACACACACACACACACACACACATATATATATATATATATATATATATATATAATTTCGAACGAATGGTGTTTTTTGCTTCTGGGGGCCCTAAAACGAAAAGTTATCATGGTCTGGGTCTTAGGTCCTACCATGAGACCTACGGTAATAGCTTCTTCCCTATAGGGGAAATTCGCTAAAACGAGGACCATGTAGAGAGGTGATTGAAAAACTGATGAAGTCTTCATGAAAACTACTTGTTCAATACATTGAATGATGTATTCAGTGAGAAGTAACTAATACTTATAAAATATTATAAATCAAACAAGGCTGCTTAGTTCGCAGGAGAAATAGTTCAGGATAACTAAATAAGATTTGATTAGTAAAACGAAGGTCAGTCCAATTACTGGTTTCAGTCTTTTCCGTCGACAGTAGGAACTAAAATTCAACAAATTTTAAACATGAAGAGAAAATTATTGGGTGGATTAGAGACCGGCAACAATGTTGTCAATTGCTGGACTATCTGTTTGTAAGGGAATTACTGTGGCATGTAACTTGCACTTAAGATCGCTACAGTCAGTATTGTTAATGTCATTTGTTCCTAAGGGGCACAAGGGGTTATTTAGTATTTTACTCTTCTTCTCAATACCTTTACAATCATAAAACCCCGCTTCATATTAATTATTGATACCTGTTAACTCTATGAGAACCAAGGTGGAAGATTCGCGAAATGTAGTATGAAAAAATAAGAGTCAATAAGTCTATGTTATGTACATTAATTAGCCTATCCCAATCAAAAAAAACCTTTTCAATCAAGGTTATTTAGTCGGGAAAATTCATAAAACCGAATTGAGATGAATACCTGCAATTTAATCATCAAAGAAGGAAGTGTCCGGTGACAAACCTTCCATGTGTTTCGCACGCTAGAAGTAAAAGGAAACTAGCTAGGCTTTAAATTTAAACCGTTGTAACGCCACGAACAATTATTATTCCATCCCAATATTTTATTCAATATTATATTCAATATAGTATGTTCAATATGAAACATACAGCAAAGTAATACTTTAATTTATCTACTTTAACTCATTCTTATGTAAAACCTCTTATTTAAAAATATTTTAATTTATCTAGTTTAAGCTCATTCTCATGTAAAAATTCCTCTTATAACTGTAACTAGCCTACGAAAATGTTGAAACATGAAAACTATGCATGCATTAAAAACAATAAATAACAGGCTATGCTGCCGTGCATTGTAGCTTAGATATTTTGAGATAACATCCTCTGAAACATTTGAGGTAATGCTCGCCCATTTAAATTTTATCTGCTGAATTATCTACCAACGTCATCGACACGAATTACGTAAATAGTACCCGGTTACACACATCCAAATCAAGTAACTTCCAAATCCGATATTCTATAATTTGTGCGAACTGTCAAATCACACCAAAGGAATCAACTAATTAATAAACTGTATGCTCGTTTGGGTGGGTTTTACGCGTATATATTAAAATTAATATCATGCTGACTGCAAGTAACAATTCCTCAGGAAGAATACGAATAATACCATACGACCGCGTGCATTCTTTGACAATCAACATGGCTTTGTAACAGGGGATCATTTCAGTTACCTTAATTAATTTTAACCTTACTACGATTAAGTTGGGATAGGTCTCTCATATATTGTTAATTGCAAGATGAAAGCCTGTACTGCAGAGTAAGGAGGTGAAATATTAGTATTGACGGTCGTATGTTTTGACGGGCAACATGCCACCGTAACTGGAGATCACACTGATATGACGCATCCTAACCTTTGCAGGCAATGTAAAGTAATCGTGTAATAGTAGTTTATGCAACGATTGTATAATGCATGTATTTAAGCCACGAGTGAGATGTAAGTTAGAACACGAGCGAAGCGAGTGTTCTAAATATCTCACGAGTGGCTTAAAGGCATAATACAATCGTTGCATACACTATTTTATCTACGACCAACAATATACGACAAAATTTCCCCCGAAGTTAAACAAAACTCATGACTTTTAATAATGATGGAATAGGTCAACTAAAATTTGAGGTTAGGCAAATAAGCAGACTGAACCATGAATCGTTGTGGAACAATCAGCTGATGGGATAAGTAAACTCAAACATGAATCGTAATGCAACAATCAGCTGATGTGCGAATTGCGTAATTGTTATTATGACACTACTTCCGTCAAATGCCGAGCTCTCATTGGTCGAGAACCAGTACTCTTAAGTGACTCCAGTACTCTAAAGTCGTCATTAGAGTACTGCTTGGTTTTTGGTGTTTTAATGTATATCATTATAATGTTTATTGTAATACCATAATTGGTGCTTATTGCAATGGTCGTAGATAAAGATATCTTAGCTGATACCGCATGAAGCAAACAAGTTCAGCAGGTGAAACTGTAATGTGGACCGTGGACGGAAGTGTCCTCTGATAGGTATCACGACTGTGTTGAGATTCTATTGGTAGTATACAGTACAACATCTTATGTAAAACACTTAATACGACAGACCATACCATATTTTTAGCAGAATACAATTGTTTCTTATTACATAAGAATGGTTGGAAATATACTAAATTCATGAGAGTTTCTCTAGTTAAACATTATAACAAAAATATGACTCGAAATTCCTCCTTAAATGCTTACTTTGGAAGAGAATGAGAACGTTATTGTGTTACGTTATATTTTGATTTATCATGAATCCTTTCTCGTTTTTATTATAATTAATATGAAAATGTCCTTTTGAAGAATATTTGCCCTTATCATTCATAAGTAAGGGAAAAACTGCAAAAATCTCTATTTAAGTTGATTAATTTATGTATATGTGAATTCGTGGTTCTCAATGTACGTCTTACTCTTATGTACGTCTTATTTTCCATATACTATGTTAATATGGAAAACCACATTTTTGCCTCCAGCAGGTTACATTGTTTTTACCTCACAAAAACGTAATCATATGTTTTAACACGTTAACTGCCATGCCGACCCGATCGGGTCGGCATAGGTAGGTCGGGTGGAGCAACGTGCCGACCCGATCGGTCCGACCCGATCGGTCCGACACCTCGAGAATGTAAGGTTTCGCCATTTTGCCGCTAGAAGCCTCCCACTGTCACCTAGCGGTGATCAAGCGTAATACAACAATAGAGTAGGGACGTCGCTACTACATAGAGTTGGAGTTTAGATTCTAATGCTTCTACACGTGGCATTAGAAGCACGAACGTATGACGTTGGAATACTTGAACGTCATATGGAAGCCGTAAAAAACTCTTTTCCACCCACGGGCCGAAAATATTTGGCCATGTACAGTCGGTTGTTAGCTTGAAACATTGCGTAAACAACATAACTTTACAGTGTTCAATGGGTTCTAACGTCGCACTAGTGGCTATAATATGATTTTCTTTGCTGTTGTTGCTTCAGTAACAATGACAAAGAAGCTGCATCATCGCTTATAACCTAAAATGGGTTTTTTTCAAATGTTTCACCAACTTTTTACATTGATTTATGTTATCGCTTTTATTTAACAGTTTAGGATGTGTAAAATAACGTGCTTTGAAAATCATTTGCTGACTTTTGATCGTTGAAACACGATTTTAAGAATATTTTCTGCCCTTGGTGTGGAAATAGCTGATGTCCACTATTATGTCTTGTAAGCCAATGTGCATGTAAACATAATGTCGTATGATCTTGTCTTATTTTCATGTAAGCCACATATTTAGCTACTAATATGTATCACTATTGTATGTCCAAATGTGTTGCAAACAAGGTATATTATAGTAATTTGTGTGTTGAGTGAGTAGAGTACAACATTGTCTCACGAGTGAAAATGTTGGCGCCCGAGCTTGTGAGGGCGACGACTTTAACGAGGGAGACAATGTGCTTTACCCTCGAAATACACAACATTTTTCCCCCACCTGCAATGATTAATACCCAATCAATATCAATTACATTAGGCCTACCCCAGTAATCAACAAACAATATTCATTTTGTTTCGATCTGCAATCAGCGTCTGCATGTGAGTAGCTACTACCATTCATGCACCAGCGATCAGCTGACTGTTGCAACAATCTTACAAGTTTAATTTTCAGATGATTGCCGTCAATGTTGTTATGTTTACAACCTCTTACTTGGACGAATAAATAAATACTCAATATAAAAACTAACTATTTTACTGTCATGAAACACACATTGAAATAACTAATAATTAAATCTTTATTTTGTAATAATAATTATAAATTAATAATACCGAAAATCATAAGGTACTTTGGTATTATACGGAGGCCAACCTTAAACAGCGCGCTGCGGCGGTTATCTTAGGTTAGATTATCATAAATATGTTATTATGACTTTCCTCGTTTCGTTACGAATCGAACGATACCAGACACCAGTCATACCTTCACCCACCAAATCCCCTCCAAGAAGGCCTAGGTCAGGTTGTTGACTGGAGTGTGTGCATCACTTGCCTACAGGATTTGGTGGGCGAAAGTATGACTCATCTGGTATCGTTTGATCTGCAACGAAACGAGAAAAGTCCTACTAACATATATATGATAACCTAACCTAACATAACCGCCGCAGCGCGCTGTATAAGGGTGGCCATCGGGTGTTGCCGCTAGCGGCGCCGCGCCGGCGGTGTTGCTTTACCTTGCCGACATCGCTGTCTTCTAGGAGGCAGAACATAAAGACCGCTCATAATAATTACGTTAAATATGGAGGGTGAGTCAATTAAAGTATGTTCTCTCCAATTATGCAGTTATTTTTGGTATCCAGTTAAAAAAAACCTCTCTAAAAATAGTGGCCTCCGTATAATACCAAAGTACCAATCAGAATAACTTTTTTTCATAAATACTGTTCATCTGGAGCATTTTGCAAGAACTGTTTTACTTCGTCTAAAGTGAAGGTTTTAGCTTTCTTTGGTTTATAGCTAACATTTATATGCTTCAAAAAGCAATTAATTACTTTTGTTAAACCACTGATGTCTATATTATTTTTAACATGGATTTTAGCTTTCAACATAGAATAGATTGTCCATAGTAAGCTGGGTTACATACCTCTGACTGTTCCGACAAGTCCACAAGTACTACATTTTATTTTTACTTTTTTTCTTACATATTCCATAATTCATTACAGTATAGCGTTTCTCATACTTTTCCCCTGTCTATTCTGGAAATAAATTAGCTGTAACATTCATAGCTTCATCAGAAATATCTGTTGGGGTTAACTAATATTCAAAATCGGAATCCATCGTGTTTCAGTATTGACGACTGTACCTAACCTCAAAACATTAATCGTTATAAGCTGAGCCCTATCTTCCGTTTCCGCTGTAAGCCAATGCCTCTAATCAGCTGTTAGCACCTGCATTTGTTGAGCTGCAACATATTTGCGTGTGTACGAGAAAATTTGAGGGCACTCTAATTTTTGAATTATTGATTTCAATGTTATTCTTATGGGTTTACTTTGTCTCCCACCGGAAAATGACAAATTATTATTTTTTTACTCAGCATTACAAGGAGTAAAAAACGTCTAAACATAGCAGGTGGGGAAAAAAGTATTTTTCTAGATTTAGATTTGTTAGTGACCACAATTTGTTCAGCCAAACGTGTATACACCGTCTAAGCACAACTGGTAATGGGTGAACAAAATTATCTCATCGGTGAGGAAATTAAATAGCTTTATCATGTAAAACAAACTAAAATTAAGGTCGTTAGGGATCACTTTTATCAATTTGTTTTCCTCTGTCTCATCGTTTTTAATATAACAGGGAATTAGGATAACTGGCGCCAAATCTTAAGGCCCACGGCGTTCATAAGACTAATGTTAATTTTAGCATTGGGCTTATCGACGGCGAGAGCCTTAAAATTTGCCGCCATATTTTATTTACCTTTCTTAGCTTCGTCACTGACTAGTGGACTGGATATATTGAGTCTGCACTAACCAAATTGATTCAAATTCCACGACGCTTAGAAATCTGGAATCTGCTCCTATGTTTTACCTAAATTTGAGGTCAGATTCTAGATTCTAGAAAAAATTAGAACTAAACATTACAGCATAAGTACGCCTAAAGAAAATCCTTGTGAAACCTGTTAGGATATATAGATTAGATTGAGGATTATAATACCAGTTGTTAGGAAAAAAATCTTACACCGAAAGTGGATAACGAGTTCGCCGATTAACGCATGTGCATCGACAAACCTAACCTAAGTGAGAATTCTCATCAGCCATTTTCAAGTAAGCTGTCAGTAAAAATCTGCTGCACCTAAAAGCGTTTATAAATTCGTTCTTTAATCAACTGCATTTTGATAATGAAGGAAATAAAAATATGTTGTTATTTTGATACTCTCAGGCTACAGTTTGATATACTAAGTTATATTGATTACTTCTATAATTATAAATACTGAGTGGAAAAGTATCTGTCTACATGTGTGCCTTCTATGCAAACCCGGAAAAACAGTAATACTAATAATTTTTACAAGGAAATTACTTTTTAAGAGGCTGCCGACACATTAATAAAATTGGAGAGTATACTTCTTCGAGTAATACAGATGCGAAGGACGTATTTATAAGGCAAAAGGGACGCCATAATATTACCCTGGGGTACCGTAGTTTTTCGACAAAAGATTTTCTATAGTATAAATCTTTCTCCACCCCCATCTCTCTTTCTCTTGCTTCCTTTACCTCTCCTCTTAATTTTTATTATTCAAGTTAAGGTTTAGTTATAATCAAGTGGTCAGTTTATGGTTCCAGTAAAAATACCTTCTGTATCATTTGTGTTTTAATATCTAACACTAAAGTCCTATCTATCATATTATAGTCTAAACATCGCCAGAAATTCCTTCAGTAATTATATGTTTGTGTCAGAGATGTGGAAATGGCAGTTTTAAAAACTTGTGTTGCTCGGCGAAAGTAACTCTTTCCCACCCAAGAGAAGGAATAAATCAGCTGAGGCCATCGCAGTTGTGAACAGTCGGCACTGAACTCAAACTTTTCGTCAGTAAAAACCAATAGTACCGAGAGAATTAGTTAATCGTAAATTATTTTGCAATATTTTTGTTTCAGTAATCGATAGTACGTAATACAGATTAATTGCATCGTTGAATTAAACTAAAACTACACACTACAAAATCATTCTGCTGTTTGCTTCAAATACAAAGGACATGATTAAAGAAAACAAAACATAAGATGTTTATTTTCATAAGTAATTAGCTTAAAATATTGAATGGTTCCTATAACAAAAATGTTGTTTATCATTCGGCCTAAAGTTGATTTTCGGAAATCCGTCGAAAAAATTAACCATGAACAAAAAGACAAGTGTCATTTTCGGCCTGGTAATGAAATATACTATTTATAGTTGTATTTAATGCATTTTGAAAAATTTTCTCACTAAGATTTGTTTTATTAAGGAAAACCTTATTAATAACAAGTACACAATACAATTAAGAATCAAAGTATAATTCGTTTCTCGGGCTATTAATAGCAAAGTTTTTATTTCACAAGTGATAAAATACAGTAACGGCCACGAACTTAAACAAGTGAGAGTAATTTAGCAAAGCATTCTGAACTATCAATAAATATCATAAATTAATAATAACAAAAAATATATATGTGTCAATATTGTCGTAAAATTTAAAAAATATTCAGAACTATTACCCACCTAATTTTCTCGTCACTAATTTACTTATATCATTTTTACGCATTTAATTTATCACATTATCAGTTTAAAACATAAATCATTTTTCCACGCCATGGAGTAATTCATACATACTTAAACTCAACGTAACGACCAGTTTACGTTTTTTGAGTAGCATTTTTGAACGTTTCAAGTCAATTACATTGATTTAAGTTGGTAAAAATGACTAGTTACGGCTTTTACTAATGAAAACACTAAATTTATCTAGCGCTAGGTTCATTGAACTAGTGTAAACTTCAGTAAAATCTGTCTTATTCCTAAGCTGTCTGTGGCTCCGTGAAAGGCAAGTTAGATTGCCCAATTTAAAACAAAATAACGCATTAATAAAAAATAAAAAAAACTACTGATAACAACCCAGACTTGCCCTCCTGTGATGAGATACAATCCTTTTCTTAACTTTTGCAAAGATTCAACATGAAACCAATTTTATTGCAAATACAAATACAGTTACAAAGTTTTTGAAGCTCCCAATTCAACTTTCAACTTAGTTTAAGATTGTATATTTTCTTACAGTTGTACAATTGACAGTAAACCCTGTATTTAAAGGTTGCATCCAGAGTCCTTGATAAAAAGACTGTTCCGAAAGATAAATGGTTTTTATTTTTAACTATTCTCGCGAAGCTCTGTTTTAGTGTAATTGAACCTTTTTTACCAGACGTAAAAGCATGTTGGTACCCGAATGAACGATTAAATATCCATATTTAAAATCTAACCTGGTTATAAGCCTAATTTCTTGTATTTAACGAAACAGTAGCCTTAAAATCCGTGTTACATATACTTTTTAATCAATTCCTTTCAACAACCTTACATCAAGTAACCGGGATGTATAAATAAATTGTTATAAACTTAATTGTTTATTACGTAATAGATTTAAAAATTAATGTTGAAATAATAATATTATTACTATACAATAAATTCTAATACAGTACACGAAATTAATCTCTCAACCGTCCCTCGGCCACCCCTACCGCTTCTGCTGTAATCAAAGGCAAACCAGAGCTAAATACTTATAAATGCTTATGGTTGATTCCTTGAAATGATGAATATTCTATCTAGTTTTAAGGTTTGATAATATAATGCAATCAAACATTTCCTTTTAATGTTTGGTTTTTCGCTTGATCTTAAATTTACATGCAAATAATTAAACTTGTTTTGAAGTTGAGGCAAATAAGCAATAAACTGCAACTCAGACTTTGATAATTGCGTTTCTTGGTTGAGCCTGTGCCTGATTGTTAGCGTTAATGAAGAGACAAAACCAGTAGACAATTTAACTGGAAACTGTATTAACAATACATTTTAACTATATCAAACACATAAATAAAAGTTTTATGTACATTTACCGTTAACTTAATGGGGGCCGTTGTTGTCTTATTAATAATAAATATTAAATATAACTAGAGATCGCTCAGTGGTTGATAAATCTACCAAAAACATTAGAATGTTTTTTGTTGTCAGTGTTACTTTTTGTTTATAATGTATGTTGTAAAACAATAAAGTTTTTCCTCTTTTGCTTTCATTCCCCATTTCAAGTGTTTAAAAAGAGAATGAATACTCTATTAAACAGGAATATAGGATCAGCTTATTTTAAAAAGCAAGCATAGATGTTTTATACTCCAATGTGTTGTTTTAAGAAATTTTATACGATATTCATTTTCTTCTTTAACACTTGAAATGGGGGAATGAAATGAAAATAGGAAAAACTTAATTGTTTTACAACATACATTATAAACACAAAGAAATCAAAATAGTATTTGAGATATAAATCTTCAACTAAAATATAATCTTTTAAAAATTGGAATTTACGTTGAATGGAACAATATAACTCGTCACTAACTCGTCCGAATTTCATGATCAATAGCTCAAATTAAAGCCCGTATGATACTTAGTATTTTAAGATCAAAATAAACTGCATACCTTGTTTAGTAGAATGGGAGCTATAAGAAAAATAATAAACAATAAATTCAAAATGCAAAACCTCCATAAGAAATGTATAGGGATGCATTTTTACTTGATTTTATCTTTCAAGCGAATCAAGATTTTATAAGTGGATTGCGGTATTATAATCAGCGTAAAAATTTAATCGAAATGATGTATCACAATACTATCAGATCAGAAAAAATAACTTATATCCAATTTGGCGGATCCAAGATGGCGGCCAAAAATTAACAGTCTGTCAAAATGAAGTATTTACCACCCAAAAATTTTCGGTGGTGGTCCTACGACATTATGTTTATAAATATAAGTGAAAACCGAAAACGGGAAGCTTTTTAAAAAGGTTTATCGCATTACTAAAAGTACCATTTTTAAACGTGATTTTAAGGGTCTTAACTTTATTTTTTGGGGGACTTATTGGATCTTTAATTTCAGTGCTCAAAAGAAGCTCTGATAAAATTTTCGTGAATGTACATCAGTTGCTGATCTTAAACCCCAATTTTACTATACTAAATGCCACAGTTTTGGTTCTCGTTTTTGATGTGGTTTGACATCTTGGTTAAAGATTGCTCGATCTGTTTTTAGAGAAATTCAGGTAGCCATTCCTTTCTTCCCATCCTTCTTTTTTATTGTTCCTTGTTCCCGGCCCTCCTCCTCCTATTCTCTCCTTGCTTAGAGAAAATTTCAAGGAATACATAGAGACGTACATATCTTCCTACAAACGTATATTCCTACTGACTTAGATACGTTTCTGATGACAACATTTTTGTTAGTTTTAAGTCCTGATAGATAGATGAAACCATGTGAAAACACGTAAACCGAAGCATTTTAAAAATCAGACTCAGTCATAGTCTCTTCAGACTTCAGTCATAGTATTACATATAATGCTTAAATTAAGTTGGATTATGATAACAGCCGCACTTTTTATTGGTGAATATCTTAAAAGATAAATAAGTTGATTTCCACGGAAAATATAATGTGTATTTATAAAATCTGATTTCATAATTTTTCTGACACAGTAATCTTTAAAAACTGTATAGAGTTATAGAGCATTTGCTCTGAACATTAATCAGTATTAACAATTCAAATAAATTATGAAAAAATATTGAAGATTGTTGAGTTTAAACGATTATTAAGTATAAAGACCATATGACAGATAGATAAGCAAATAAACGGTATCAGAAAACTGACATACTTTCTCCCTTAAAGTAATTTAAAACCAGAAAACTTATATGTGTAATAAAGCAAATTAACAATTAATTATCACACAAATTAATACATACCAAATTCGATCAAAATCGTTAGTAACTAACGGAGATATCGGTTTTAAAATATTTGCCATAAGAATAACATTGGAAAGCGTATTGCGTTTACCGCCGAATAAAATATCAATTATCTCCGTAACCAGTTGACATAAACTAATGATTCAAGATACTGTATTATTTAGTTTTTCAAGTCAAATTTAATGGTTACAAGTATATTTTCTTTAGAGGTTACAGATTTTGTCAAATTTGAAAAATATGAATTTTTTAACACTTAAACCCCCATAACTTCTGAACCTGTATTTTTACAGACATGCGGGTCATTTTGTTTGTCATCTTAAGCACTAAAAACCATGAAATTTTTATCAAAATCATTAGAGCCGTTTTTGAGAAATTTTGATTTTTGTCATTTTATATGGGTTTTTATGGGGTAAATACCCTAAAAAATCAAAAATTCAAAAAATGAAAAATACCCCTGGAGATACCACGACTTTATACCTACATGCCAAATTTCATGAAAATCGGACCATTGGTGTCGTCTCTAGCTTTGTATACATCCACACACCCACACACATCCACACACACACACACACACACACACACACACACACACACACCCACACACACACACACACACACACACACACACACACACACACACTCACACACACACACACGCACACACACACGCGCGCACACACACACACACACACACACACACACACACACACAGACAGACAGACAGACACCACGCCGAAAACCACTTTTTTGGATTCAGGGAGCACTAAAACGAATATATCCACCAAAAACTCACATTCGAAAATTTTGACGAAAAAAATACTTTCTCCATATACTACGTATAGAGGGGAGAAAGCAAAAATGCCATGGAATGAGGTGAGCCTTTTTTGCTTTAAAAAGAATAGGTGATGTAAGAAAATCCATGATGAAAAATTAAATTAATTGACTATCTTATTATCTCACGATTATAAGGAATACGAGAGGTTAAAGCTTTCGATGAATAATATATTTTCCGTTTCCGTCAACATAAAAATTAAAAAGGATTATCAAGTATCTGTTAAAGAAGCGCCGACGGGTAACCTTGCTAGATGTTAACTGTTTTACAACCTCACAGTTTATTACTATTGGAATAGACTTAATTTTACAACCCTTAGCAATGTACACATGTTGAGTGGATTTCCATTGAAAGTGTATCCTGTTTAGGAAAGGTAATTTGATTGATTTTATAGGTTTACCTGTTCGGTTACGTATTTTTATTTTTCTGAGCATAGATGATGATTAAAATAGGTTTAGGAACAGCCACTTACATAATATATCCTTAATGATATATTTGAATTTTGGTTTAATTTTTGACGGGAATATATTAGCCAAATACTTTCGATAAGTTATTCTTCATATTATTCTTCTCCACCTGTTATTTTGCTAATTAATTTTAATTTCAAATCAAAATGTATTTTTGTGATCACAGAAAGTGTTACAAAGTCAAAAACCTGGTCTAGGATCGTATAACTTTTTAACTAGGCGATTGAAATCAATTAAGGAAAGGATGGGTCGACAAGCCATTTTTCATTAGCCAAGCATCGACACAAGAGAGCAGGAGAGATTAATGAAGTGGCGATGGGGCAAAATTTCATTCATTCCATTAGCTCCGCAACTTAATAAATTTAAAAATGAGGTGTATTGTTAAAAACGCATGCTTAGAAAACCGAATGATTTTCCCATTGTTTTCAGCTTATTTTTTGGGTAAACTTAAACACAAAATAATATCAACTGTACAGGGTGTCTCACCTAAGGTGTCTCAAATGGATTGCGGACGAACAAGTAGTCCTACATAGATGAAACAAAATCATACTCCACTAAATCGACCGCAAGGAACAACATAAAAATATTTTTAAGCTTTTCAAAATACAGAGTGTTCCAAAAACCGGGGGTCATGGGTTCGAATCTCGGAATTTTTAAATGTAAACATATGTCATGCTATGCATCGTTTTAAAGCTCTAAACAAGACGAACAATTTGGTGGAAACAGAATTCACTTATCTTTATTCATTTCAAAATGGCGGCCATTTTCGTGAAAAATATTCGTATTTACGGAATACCCTGTATCTCGAGACCTACAAAACATATTTTAGGTCTGTTTAAAAATAATTAATCCTCGTTAACTCAGCTTTAATTTGATATACGAGATATACGACATGCCAACATCTAAAAAATAAAAGTTTTTGACAATACATTTTATTTTGTTTTAAAGTTGGTAGCCCTGAAAGTCAAAAAATTTAAATGACAGCATATGTCAAATAGCACATCATTTTACAGATCTTGCAAAGACCAACAACTTTTCAATTTACACCTAGCTGCTATCTTTGGTGGTTTTGTAGTTATAAGCAAAAAACTCCATTTTACCATATAAGCCCATGTTAAAAATGTAGTCTTCACGGCATTTAAATTTGCATCAGATAAACTTAAGTACTGCACATTTAACATGGGCTTTATGTGGTAAAATGGAATTATTTACTTATAACTACAAAACCACCAAAGATAGCAGCTAGGTGTAAATTGAAAAGTTGTTGGTCTTTGCAAGACCTGTAAAATTATGTGCTATTTGACATATGCTGTCATTTAATTTTCTTGACTTTCAGGGCTACCAACTTTAAAACAAAATAAAATGTATTGTCAAAAACTTTTATTTTTTAAATGTTGGCATGTCGTATATCAAATTAAAGCCGAGTTAACGAGGATTAATTATTTTTAAACAGACCTAAAATATGTTTTGTAGGTCTCGAGATACAGGGTATTCCGTAAATACGAATATTTTTCACGAAAATGGCCGCCATTTTGAAATGAATAAAGCTAAGTGAATTCTGTTTCCACCAAATTGTTCGCCTTGTTTAGATCTTTAAAACGATGCATAACATGACATATGTTTACATTAAAAAATTCTGAGATTCGAACCCATAACCCCCGGTTTTTGGAACACCCTGCATTTTAAAAAGATTAAAAATATTTTTATGTTGTTCCTTGCGGTCGATTTAGTGGGGTATGATTTTGTTTCATCTATGTACGACTACTAGTTCGTCCGCAATCCATTTGAGACACCTTAGGTGAGACACCCTGTATATAAATAAAATACGTCTTACAACACTTAAAAAGTTTAAGTGTTGTAAGACGTATTTCATTTTTATATCCAGTGTATAGAACAGCACGTATCATGCTAATCAAGAAGTTATTTAATAATATCAACTCATTATTACGGAAATTGGAAACAATAGTATCATCACACTGCTCAAACTAGTAGTGGGTAACAGTAATTGGCTTTTAGGCAGTGTTGTTTGCAGTACCTCTTCTGAATGGTCTTGTGGTTTCTTAAGCGCATACATAAGTAAAATTTGGGTTTCTCATACTAGGCTTATACATTGGTGTATTTTCAGCTATTTAAAAAGAGAAAATAGTGTATTCTCGGCCTTAGAAGTAGGCAAATGTTTTTCCTTCCCCACAACGGTATGCTTTGCCTTGGGCTAGATAACTAGAGAGGGAGGCCTAGCTACGTTGAAACTTTTTTTGTTGTTAATGATTGTCTTTTTTGTTGTTTTTATCTTTTAAACATCATCAATAATAATATGACATATATGTTTCTTCCCCGCTTATTCAACAGCACAATATTAGTTTTCCCGAACATCAACGAAGGACGTATAGTATATATCTTTCTTTTTCTTGGGTGGGAATGGATAATAGAGGTTTTGAAGTAAGAGGAATATTCGAACTATTAAAGGGCTACAATTATTTCATCTTGTGCACTGTTCAAAAAATCTACGACTGTGTGAAAAATGACAGGCTATGAAAATAAAACAAATAGACTACCATTAACTCTGAAATGGTAGTCTAAAAATAATGAAAGGCATTTTAAATTGAAAACCTGGATTTTTGAATTAGAATGAAAAGCATATTTCAGTGTTTACTGCCTCTCATGTACTTCATATTCGGTAAAAAATTAATTTCTCACTTTGATAATTCAATTTCTCGGCCGATATGAGTGCTGTATAATTTTTTTCTTTTTTAATGGAGAATGGTCATTTTACTAATGTTAGTTAGAGCTTATTTTATATCGTTCTGAGGTTTGTGCATTTTCTTATCGTTTTCTTGTTATCTGCAATGACTGACTGACGCGTGGATTTTTCGTATATATAACATCGGCACTAGAGATTCATTAATTTTGAAAAAAATACTCCAAACCCGAGGTAAAAAGTTGCCTACAAACTATACAGATCCATGTAAATTAACCCCCAAATTATGCAAAATGAAAATAGTTTTACTTTCATTGCTGCAAATTGTATAACGTATACAATGACACTTTTAAAGCAGATGAAACTAATTCCTCCTTCATATTGAAGTTTAAAGTCAAAAGTAAAAGGTAAATTTTCAAAGTTTTCCTGATGAGCAATTCGGTAGCTGGAGATTTATTCCAGTGACTCAATTTGCTTAGAAAATTTAAAAATCACAACAATACACTCACTTGTTCGCTTTGTTGAACGCAATTTCACTCGCTTTGTTGAATGGCGTTTTACCCCATAAATAATCAACATGAAACTTAAGCCTGTTCTATTGTGTTTTTTAAAGTCACGAAGTGACTCAGTTTATTCTACTTTTAATCTTTTCCATTTATAATTGCGAGCGGCAAGCCATTTACATAAACTTTAATTTTATGAATCGGTGGTATTTTGTGCCCAGCTTGTAGCTTAAATAGTATATTTTAGAGATAAGTACATTTACAGATAGGATATTAATCTGGATTCTGTAGGGCACCAAAAAATAACTAAACTCCTACCTTTAATATCTGCTAACAGTAAGTCATACGTATATGTTAAATATAGTTAATAATTTCAAAATTAATTATCTTTAGTTTTTTTTTTATAAAAGCTTGATCAAAATATAAATTGAATTAAAGAGACTAAAGGAAGAGAAATTGGATGCAGCGAAGAGTAAAATAGAAATTTAGGTAGATAACACAGAAATAATCCAAGGAGGTATGTAATGTTCGACATGGAAATCCTGTAGCGCTGATTGTTGTTGAGTTGTGCCACTTTATAATGTACCGGTTCGCTGAACGGTTATAATCATCCTTAAAACATTAGCCCACTTTTGCTATTTTAGTAATTTCTAAAAAATAATTTGCTTTATTGCAAGCCTGTAAGTAAATATATTATCCTTCTTCTACCTAACAAAAGAGAAAAATGATATAACCCTAATGTGCTTAATTTATAATACTCGATCCGACGATTTAAATGAGGCAGTTTAAAAGGAATCTACAAGTGCAATTTAAGACACATACGCTTGAATATATTTAATATTTTAATGAAACTTAGTGTTGATAGCTGATAAAGTAAAACCTGGTTCTTTGAAAAGTATTATTTGAATAGCAAACAAGTATATTTTAGAATTTATTTTATAAAGTTTAATATTAGTAGTAAGTATGTTGAATTAATACTAACGTTAGTTTCAGTCAAATGAAAAAGATATATTATTTCTCAAAAAAATATTGGGAGGACTAGGCCAGCATTTCTGAGATATTAGATAACACAATGATATCAGGAGCTCTTTCAGTAGATCCAATAACATGACGAGGAACGATATAAGAGAAGGTTGACATGTTTATTGAAACCTTATAAAGAATCTATTGATATTTTATGTTGGATCACTTCTCAGACATAAATGTTTTTCCAAAGTTATATCATTATTTCAGGTCTAAATCCAAATTGTACTTTAAAGTTGAAACGTAGAGCCTACGTGTGATAATGCTCTGTGAGATAAAATAATATTTGCCCTTCATATCTAATCCAGGGGAAACAGCTAACAACAAGATAAAAATACTCCTTTTCGTAAAAATCAAAAGGATGCCTGTTGTCCAAGGTTCAATCATGGTCCTACATTGTTTTTATTGTGCATTAATGAGACCTAGCTTATTGTGTTTCCCAAAACACATACATGGTTGCTGACGACGCAACCATTTTAATAAAAGAAAGCAATATGGCACAGCTTTTAAATACCATACCAGATGCTCTTGACGACTGAAACACTTGGTTTTTAAACAACAAACTCAAGTTGAATGTAACTAGTTTGTTTCGGTACAAAAAAAAATAAATCATTAGAACTTGACGTACATTTTGAAAAAACTCCTTATAGTTTAGAAACTCCTTAACTTTTCTTGGAAAGAAAGTTGATAATAATCTTAATTGGAGGGGTCACATAAAAATCTTGATCTAAAGTCAAATTCTGCTTATTTTTCCGTGTATATTTAACGCAATACTGATAGTATGGACACATTAAAATGATTTATTATGGTTATTTCTATTCCTTAGTCGGTTTCTGTGTCATTTTCTGGGGAAACTCTAAACAATCTGAACATATTTACAAAATTCTAAAACTTTGTTTATTGTTTACCTCTGATGACTTTTAAAAGTTAACGGACCTCATGCAGACCCATTTTTAAACAGTTAAAAATCTTAACTGTTTATTTATTTTAGAATTAGTACTTTTGCGATGAACGGCAAACCCGTTTATTTGGAATACAATACTAGGCACAGAGACGGATTTCAAATACCTAATCGAAGATTGACACTCTTTTAAAATTCTCCTCAAAATAGGGCAATACAAATTATGAATAAAATTCCTACAGAAATCCTAGAAAATCCCTTCAATACTATTAAATCAAAAATAAAAAACTTTCAAATTGATAAGGCCCTTTATTCCATAAAAGAATTTTCAGACAGTAGTGGAGTGATAGGGTAAATTGTAATTTAGACTTGAAGATGTGATCATATGTAATTTTATTTTATCTGAATTTTTAGGATACTATTATTTTATATTTAAAACTACGATGACATGTCATGTGTTTGCTGCAGAAACATTTCTGTCTTGTATGTAAATGTTTTATGACAATAAATGAAATGAAATGAGTAAAACATTGAAATAATCATTAGTTTTCTACCAATATTTTATAAAATACCTATTATAATACTATATAACATATAATGTTAATACATTTCAAGTCACAGTTAATACGCTATTTTGATTAATTTATTTTTCGGTTGTATGACTTCTCTATTGAATTTTTCCAAAAATATTAGACAATTTTTATAAGAGAAAACAAGGATTAAAATACTGTATACAAAGGGGAAATTAAATAAATACTCAAAACTAAAATCTGTTTTGATCAATTTTTTATTTGTAGGCGTTTTCATTCAAGAATGATAGCTATTCATAGGATTGAAAACTCCCAGAAAAGCTAATAAAATCAATAGAACGGCTTCTTTGTCATTTTTGAAGTATCAGAAAAGAAATAGATTAGCCCAGATGAGTTTACATAAATTTGTAACTTACGTGTAGGTCTATGTGAGGTTGGCACATTAATTACGTTGTTAGCTGTTTCTTTTTGTAAGTTAAAACTACTTATAGGTCTTGTCACAGATAACATTGCATCAAAACCCATCCTAATCTACTACCACCAGATTTTTTTTATAAACGTTCCCATGTATTTTTTTGTTTTTTTGTTTGTTTACATGTAAAAAATAGAACGTTCTTAATCATATCTTTAGATCTTCGATTTCTCACTTTACTAATCTTTACTTGAAACTATGTCATGTAAACCATTAGATCTAGTTTTAGTAATAGTTTTAGTAATTAATCAATACTGAAACGAAATCAAACCTCTTTCCGCGAAGATATTCATAATATTTAATATAACTAAGCCCTTCAATAAAAGGTTTGTGTTTTATTCTTGATAAGGAAATTAAATTCTGATTTCAATCAAACTCAACATAAAATGTCAAAATAGAAATCCCAGTTTTTGTGAAAAATTCCCTTTTTCACAAAACGTACAATGATATACCAGCGAAAACCTATGCTTACCGAATAAAGTGAAGACGTCAGCATACAGGTATTTCTTTCTAGAGGCCTCAAAACCTCTCTTTGTTGAGATATTTTATGGATAACCAAGTGGTTAATCGCAAAAATGAAAGCAACTACCAAAGTAATATTGGATATTTTCACCGCCGTTTGTAAGTCCCTACTTTTTTTGAGTGCTTCGCCAAATAGATGCCTCTAACGCAAGACTAAAAAAAATTTCAAATTCTGTTGCTAGTTTTTTTTTGTGAATGCAGGTGGAATCCATTTACGGACGGAGTGTGGGACTCACCGAAGCCACTAAACCACCTCCTCGTTCCGGAAGAATACCCCCCCCCCCCCCCGGAGACCGTTTTTCACATTTCCTCTGGGGGAGGTTCGGTGCTGTAAGCGAGGTGCTTAGAACTACGGTCTGTCAGAAGAGGGATCTACTTCGCTTTCTACTTGCCGGCTTGGACTTGCGTTTATTTGTGTAATGTTTGGCGTTTTACAGGGCAAGCCTCAAAACGCGCCATGTCCCGGAACCAACGATGCGGTCGCTCTGTGCTTGCGACTGTAACTATTGAATTGCATTGGCACAAGAAGCAGAAGTATTGCACGCCCGTGTAGATGGCCCGACTGAACCAGTGATCGGACCGATCCACCCTTGTTCGCTCGCAGCGACGATGCCCACAGCCCATGCACTTAAAGCACCTTAGACTATGATTCTTGATGGAACATTTGAATTCAGATTTCAATTCAACGTATGAAAATAATCTTAAAAAAATCGCAAGGTTCCTTAATCATTCTACAATTATTCCACAAAAAATAAAATGAGTATTCCGGTGAAACCTTATGCAAATCGAATAAAGTGTAGACGAATGATGAGGTACTTCTTTCCTTAGGCTTCAAAAGCTCTCTTTATTGAGATATTTTACGGATAACCAAGTGGATTATCGCAAATGTGAACGCAACTCCCAAATAAATATTGGGTGTTTTCACCGCCGTTTTAAGTCCTGATCTTTGAGTGATTCGCTAAATAGATGTTATTATCACAAGAGTAAATATTTATTGAAGGAGTAAAAGGAAGAGTAAACAGTATTGAACTATATACTTGGGATTCTATCCCCACTGATTCATGAATTGTAAAATTTTAATTTTGAGTAAATAACTAATATGCGTGTGTAAGTGATGTTTGTAAAAATTTAAATGGTAACAACTTGTTTATGTTTCCAACAAAAACTCTCGTCCATGGCAAATTATGACAAGTAAAATTGTTTCTACAATACAAACAAATAACATATAACATATACCATGTACCCTACATTTTATTTTACTGGTGAAAATATTTTCCCGGGATGCTGGATCATTTTTAATCCACTTCGACAAAGCATAACATAAATAAACCAAATGGAAAAACCACCACCAGAATATTTCGATTGCAACAAGTAACTATTCAAGTTTTCATTATTAATACACATAACGGAGTTTTCTTTAAGTGAAAAGTTAAACAAATGAACTAATTGATTGGACATAAAAATTTATTTTTTATGAATATACGTACTTATATGATTAATTCCTGAAGTAATCACTTGACTTTTTCCGCAATAATATTTAATAGCGGTTAAATAGTATTTCTACAGTTATTTTAGTTCAGTTAAGACTGTTTTACTAATAGGTTAGATATGTATTTTAGTTAAGTTACCCCGTAGTAATCGTTCAAAGAATCATTTACCAACAAGTTTTTCATAGACTACTCCGATTTAGTACTACCATGTTCAATTAAGTCACTAACTATCATATAAATGGGGAAACAATAACCCAATTGGGTCTTGGACAGTAGACACTTTCAAATAAAAAAATTCGTCTAACTTTGATTTTTTTAAAGTAACAAATTTAAATAATTACAACACTTTGTCTCGTTCTAGAAAGTTTTGAAAAATTGCAGGACAAAGTATTTGAAAATCGTATATATATATATATATATATATATATATGTATATATGTATATATGTATATATTTACATAATCACAAGATTCAAAGAACATAAGAACATTAAACTTTGACACACTCTTTACATCCAAGCGAACGTTAAAAAATCCGTTTCCCAGATATATGAAGATACAAAACCTTCCTTGTTCCTCCTTTATTGAAGATCCACGTTATCCATACGCGACACTTTCTTTAGGCAAGAATTGTTATGCTTGTTTCCTCGTCGACCTCTCAAATTTCATGTCATGATGCTGTGGAAAATATTTTTTATTTAACCAACATATAATGGTCACATTTGAAATAACTAACAACAATATGAAAACTTAAAAAATTATAGGTGTTATGTAATTTATAAATAAAATATGCTAATACATAATCTTCTACCCCTTATGAAATGCAGTGGTACGGTATGGTTGAGGTTGACACTTGAACAAAAAATTTTAAAAGTTAGTCTTTAAAATTCCAAATGAAGCTGCCTTATTTAAAATTGAGAATAATTTCAAGAAATGAATTTCTATGGTCAAGCCCCGTACTCCTTTTTCTTTGCAAATCTTCTTTTGAACAGACAGTAAATAGAGTTACAGTCATGTAGGTACCCTGTACTAAGTTATTTCAATTTTAGCCTCGAGAAGAACTTATATTTAAGACGGTAATTTAATCAATTGAGTTTGTAAAGGTCACAAACATCAGGCGTGACACCTCTCTGAAGATCGTCGACTGTCAATGTTGGGCAATTGACACGTCACAGTTAATTGACTCACAGATGTGCATCCTGTAGTTGATTGCATTATTGTCACCGTAACTGGCCCTGGACAACGCACAATTTCAGCCGTAACAGGTACATTGATTTTAGCTAAGGGGTGGCCAAAGTGAAATTACAAATGCAACCTTCACATGACTCTAACAGCTACAAACGAAACTAACTATAAACAAAGTTCTTGTTTTTAAAATAAAAAATGTCGTCTTTTTGTGATTCTCAATACAGTATTTTGGTACTCAAGTATTATCTTGAAAACGAGAAATAAAACATATTTAAACTTTTTAGTGTTGATATCAAAATGTCACTGCTCACGAAGAAACTTGAGTCAAAATCAAGTGAGTGAATGTGAGATCCTCAAGGATTACCTTTAAGTGTAAAACAAACATGTAATTTGTTTTCTGATTCAAGTAAGCTCTTCCAACAATTTGAATGTCAAAGCGATTGTTGGAGAATCCTCTTTAGGCGAGGTACGCTGATTCAAAATAAAGCAACGTAATTCCTTTATGTGAAATCCCTTTCGAACAGAGTCGACATGTCGAGATAAGGCAACTCTTCTCGAGCTCTTGGCTTTGTTATCTTACATGACTTGCTCAGTAGCTTCTGTGATGTTCTTAAATGTGTTGGTTATTAACATAGTACTTACGTATTAAATCGTTCTGTACTCAAGAGGTCGGCATATTACAATTCTGACATTTTATTTTAACTCCTCTGTTTCAGATAGATTTTGCATTCTCAACAACATTATCTGTATCTTTCATAAAAAATTATATATAAAATAAAGTTACAGCAACGTTAGGTAATATTTTCTAAGCATTTTATTTTCTCAGACAAATCGAACCACGTTGATTGTGCATTCTCAATGTCTGATATTATGAGCTCGAGATTGTATAGATTAAGAAAACATGTTTAACGCTTATATATCCAAAGTTCATACCAGTTAAAGTCTACTAAGTTTTATAGAAAACAGCTCATTATTCGCCGATCAAAATTGAAAGAATAGAGCGTTTCAGCGACAATTTTAATGGTTTAATTATTTAAATCTGAATGTATAAGCCTAAAAACCATTGATTTACTGACTGACTGATCACAGTTTCTCAAAAATTACAACACTGAAACTTGGCACAAATATTTTCACACAAAACTATTTCCTCTCAATAGGCTAAGATAAAGTACCAATATTTTAGCCTTTTGAGATGAACCAACGGGTTCGTTATTTATATTTCATTGCTGTTAAAACAAAGTAAATTATGATAATTCATATATAAGAGCAATGTGATATTATATAATCAGTTCAGAGGCAATATTAACTTTTACTTGAATGTTAATTAAAGCTAAAAACCTAATACGATACTTCTTCCTCCTATTTCAAAATGCACTCTAGTACCCTATTCGCAAACATATGTCCAGGCTTACTATTTTCTTAGGTTAAGATAGCTTTTAAGATTCTTAGACACCTTAAAATACTTAATCCAATTTAAAAAATTCGGAGATTCTTAAGAAGTAAACCACCGACAGCACAATTATTATTGTAGCATTAAAACCCGATGTTAAGGTTAAGTCTACATCATCAGTGTGATGATGACTCGGTAGAGTTTCATGTCAGTCGAGACGTCTGCTAATGTGCTGTCATGATACTTCCTCGGCCTATACCCTGATTATCGATCGAAAGAAGGTGAGCGGCGGAGCGAGCGCGCGGCAGTAAAAAAACATTCTTATTTATAACGCTGTAGAAACGTAAAAAACACTGTTAAAAATTTGCTGTCGACTTTATTCCAATCACCAGTTAATTACGTTTTCATCACTGTTTTCAAATATGTTTTAACGTATATCGTTTAGTTTATACTGTGAGTAATATTACTAAAAACACGATTTACGAATTAAAAAAGTCAATTCTTTGTGTTTTATTTATGATAACACAATATGTAACCTTTATTTAACCTTCTCGGGAACAATATATCAAAATTTGAGAGTCCTGTGATCAATATTTACGTCGTTATCAATTTATTTCCAATGAACTGTTAACTCTTTTGTTAATTGAAATTTTCTTTTAATTTTTCCTTTAATAACATTGGCTAGTTTCCGCAATCAATATTCACTTCCAAAATTATTTCAATACTACTAGATAAATTTGTAATCAGTTGATAATTGAAATTAATTATCAACCTTGCTCGGGCGAGCGCGATCCAGACGAGGTACAGCAACTGGCCAACAACAGAGCAAATGCTTCCAACACACACAGCTTATGCAGTTCGGAGGAACCGAAAGGTTCCTTAGTGTTGGTAAATCGGCATTGTTTATACAATGAATTCTACATCTGGAAGCAGGTGTTGTTCATAAGAGAAAAACTGAGACATGCAGTGGCGCGCGAATAAAATGGGTCCACTAGGTCCAGACTGTACTTCAACGGTCATTGTTGCGCTTTGCCTCGCAGTGATACAATCGTTTGTATATTAATCTATTGTGAGAAACCATTTCAATAAAAACATAAAACTGCGACGGATTTAATCAATTAATAACGACGTAAATATCGATCACAACACTCTCAAATTTTGATATATTGTTCCCAAGAAAGTCCACTAAAGGTTCTCTATAGGGATTTTTTCCCCGATGCTTCTAAGCAGAGTTGTCATAAATCAAACACAAAGTATTGACTTTTTTAATTCGTAAATCGTGTTTTTAGTAATATCACTCACAATATAAACTAAACTACATACGTTCAAAATTATTTGAAAACCGTGATGATAACGTAAATAACTAACTGGTGATTGGAATAAAGTCGACTGCAAATCTTTAACAGCGTTTTTTACGTTTTTACAGCGTTATGAATAAGAATGTTTTTACTGCCGCGCGCTCGCTCCGCCGCTCACCTTCTTTCGATAATCAGGGTATAGTCGCAGTAATATATGACGCTGACAGTCATATTAATGATGAAATTTAAATTCCCAAAATTTTGAATTTCAAAATGTTGGCTACGCAATGGTTTAGGTTTGTTAATTAATTGTTCATGTCCTCTGGTAAGGTATTTTTCAATGGGAAATGACAACTGCCAGCATGGCATCGTCACAGTTACAATAACGATAACTTCTTCTTTGGTAAAAAGATACAGACGATAATAGATAATAAGGAATCTTTATAAGATTAATTGTTATTTTTCAGTTCATTCGTGGTTTTGTTGGACTGATTACTTTTATCACTTCAGACGCATTATTATTTTGCATACTTATACTTACTATTGAGGAGTCAGTCGCCTGCATCTTTCTAATTAAAAAATAACCAATTAATATGCATCTTACTGATGTTCTAAATAAGCAAACTAGTTTTTAAAAAGGAAAAAAACTAGTGGTTTTAAAACTGTTACAAAATTTAAACTTGCACAAAGTGTTATTTTGTGACACGACTGACCTTCGCTTATAAAGGCATATTTTGCTGATATGACAAAAATGTTATCATCAGCACATCGTCATTCCCTCTATACCCACAGTTAACCACATTTAATACTGCATTACATTACCAAATAGCATTGTCATTACATTAGCCATTAACATTATCCAGGCATTACTCTCGTTACTCTCAACTTGACACCAACAGATTGGTAATTAATGCATTATAGCAATGATCAATCCGATAGTGATTGCTTTACACATTAAAGTCAAAGTAGCTTTGTGTATTTTGATTTGGATTTTTGCGGACATTTGCCATCTCTGATTGGTAAAAAACGGAATTTCAAACAAAGAAGTAGCTTTGTGTTTTCTCGTTGAAAAACTCATCACTGAATTCATTTGGCATTGCTCAACGTCCAAAGGTAAATTTTTGACACCACAATGCGATTGGAAATGAAGTTGTTACTGCATCATAATGCTATACTCTTACGGTTCTATCAGAGATTTATTATATAACTAGTGGCTTGAAGGGTTCTAATAGCACCTAATCATAAGAAGGGGAATTGAATTAAAACAAATCTTTCTTTAACACCGCACAAGAACCTTCATAGTAAACTGTTCTTGTGTTTTTTAAAAGAGGGTGGTTGGCCTCTTTTTAACCTTGCCTCTGCCCCGCCCACATAGATTATTGATCTGTGCATGGACGTTATCAAGCAGAGACAAGGAGTGAGTCGGTACAGTACAAGGATGAACAGTAATGCTAAAACTATGCGACAAGCTCGAGTCTCGAACCTGCGACGCTTCGTGGCCAGTATCGAGACCGAGTGCGCTACCAACTGCGCCACCGACTCACTACCCACAACTGGCTTTTAGATCCACCATATGTTAATATATAGCAAATAGTTTTGAATTAGCAGCATCACATTTTTTTTTATGTAACAAAAAACCAGTTTCCGTTGCTTTTATGTTCGGTATATTATATCACTTCTCATTTTATGATAAGTTTAAAGAAGTTCTAGTATTTTTCCCGAGTCCCTGGGCATCAAGACATTCAATTTAATTGCTCTCCCATCTTCGTATGGCGTGCCAAACGACCACATTTTCTGCGAAAAATTTTGTCTACATAATTATATATACTAGTAGAAATACCCGCGGCTTAGCTCGCTGAAAGAATAACAAATGTTTGGTTCAGTTATACGTTATTTGTAAAGTGCAATTTTTACAAATTTCCAAGTAGACTGATGATTCCATTAATTTATCTGAACTATAACTTTTTAACCGCTTAATTACTTAAGGTTGTATCTCCATCCTAGATTGAATGAGAAGATGAAACGTTTCCTCAATGGATTTTCTTTTCGCCCTCAAACTACATGAATTCGCCACCATGTGCTGACATATTCCAATTTTTCAGTTTAGCCTTAAGAATACTGAAATATCCTAGTTAATCTATTATTTAACCTACACAATTGGGTTACTAATAGTTTGAATAAACAAATATCCACTTTAGGGGTTAGAACTCAGAAGTTTCATTACACCGCTGTCCCCTAAAACTTACCGGCCAATTTGACATAAAAGAATAAGAGGCATAACTGATGTAAATACCACAAATTTAAATGCCGCAAAGGGTATACTCTATAGACCTATTATCTGAATCTAGTATGTTTATTAATATATCCAAGACGGAGAAAAAATATAAAATTAAGGCTTCGACCAAAACATGAGGAAACCTATTTCCCTAAAAAAAATGTTTCAATCAAATTGGAGATTGGATTACTCGTTTAGCAGCTTGAAGCGCAAATTTACGGTAGAAATAGTATATTTGTTTGAATTTGGCCTAAATCGCTCTCGGTCAGCAGGCAAACCCTCCTAAAATTATTGATTCAAAAAAACCCCAATTCTATAAAAATAACGGAATGATATGTCCATGCAGAGTTTCAAGATTTTATAGTTTGATTTCTTCTGGGGATCCGAAAAACGCGAGTACTCTATGTATACGGTGTCTGACAAATATATAATATAAGATAACCGTAATAATTGTGTACAGTTTATTCTTTTAGTAAATGGATTTTATATTTGTTGTCTCTTTAAAATACTATAAAGACCTTCCATTGATATTTCGTAACTATAGCTCTAAAAAGTGTGAAGGCCGCCATTCTGAGTTTTTGAATTTACCTTATTCTAGCCTTTCAAGAGAAAACATTTTAAAATCCTTTATTAGGATGCATCTAGAGCCTATAAAGTATATCTGAGCCAAATTTCAAGGCCCAAAGCCCTTTATTTTTTTTAGAAAATATCTTTTGAAAACTAAAAATGGCCACCATTTTGAATTTTACAGTATACCTATTTCAGTCTTTTGAGAAAATATATTTTAAAATCCGTTTTTAGTACGCATCTAGAGCCTACAATGATTAATTGTGCCAAGTTTCATAGCCCAAAGCCTTATAGCTTTTGAGAAACTGTGATCAGTGAGTGAGTGAGTCAGTCAGTCAGTCAACCGTTATGGCTTATATATATATATATATATATATATAGATTGTAGGTATAGATGTATTAATCTAGGTATACAATCAAATAAATGTTTCAGGAAATGTAGAATGTCATTACGTAAAAAAAATTATGAGTCCGATTGAAGTGAAAATAATTTTTGTACACAATAAATCTTATACCTTTAAATTAAGTTCTTCAAGTGGCTGATGAATATTATATAGATTTTATACTCAGGTTTTGAACATTTTTTAAAAAACACCATGCTGTAGTTTTTTTGTTTCGTATCAATAACTGACTGACATAAAAAGGCTAAAGTACCTCTTTTATAAACGTCCAAGAAACCTCAGATTAAAATATCATGTCAGTCAGTTAAACGAGGAAATTAAACAATTTCTCGGAATTACAGGGTGAATTTTTACTGAGTTTGATTAAACCAGTTCTCTAAAGCAATGTAGATTAATAAACTTTCAGATTTATTATATTGTTCCTGAGAATAAGAACAATGTTTGTAGTTAATGAACTGTCCGTGTTATGCTTTGTTTTTGTACATTTGCTAGCTTTTTATCTGTTTTATATTTAAATACTTTTTTATTTCTCTCATCTTGTGATAAAAAATAATGCTACAAACGCCAGTAGTATATTAAGTTCAGTCATATCAATAAGCCATGATACATTTACCCTTTACGTCTTTAAAGTTAGCTCTATGCCTTCCATAAGCGAAGTGGTTATAAAACCGTATACAAAACTCTTGACCTCTTCTCACCGGTACCTAGTGGTTGGGGCAACCATATGTATGTTAATCAAACGGTTAAATTTAAATTTGACCTATCAGGATCATCCGCAACAAAATTTTAATTTTATTTTTAAAAGCTTAGTAAGAATAATTTTATAAGTGTTATTGTTCCGCAGTCTTGTTTAATAGAACAAAATCCTTATTCCTTCAAATATTCACAGTATCCTTATATATTAATAAAAAATGTGCTCCAATATACTCAATATTTTACGTAGACTGTATGATAAAAGAAACAAAATAATTTGTTTTTTTTTTACATTATCTAATTGAAACAGTTGAGTACAGTTAGTTACGTCTGTTTCAATTTTATATACAAGAATAATATTCGCTTATGAAATAACAAATCGTTGAGCTGTAGTTGGTAACAAATCGTTCACCATATTAGACTGTGCTGTGGTTGAACTGAGGGAGAAACAAATACTCACTATCACAGCTGTGCTGTGAACTCACTTTTACTCTTGAATGAAAATTGTGTTACTGTTGTAACCAAAACTGTAATATTGTGTTGCGAGTATTTTCTGAAAAAATATGATATCTCAGATTAAAATGATACTTTTGACATTTGATTGTCAAGATAAAACAATGTCGTAGAAAAACTTGTGTGAACTTGCATACGAACTTTTATTTAATCTTTCATTCGGCAATCATAAGACAAATAAAACTGTTTGTTTTTATATAAAAGTGTTTAAAAACTGAAGTTGTTTTATTGATGGGGTTTTTATTAAATATTGTGCCCTTTGACTGTTTTTCTTGAAAAAAATACCTACAGTTCGCGCATCATATCTCCGGCTACGGCTACGACGCTACTAACCGTACCACATGATATTTTAAACATGATTTTGGTAAAGGCAGGGTTTGATGAACAGTGGGTCTGTAGAACAATGTTTTCAGAAAAGTATCCCCTCTCCCCCCAGCGCAGCGCCTTGCAACCAGCTGACTCAGCCATAGACGGAGATATAATGCGTAAACTGAAATAAAAACGAAATTTTATTGACTTAATGCACTGTATTTCGAACAGCAATTAAATTCAATTGTTTGGTTAAAAAAAATTTTGTAATGAACTCATTTTATCCTATTAATATTATGAGTCAAAATGTTTGCTTTCGATGTAATATTATATCTTTAATATCTAACGTAAAAGGCAACTTTATTTCTAAGAGGGTGCAATGAATTGAAGAAGAGGGTCTGAAGTCATTTTTCTTTGGCTGAGCGCCGAGCTTCGACACGACGCGACACGAGAAGCAGTTGTGATTAATGGAGTAGCGACAAACCGGACTTTCGTTTATTTAATTTTCATCCTAAGTTTATTAATGAACCATATCGCTGACATTATATGTATTCAAGGAATTAGAATATCCATTAATTTACAAGCCTTTTTATCAGCCCTATTTTTTTCAATTTTATAAGCTTTTGAAACTTAAGTACAATATAAGAAGTTCAATAAACTTATATTTACCAATTGGCTTTTTAAATTAGTGTTTAGGTAATAAAATAAACCAGCGTGTAGCCGTAGTATTTTTTTATAATGCGTTTTATAAATAATTGATAAGGAAATAAGCTGCGAGGGAAAAGTTGAAAAAGGAGCAGAGAACAGAAACGTAATATTTTTGCAGCTGGCCAAACTGATAGGGCACGCTGGATCAGCACTGATATCTTTCTCACTGACATCCTTAAAAAAATCCAAGAAGGTAAATCCTACATAAGGCATCAGTGCTACTGATTAACCTCAACACATATAACTACTAAATACTTACGACATTCAAGCTGATAACACTCGCCTGGCATCATAGCTACTGATATGATTCTCGCTGATATCTCCCAATACAAACTCAACTCCACAATGAATATTGATGAAGTTGAGTTTGTAGCATCAATCGTCAGGTGCCATCACTAACTCCTTTATTTTCATACATCTGGTATATTTTAGTATTACTATACTTCTTAATAATTATTAAAAACAAAAACCGGAAAATATTTGGTTTAGTCGTTGTTGCTAGTGAGAGTTTTTTATTAAGTAACATCAAGAATAACTGAATTCATGAAAAAAGTTATGTAAGTTATCTTTACACGTTGATAGATTTAATTTTATAACTGATATAGTCTTAAACATTTCATTTAAAAAAACTGTTCAAAACTAAACATTTTAAAGTAAAAATGTTTTATCTGAATAAAACAATCATTTTGTGCATCCATTAATAATTCCAGCACCAACGTCCACTATACATAAATCAAGTTTTGTTATTAGTACGTAAGAGAATTTAATTAATCTGTAGCCTAAAGCCCGTTTCAACTAAGTTATCTGTAAATATTGTGAGTACAGAGGAGTATGTATATTCGCCTATCATGAGGCGTTCGTGTTCAATAATACGTTGTACCGTATAATTTGTGCTCGTGAATATAAACACTGAAATGTTTTTGCCAATATTTTAGTAACTGTTATAATGTACAGCATATACTTACTGTATGTAATAAATTAGCTTTAAGACAATTTGTTATCCGATTGAGCTCGTTATTTTTAGATTGTGATCTTATTAGCAATTTTCCCTTGAGCAAATTAGCTATATTGTAAGGTGGCATTGTATTATCTAAATCCTATTCTAAGACACCGTTCGTTAAAATGTTTATACTTTTTCTTGAAATGAAAATGAAAAATGAAATGAAAAATTGTTTATTTATACAGGCAAAGTTAGGGCCTCTTGGCCCTTTCTTACACTTAACCTGATATAATAGAGTACAATAAATACTTATGCAACACATTCACAAAATAACTTAAAAATATTTTTTACAAAAAAAGGAAAAAGAAATAAATTTTATTCAATCACACAACATCCATCAGCAACCACCCACAAGACACACCCCCTAGGGCGCACCGGCCAAGGACATCCGCTGAAAGTAAAATTCTCTCAGCGCCACCACAAACCGACGACGACTTTCCAGGGACTTAATGGATTCTGGCAAGCCATTCCAGAGGCGACAAGTAGTGACTACAAAACCGCGGTCATATATTGCCGTTCTATGATGAGGCATTCGAAGTGTTAGGGGAGCAGAGCGTGAAGTTCTTATACTACCCTGAGACACAAAATTAAAGTCATGCACAAAATAATTTGGTAAACTAGTTTTTAAAATTGAGAACACGAATGAAAGAATTTTAACTGCTCTCTGATCATTTAATTTAAACAATCTAGTCTCAAGGTAGTATGGTGTTATGCGCTCCACGCGTCTCAGATCATAGACATATCTCAGACAATAGTTCTGAGTCCGTTGGAGCGCATCAGAAAGAGCCACAGTCATGTCATTGATCACAGTGTTACAGTAAGTAAAGTGAGGAAAAACAAGTGATTTTACGAGGTGGAGTTTGATATGTAATGGTAATAAATTTTGCAATTTCTTAAGTGAGTGTATCGAGGCAAAGACTTTCTTTCGGATGTCGACTACGGCGTCATCCCAAGTGAGTGTTGAGTTGATAGTAAGTCCGAGATTTTTCACTCTGTCGTAGTAAGGAAGAATATATCCATTGACTGTAGTGAATTTGTAGAGTTAAAGTCAATTGATTTTCTTAAACGTGAATGGCAAATGATTATAGGCTTGGTCTTTTCATGATTGAGTCTAAGCCCGTGTTTTTCAGTCCATAAAGTGATTCGGTATATGTCTCGTTTATTCTCCAGACACAGTTATTAATATTGTTGACTGAAAAAAGGTGCATAAATTTGAAGGTCATCGGCATACATGTAGTATTTACAGTGAGTACGAGTTGTGTTAATGTCATTCACATACAGTACGAAAAGCAGAGGCCCAAGGATAGATCCCTGAGGCACACCGCAAGTAACAGTTTCCCAGTCAGATCTGATGACATCAACCTCCACACACTGTCGCCTGTCTGACAGATAAGATCTCAGTCATTTGAGAACATCCTGTGAAAACCCTATGGCCCATAATTTTTCAATTAAAAGGTCGTGATTAACACAATCAAAAGCTTTAGAAAAATCAAAAAGGGTTAGAATTGTGCCCTGTCGGTGTTCCATTAAAAGTCTTATGTCCTCCGTCACAACAAGAAGTGCAGTTTCAGTACTATGAGCCGTCCGGAAACCAGACTGATAGTCAGATAGTATGTTCTTTATCAGCTTCAGTTTATAGGCCACTTTGCCAGAAGTACACCGTAAAAAACGGAATAGGTTTTTAATTCAAATCAAATATAACACTAACGACATAATTGTGTGGAGCAGGTGAAGGTGGTGTCATCACGGGAGGTGGCAGCCTCCCGCTGGTGTGTCAGACTCTGTCTTTGCCTCCCACGAGAAACGAATTTGGCTAAAATATGCAATAGATTTTTTGAATAAACATATATAACATTTCAGTTCCAACATATTGTTTCTTGTTATTTTTAATGAAACATTTTACGCATTATGATTAGTTAAAATGCATAAGATTTGGTCGAAAGTTGTCTCCTCGTTATTATTATATTTTATGTAAATTGAACATGATAACGTTGACGATTGTGAGGCTTCTATAAACTCAACCTGTGTGAAATAAAATAAATCCACATGTATATGATGAAGTGCAGTTTTACAAAGGTGATTTACAATAGATACTTTTAACATATTTATGAGTTTATAAGTGCTGCTCGAGCACTGAAATAAATACTTAAATCTTTACGGGTTACATCTGGATATTTAAATTAAAAAATATATATTTATCTAAAACTTGATTAAAATCCAATTTGGGTCTCTAAATTAAACAAACTTTCTAATTTCTGGAACAATCATGCGGCCATTCCGCTATGCAAGCATACATGTAAGTGCATCTCAATAATGAATTTTCATATTTTTGGAGAGCTTCATATAAAGCTTACTAGTGGTTTCACGAAGGGGATTGGTTAGTTCTTGACATCAGCACAAGCAGGCGGTAATGTAGTTACCGAAAGTAGAGCTAATCTCGCCTTGGCGCCTTCTGGTAAATCTAATTAGGTTGTGACTACCTGTTATGGAATGGTTCCAGTCCAGAAGTTATTGAAAAAGCTAATAGCATTTTTAGCACAATTATGTCGTTAGTGTTCGGGAGTAGTTTATTCTATTTGAATTAAAAACCTAGTCCGTTCTTTACGTTGTACTTCTGGCAAAGAGGCCTACAAACTGAAGCTGATTAAGGCAAAAGTTAAAAAATTTTACCGAACGGTGTCTTAGAGTTTAGATAATACAATGCCACCTCTGGTCATACCTAATTTGCTCAAGGGAAAATCATTCCTAATAAGAACACAGTATAAAAGTAACGAGCACAATCCGTTATTGATAAAAGGATAACAAATTTCCTTAAAACTAATTTATTACATATATAATTTAATACATTCATTATATACTGCACAGTATGACATTTATTAAAATTGCACTCTGATATTAACAGTATGAGCAATACTTTATGGTTTTAGTTCATCTACTTCCAAAAGACATAATGTGTAACGCACTAAACAAATAGGTCTTTGGAACTTTCTTAAAAACGGAATTTTCTACTACTTTTAAGTAACGTCAGTACTGAAGAAAAAACATATTGTAAAGAACGATGTAAAAGTTAACTTTGAAGAACGTAACAGTAACATTTTTCAACGTCTAAAATATTATTTCCACAATATGATAAAAAAAGTTGCCCATTGAATGAAGCAAAACGTGTCTTGGCTTTGTTTTGCCTCGATTGTAAAACGCAGTTTTGTACAATAGAACAACCATTTTTGCTTCTTGGGACGTAAACTATTTTTTTAGGCATCTAACTGTCGTAAGACGTTAATAAATGCATAAAATTGTTCATATTGATCTTGCAACTAAGAGCAAAACCATAACAACAGCCTTGCATCCTCAGCCAGTTCACATGGAACTCCTCGAGAGCCAACGTACTGGAAAGACAACAGAGTGGTATTCTTTGTTAATATCCCTGTTAGTATTTCAATAAGCAAACTCTTATAGATGTATAATAAATAATTTGCATTAATTTGCCATGATTGCACAATTCTCAAATGTATAATATTTGTATTTTCTTTTTATAAAACATATAAGAATATCAGTTTTTAAATAATAATTTCTCAGTAAAACCGAAACCTAGCCTGTTTTTACTTATCGTCATATAATCTATTGTTATATAAATGTACAATACAATACACGGCTACAACGTATGTATTGTTTTATTCGTTCTTTAAACTTCTAAAATTGCATTGTTTTAAACTTAAAAGACATGTACAAGTATGAAAATTAATAAATAGAACTCCAAATAAAATAAGTTTTATATCGTTTAAATTATAAAAAAATAAGAGTCTTAAATCATAAACGTAGATTTTCATAACATTATCAAAAGATAACCATGTGAACTAGCAGATCGTATTCAAACAAAACATTCAATTATATTACTTTATATTACTGTGCACATTACACTATTTTATTGATTTGCTTTTAATTGAGAAGATTTACCAATAAGGAAGCTAGTAAAAATACGAGTTACGTAACATAAATTTTTCTCCATAACCATCAAAGTTACTATATAACACATTGCTAGATAACTTGAAAGAACAAAATAACAAATTAAAGGAAAAATTAAAAGAAATTTTAAGCAATGGAATATTTTATAGAATGAAAGATTTCTTAAGTACTCAACTATAACATAAAAATAACTTGAAAATGTACAGTATAGCTCAGAATATACATAAAATTTCTTTTAATGACAATGCAAACAAAGTTGTTGGTTAATGGCAAATATATTAATATAACAATAATTTGTTTAAACTGTAAATTTTAAATTAATTAAAATAGTAACATCTACTTTTTTAAATTAATTAGAAAACTAGTATACATGTCCTGACCACTTAATGGTAAAATAAGGAATGAAATTACCAATTTAATTTCTTTGCGAATATTTTTTGTCCTTGGAATTCAAGTATTTTATAGGGTTGTTATAAACTATGTATGAATTCATATTTTACACATAAATGTAGTCCAAAAAGAAACATTTGAGCTATTATGGAATGTTTTGGTATAATTTTGTTCATTATTCTTATTGATCAATGTCTTCAAATACGCCTTTGCACGATCTCTGAGGCTCCCGTGATTGGTTACGAATGTTTGTCCTAGTTTCCTTGAGACGACCTTTCCCTCACAGACCGCAAGGGTTTATTGGATCAGTTCAAGCTTTAGGATTCAGTTTGCGTTTATTTGGCTGAGGATAAGGAGACTGTTTCATTTCAGTATTTTCTATCCGGATTTAAAACTTGTTACTGGTCTGAAACCTCTCATTTCAAGGTTCAATTAATAAAATTTAGTTATGTTTTTTTATTTTATTTTTTAACCAAGTATTTTAAATTGTTTCCATAAAGGACTCGCTATTTAGATTTATGCTGATTTGAGTCGCACTTTCAACTAAAAAATTACTGGGACACTTTCTTTCATTACTTTATAATGTAAATCTGCCAATATATATATATTTCCATACCGATCAATATTTTAGTAAAAATACAGAATACAGATTTTTTTTATAAAAAAAATTTATATTTATTATTTGTGTGTAGATTGTTTGATGTTTTGACCTGTAAAACCACCTCCTAACAGGTAGTTTAAAACCTGATGAGATTCGCAGCAGACGCCAAGGCGAGATTAGCTCAGCTCTTGGTAACTGCAAGCGCTTGGCAGTGACATGAAGAATAAACCAATCTCGTTCGCTTAACGAACCTACTAATTATAAATTGCTTTTCCCGTTTACAAATAATTGTTCTAGTTGACTACTGAACAAATGTGTAACACAGGCTATACCAAGAAAATCCTTATTTTTTAACTTATGAAACTTACTTTTCTTACTCCGCAAATATTCAAATATATTCTTCAAAAATTCGCAAATCCAAAATGGGTTCGGTCCCAATTATTTAAAAGTATTGAGACTCCACTGCAATAAACCATTTATCATAGGAGGGTAAATTATACTGTCAAATAAACTTAAGAAAATGATTAATGTAATTACATTTTAAGATTAAACATTTCATTTCAATATTATCAAGGTAAGAAGTAAAATACGTTCGCTTCTAAGAAAAAATATTTTTAACGGCTTAGTATAAGAGTCATTTATAAACTAATTTTTACGTGAGTATATGGTTTTTCTTCATGACATTTTAGAAGAACGCTGACGCCGAGCTATTGATATCAGCAGCGCTGACACCGAGTTCTCGATATCAGAGGCATTGACGCTGAAATATTGATATTAGCTAACTCCGGCGCTAATATCAGCAGCGCTGAAGCCGAGCTATTGATATCAGTAGCACTGACGCTGAAATATTGATATCAGCAATCCTGACGCAGAGCCAGCAATATCAGCAATCCTGACGCAGAGCCAGTAATATCAGTAATGCTGAGGCCGAGCCAGTGGTGTCAGCAGCTGCTGCCTTTGTCGATACTTGGTCAGCTGCTAAATCATCTCCTGTTCGTTCTACTGCCTCTTCATATTTTCTCCTGGTGCCATTATTATTTTTTTAATGGGTCCAGGCATGATATTCACGTTTTCAAAAGTACGAGTACTATGGACTTCTTACAAGAATTTCTCAAACAATGTGAAAATACTTGGTATAGTTAAATTTAATTATAATATGTACGTAAAGAAGGGAAATGACATTGGCCTTTTCCATTTAAACATCCAGCAAAAGCAATATAAATACAACATAATGTTTGAATCGTTCAAAGATTTTTTTGTTTAATAATATTCGGCAAAAATTAATTAACTACGAAAAACTGTAGACAGTAATTTATTTTGAGTGAATTTTGATTTAGGCTACAGGTTGTTTGTTTTGTTTAGAACAGTGATATTTTAAGAGGGGAGGTTAATACTTTACATATTATATGTGTCAAGTATAACCTCACACACCTCCTACAAGAAAATCAACAAAAAATTCATTAGTAATAACTTGAAACTTTGTAGCTGAAAGATGGAGATCACCTGAAATCGAGTTATGATTTTTTTATACAGATTATACTTATGTATCTGTCTGTAATGAACTTAATGAACTTACCGAAAAAGGTAGCTGTTGATGAAGAAAATATGTTGATGCTTTATTGAGTGAAAACACTTTTTTACATGTCATTTGTGTCTATAAATGTATTTTCCATTATTTTTTGTCCAAGCCAACTTGTTTGCAAAAACAACTAGCTATAACAATAGCATAGACATCATAGTGTACTGTTTAGTAACATTAACTAGTGAACATTTCCTATTTCCTCATAAGGTCTCAACAATGACTCGGAAAATACAGTAATGCCACAACTTTGTTAATTAAATAAACGCGAGGCAAACTGCTTAACTGAACATTGTAAGTTTGTTGCGCGTTTCGAACTTGAATATCAAAGTTCAATCATCGAATCAAACAAAGTTGAATTGCTGCAGTTTTGTGGTAATCAAATGTTACCACGAACGATTACGTAAAAAACAGTAACGCAAAGTGTATTATCATTAAAAAGTATACAAAAACGTTCTCGAGGTGATCAGAAATCTGACTTAAAAGGTTGTACTAATATGAATGTACTAATATAAATGATTTCTTACAAAGGTTTATCTTTTTATTACAGATCAACAAGGAACCATGAATTTTTTTTATTGCTGTATTATGATCACATCCTCAAATGTGAAACGTTAGAAACCCCCTTGATTGTAAGATTGTTCAGTTTGACTTTAAAATGAATTGCTGTTGTTTTTCTACAGTTAATAAGGTTGAGTTTTATTAATTTTGTAATAGTCTCTTTTATTTAATTTATCCAGGTTATAATGTTTTCTGAGTTATCTAATTAACATTGTGGGTATTTCAAAACTATAACTTTTTACTGTACTTAGTTTGATGTTGTGGCATGACAATAATTTATCCACATACTTCAAATATTACCAACCTTAAGAAAGGCTATATAATAAATATAGCCTAATAATAATATAAGTATTATAAGGTTAAAATTAAAAAATGACTAAATGACTCTATACACAAACCAGTAAATTGGAATAAATGGGAGTTCAGTTGATTCACACTCCATTAATCTCAGTTGCTCTGTTGTATCGATGCTCAGCCAAAGTAAAATTGTTTCCAACCTTCCTATTTGCTTAATTGATCACCACACCGCATGGATTGAACTTGGATTACGCTATGCGGTTAAGTATCTCTATAGCTAGTATATTATTAGCCCAGTAACTCCAGAGTGTAACTTAATTAATTTATTATTTATTGTAATAAATTATAATTATATACGCCAGTAAGGAGAGCTTCAAATTTACTCCATTTGATTATATGAGGCAGTTATTTGATTACTTATTTTCGTTGGATTGCTGAGATATTGAAAGATGATTGCCACTAGAAAAATTGGAACCAAATTATTCAAAATCTTAATTTGAGTTCATTACACTGCTAATTACGGATCAATGCAAAATACAACCAGCTTCGTTTTACCCTCTTTATGGTGCTTTATATATTGAGATGATTTATTGTTTTTGAGCTGATCAAAAGAATGGATAATTTCTAAGAACATTAAGTCGGTAGGATTGTTGGCATTATGGTGATGTACATTCTTTTTAATACGTTGGTGAATGAAGTGTTTATTTAAAGTATTAAAGTATTAAAAGTACTGTAAAAAACGGTAGGTTGAAAGAATAGACACATACTTATTATATTTTGTGTGAGTATTAATGTAAACATGTATACATTTTAATTAAAAATTTAATTCGTTTCTACGTTCTTAACCCCTGGCACTCCATCTGAATCGCCGGTCGAGCCATAGCTTGACAAACGGAACTTAAAAGCCCAATGAAGACGTTACCGCGCAGTAGGCACACTTCACTTAGCGTGATGAAAATTGCGTGGAGGGAAGTAAACTTTGTCGGTGATCTAATCAGGTGAGATGTTTAATTTTAAATAGGCCTACTTTTACTTTACACCTTACATATATAAAACTGTTTTTGCTTTTAAGCAAACAAAATTACAGTAGCTAAAAGCTAGAGGTTTCATGGCTGCCAAAGATGTTTTATAAATTGCTTAGCAGTATGGATGAACGTTTTCAGTTAATTTTATGATAAAATTAAGTAGAAAAGCAAGACGTTTGAAGTTAAAAACACTAGCGTAATACGTTCGTTTTTATCATATTATAATTATGCAGTGCTGGCATGTGATTATAAATTGTGGACTATTTTTTTATTCTATAAATTACGAAATTGTTTAGCCTTAAGCTAAAAACTTGTTTTTCCTCGCCGTGGCGCAACAGACTGAATACGTAACCTCAATGAATAGGTTTATATTAAAGCTAGTTATTTTACTTTAGAATTTTAATCATTATCATACATTTTAACTTGAGTTTTGGAAAAATAAATCGAAAACTGTACTGTTAAAAAATGTAGTTAAAAATTTACAGTTAAAACATGAACGAACGAAGTGTGATTTAGGTAGTTCATAGTTTCACTTGTATGTCTAGAACCTCCTTAAACTCTATTTAGCGTAAATTCTCAATTAATATTCTATTAAGTAGTTTATTGCTCTAGAGAACTGCTAACTCTATCATTTTAAATAAAGTTTGTTTATACAAACTATGCTTGCTTGCTCATTATATTTAATTATGTCCTTTATAATAGATTGTTATAATAGACCTTTATAATAGATTGTTAGCTTTGCATTGGGTTATTCGTAATTGCATGGACAATTTAAGAATGAAATCATCTGACTTAAAACGTCCTAACTAATAGGGTTTGCAGATTCCAATAGTTAAAATAATAACTTTCCGACTAATAAATAGTTTGATTTATTTTCATTACATCATTCACTGTTCATTTGCCTGTGAAAAGTATACTGATTTTTTATACCAAAATATTTATCCCCAAAATTAAATGTTATTATATATGTATATTCTTACCTTTAATTAGATGTCAGGTTATTCAGTTTTGTTGTGTTGGCATCATATAGGTCAAGTTGACTAATTTATTGAAAAATCAAATGCTAACCGTCTTTATTCTCATTCTTAAAAGGGGCAGCACGAAGCAATAAGTAAATTAAATTACCACTCGTGAAATGTAAGTAAAATTAGAAAAGATTCTTATTGTATTCAACCTTGTTCTTAATTGTAAAATCTGTGTAAATGAAAATTGAATGTAGCCATGTTAAAATAATATGATTCAAAAGATTTATTGTATTTAAGATTTTATATTTGCAAATTGTAATAATTCATGTTAAAACCATTCTCATTGTCTTAACGTATCCATTCCTGATTGTTAAGTTTTTGTTGTATTTCAATTTATTTTAAATATTAAACTTCATTTACCTATTATTATTTCATTTGCTTGTTTGCAGACGAGTTCGTGTAATTATTAAAATGGTGCAGTGCTGAAAGTCCCCGTCTGAGAGTAAGATCCTAGGTTATTTGTGAATAAGCAGATCATTGTGTAAATGCCAAGTCAATAAAGATTTAGTTACTGTGTCATATCAACTATCACTCTAACTTTTACTCCTATTTCAAATAAAAATTTATAAAATCTGTACGCCATATCGGCCTCTAAGGGCGTATAGATAATTTGCGCGACTCTGCTAGTTTGAAACAAAATTTTTCATGGAGTGAAAAGTTATGAAATTTAGTACAGGAATGAGGAATTACTAAGTTTGTACTAAGTTATTAGGCCTATAGCTAGGATTTCAATCAAAGAAGTCATCATGCCTAAGTACAACCTAAACTACTTAAATAAGGAAGAACTTACTTATGAACTTTTAGCTAGAGGTCATCAAGTGACTAATGAAAATGTAGATTCATTAAGAAAAGTCCTAAGAGCCAATCTCGATCAAAGTATTGATATAACACATCTAAATAAGAAATTAAGTTTAGTTGAACAATTTAACAAAATTCAAGCTAAGATTGATAACATTCAGTTAGTATTAGATCAAGCTAGTGAAGAGGAAAAGGCTACTGCAGCCCAAATAGCTAAGCTAAATGCTAAAATAAGTCATGTTAGCTTAAGACTCTCTCATCTTAGTAAATTTCAGCTTGATAGTGTGTATAAGAACATCTTAACTAAACTAACTGGGCAATTAGATACCTTTACTGCTAAGTTCCAAACTCTGAAGGATCAAATCAGTGAAGAAGATCTTAACTCATATGAGGAAAAACTAAATCAATCTTTAATAGAAGATGAGGAACTAAATTTAGAGGTTGAACGACCCACCCAGGTAAAACCAACAACTTCAACACCAACTAAGGAGGGGGAGCTTCAAAAACTTAAAGAGGTAGGCCTAGACCAAACAGTGCAGAGAGCATCGACCTCGAATGTTCCTGAGCAAGAAATGGGTAAGCTAGCTTTTAATGTGCCTACTACTAGAGTAGAAAAGTCTATAGTATTCAGTAAATTGACCAATCCTATTGAAACCTATTTGAATAAATTTCCTATGTGCAATGGACATGATGTTGAATCACTATTGAAATGGTTAAGAAATTTAGTAGAAATCCAAAACCAAACCACCCTGAGTTCAAATGAAATATTTCAACTTTTGCCTAGTTATGCCACAGCACCTCTTCTCACTAAAATATTAGAGCATAAGATGACTGATCAATCATTAGAAAATTTGCATCAAGACATTCTGGATACCTTCATACCCATTATCTTAAGAGAAAAAATTAAGCAGGATTTTATTTTCCGACCTCAAAATCCTTTGGAACCTTTGTCAATCTATGTAAATGAAATTAAAACATATCACCAAGTACTAAAAAGCTCTCTAAGTGAAATGGAATTGGTTTCCTTCATTAAAAGTGGAATCCATCCTTCAGTAAGAAATAGGCTAGTTTTTCAACCTAACCCACAGTCTTTCAAAGATCTAGATAAGCTAGCTGTTGAAATTAACAATGTGCAATATAATGATTATGTCAGGGAAAATTTTCAGCATAGAACAGGACCTAATTTCTCTTGGCCAAATGAAGGTAAACCACAATTTAACCCTCAAAGAAATTTTCAGCAGTCAAAATCGCCACAGGTCAGTAACCAAGATAAGATCTGTTATAATTGTCAAAGGAAAGGGCATATCGCTAAACATTGTTTCCGCAAGCCAAAAAACGCGTAGACTTGGGGAATATGGCCTATTCTCAAGATAAGTTATTAGCAGCTGAGTCATATTCTCCAGAGAAAACACACCCAAACAAACCTAAACCTAATACAAAACCAAAACAAAACATGCAATTTAAAGGAGAACTAAGAAAATTGATAAGAACTTGGAATAAATTTAAGAAACCAAACAACATGAAAATAAATGGAAAAATATATGAAAATTTACCATGCATTGAAGTAATATTAACTAAAGGGATTTCTACATTATCTCTCCTAGATACTGGAGCCAGTAAAAATTTTATTAGCAAAACACTTTTTGATAAGTTGCATAAACTTGAGCTGATAAAGAAAGTTAACGATTGGTCTGGCACTATTTTAGCAGCAAATGATAGCGAAATTGATATAGCTAAGGAGTGTGAAATCAAGATCAAAATTGGTAAATTCACTTGGTTTGAGAAGTTTTTAGTAATGAAACAAGATCATTACAATATGATTTTAGGAACTCCATTTATGCAGAAGAACGGTCTAAATATAAATTTACAGGATAAATTTTGTTTCTTCAAATTTCAGCCAGATAACAAGATCCCTATATTGCTACAAGAAAATCTTTCCTTAAATATAATTCATGTAGGAATTCCTGACCTGAAAGAAGAAATAGAAAATCTAATCAATCAATATCCAAATGTATTCACAGATCGGATAGGTGAGGCTTTAGATCTTCAAATTGAATTAAAAGTAACTGATGATAAACCAGTATGCATCCGTCCCTACTTCCTAAGTCCACCGGCAGTTGCTAAAATGAAGAAGATTATCGATGAGTGGCTTGATGAAGATATAATTGAAATTTCTACAAGTCCTTATAGTAGTCCCGCCTTCTTAACAAACAAAGATCGACTTGTGATAAATTACACCGAACTTAACAAGAAACTCGTCAAGATGAATTACCCTCTAGGCGATCTTCAAAACTTGCATCAACATCTACGGGATGGAAAATATTTTTCTGTGATTGATCTGAATAAAGCTTTCCTACAGTGTCCAATTACTGAAAATTCTCGTGACATAACTGCATTCAGTACAATATTTGGCAAGTATAGGATGAAAAGGGTACCATTCGGTTTACAAATTGGAAGCTCAGTTTTGTCTTGTTATATGGACAAGGTTTTCCAAGATATAAAATTTAAATATGTCATAAATTTCTGCGATGACATTATTGTCTACAGCCCCGATAAGCGTACACATTTAGAACACCTTAAGGAGGTCATAGAGAGATTATCAAAGCATAAACTCACTGTCAATGTAAATAAAGCTAAATTCTTCTGCCAAGAAATAAGCTTCCTAGGTCATATTATCAAGAATAATACAGTTACCATTGACCCTGATCGTACTGTTGTCGTGAGGAATTTTCCAGTGCCGAAAAATGTTAAGCAAGTCAAACAATTTACCGGCATGTGTTCATACTGGCTTAGATACATTCCTAATTATGCAGAGATATGCCGTCCTTTAAATGCCCTGAAGAAGAAATTTGTAAAATTTAATTGGACCCAAGAATGTCAAGAAGCATTTGAAATCTTAAAGAAGAAAATTTCCAACCCTCCAATTCTGCAGATTGCTGATTTTAATAAGCCATTTACCCTCCAAACTGACGCATCTCAAAATTCAGCCGCAGGTGTTCTTTTACAGTCAAACGACAAAGGAGATTTACTGCCTATTGCCTACTATTCCAAGCTATTTACTCCGGCAGAACTCAAGTATAGCACATACGAGAAAGAAGCTTATGCTGCAATACTTTGTATGGAAAAATGGCGAGAATTCTTAGAAATTCGTCCTTTCAAATTGATTACTGACAATCAGGCCTTAAGTTTTGTCCTTAATTCCAAAAGAAAATTAGGTCGGTTATCAAGGTGGATTGAGAGACTTATAGATTTGGACTATACTGTGGAACACCGGCCAGGAACCGAAAATATTATCGCTGACGTTTTATCGAGAATGTATGACGAAAATGGCAGTAATACATTGGAAGCTGAAGAAAATAAAGAAGTGAATACCATGCAAGAAACTATTAACATCATGCGAAGGAAGAAATTCGAAGAAACTGCAAAAAATGTAAACATAACCAAGAAATCTAAAACACAAAAGGAAAATTTAAGATTAGCTAATTTAATAAATGAACTGCCTTTAGCCTTTACTGATCTACAGCGTCATCAACAGGAAGACGAAGAATGTAAGAAGATAATAGACAGTATCGCTAGTAAAACAAATCAAGAATGTTTTTTCATGAAGAACAATGTTTTGATGTATCAGAGACAAAAAGGAAAAGCTAGAATTTATCTGCCTAAGAAGCTATTTAATTTAGTGTTCTCATTTTTTCATAATACGGTATTCGGTGGCCATTTCGGTATTTACAGAACGCAGGGAAGAGTAAATGAATACTTCTATCATCCTGAATTAGACCAAGCAATGAAGCAAAAAGTGAAAGAATGTAAAATATGTTGCATGAGCAAAAGTTCTCAAGTGAAATATGAAGGCAAATTAATTTCGATCCCAATTGAACAAGCAATGAATACAATCTTCATTGATCTTCTTGGACCACTCCCTAGATCAAAGGCGACAAACTCAAAGGTCGGCAATAAACATTTATTTATTGCTGTAGATGGATTTACAAGATTTGTTTGGATATACGCCTTGCGTGAAGCAAATTCTAGGCTGATAATAGAAAAATTGCAGCAGATATTTGCTAATTTTTCCACTCCTCGCATCATTGTATCAGATAACGCCAGTTATTTTACCTCCAAAGAATTTAAAAGCTATTTGTTTAAGAATTATATCTCCCACAGGCGAATTGCAGCTTATCGAGCAAACGGCAATAGATCTGAGAGATTTTTAAGGGACATTACAACTTTATTACGGTGTTTCTATCATGAAAAACAAACCTCCTGGGACGAAGATCTTAATTTGATTCAGATAAGCCTCAACACAGCGAAAAATTCAAGCACCAAATGTTCCGCCTTTGAAATGATGTTCAATCATCCTCCAAATAACGCTTTATCTAATTTATGGAACATCCAAGACTTTGTTTCCGAAAAATTAAGTGAAGAGGAGAAGAAGAGCAACTTGAAGAATGCCATAAATAACGCAAGAAAGAGTGTATTACGAAATAGAAGACGGAAGAAATACAATGATTACAGAAGCAAACCGCCTTTCAAGATCAATGACTTAGTATACATCAAGACACATTTTCTGAGTAATAAACTGAAGAATTTTTCGAAGAAATTAGCTGTCAAGTATGCAGGTCCATTTAGAATATTATACTTCATCACAGACGTCACAGTTCTAGTACAAAGCGTTTCAGACATCAGTGACGTGAGAAAATTGCACATTGCAGACTTGAAACCAGCAACAAATCAGAGAAATGGTTAAAGGAAATAACTATGTATGTATTGTATAAGATATTTTAGTATTAAAATCAAGTCAGCATTCCAGTTAGATAATATACACTGAACTTGAATATATTTTAATTTGTAAGAAATGTTATATTTTTATTTTTGCTTGGACTCAGTAAAGTAATTCAAAAAGTGATTTATTAAAAAAAAAACAGAAAACGATTTATTTAAATATAATTTGGGATATGAGAATGTATTGTACTGTGTTATGTTAGTTTAAGAATGTTTAAGAATTTAGCGGGGAGAATTTAAATATTAAATTAAATTTGTAAAATTTGTTAGTTATTTTATAATAGAATTATTTTTCCAGAAATATTAGCGAATGAATTGTATGTTTGAGTATGATTCTGAGAGTGTATAGGAAGCGAAAGTTAGCATGAATGAGTTTGCAAGTTGCGTGAATGTTTGTTTGAAAGGATACGTCGTTTTCACACTTTACACTACATATCACACTATCACACTGAAACACCCGCGGGACATAACACACGACACAACACACGACACAACACACGACACAACACACGACACAACATACGACACAACACGCTACACGACTCACTACACGATACGTATACACGGCACACAACGACATGCACTACTGCTCTACAAAGTCTCAACTACGACTGATCCAGGATGAATATTTTTGGAAAGCCCTTCTGGCGAACAAGGTTTGGAATTTCCTGTTTGGCGATAAGAAAGGCCGTTTTGAACGGGTTTCACTATCTCTGTCTCTCTCTCTCTTGTTTACTTATTCTCCCAGCTAAAAATTATTGAAAGCAAATTTGTATTTAAATAATTTATTAGAGTAATTATATTTTTTTTTCTTAAAAAGAATTATTGAAATGTAAATATTTTAAAATTAAATGTTTCATTAATCATGTTTGCTTTGTAGTAAAATGGAAAGAAATTTGTTTGCTGTAGGGTGCTGCTATACAGTGTTGATTGAGTGCACTACTTGCTCAAATTGTATTGTTGAAAACATTGTTTATTCACCATCAGTGCAGCCAACTTAAAATGAAAAGTAAATTTAATTTGCTTTAAGGAAAATTTTTGTTTAGAGATAAATATTTTGTTTTAGCAGCGGGGAAAATTTATACTGATTTTTTATACCAAAATATTTATCCCCAAAATTAAATGTTATTATATATGTATATTCTTACCTTTAATTAGATGTCAGGTTATTCAGTTTTGTTGTGTTGGCATCATATAGGTCAAGTTGACTAATTTATTGAAAAATCAAATGCTAACCGTCTTTATTCTCATTCTTAAAAGGGGCAGCACGAAGCAATAAGTAAATTAAATTACCACTCGTGAAATGTAAGTAAAATTAGAAAAGATTCTTATTGTATTCAACCTTGTTCTTAATTGTAAAATCTGTGTAAATGAAAATTGAATGTAGCCATGTTAAAATAATATGATTCAAAAGATTTATTGTATTTAAGATTTTATATTTGCAAATTGTAATAATTCATGTTAAAACCATTCTCATTGTCTTAACGTATCCATTCCTGATTGTTAAGTTTTTGTTGTATTTCAATTTATTTTAAATATTAAACTTCATTTACCTATTATTATTTCATTTGCTTGTTTGCAGACGAGTTCGTGTAATTATTAAAATGGTGCAGTGCTGAAAGTCCCCGTCTGAGAGTAAGATCCTAGGTTATTTGTGAATAAGCAGATCATTGTGTAAATGCCAAGTCAATAAAGATTTAGTTACTGTGTCATATCAACTATCACTCTAACTTTTACTCCTATTTCAAATAAAAATTTATAAAATCTGTACGCCATATCGGCCTCTAAGGGCGTATAAAAGGTATTGACAAAGTCATAAAAGTGTAAATTAAAATTGGAAGATAATTCAACGAAGTTGAACAGTAATTGCATTCGAGGTAAAGTTTGCCTCAACTCAGATCCAGGTGGAAGTGAAATGAAGGATTTTCGAGAAAGGAGCAAAAGAACAAGGCAACCACGGCAATTCAGGACCGGTAAACAAAGTTTGACAAGTAAAGTCCGATAATACTAGTCTAACTTTGAACTAAATGTCAAAAATACTTTTTCGTCAAGGCAATAAAGATTTTCTTACTAACATTTAAAGACTTCTACGACGCCTTTTATTATGTTAACATGTTACTTACTTACTTACTGCTGGGACGTCACAAATCTCAGTTGATTTTTTGCCTCGTAGATTAGCCTTCTCCACTCTTCTCTATCCTTTGCCAACTGGATTGTGCCTCCGCACTGGCTCGCATCCTTCTTGACCTGGTCATACCATCTTAATTTAGGCCTGCCTAACGGACGTCTTGCTGTAGGTACAGCCTCACAAACATCCTTCAGTTTCGTACCTTCCTGTCTCCGAAGTACATGACCTAACCAACTAATTATTTTGGCTTTTATAAGCGCCGAATATTTTTCTAAGTCGCCGAATATTTTCCTAAGTCGCCGAATATTTTCCTAAGTCCTTCATTTTCAAACACCATCAAACTTCCCTCATTAATTTTAGAAAGGACCCATGTTTCACTTCCATACAATAACACTGGTTGTATAATGGTCTTATATAATCTTAATTTTGAGCATCTTGATAGAAGTTTGGATGATAAAAGTTTCGTACAGGCCTCTAAGCTCTTAATGGTATTTGCTAGTTTGCTTTGTTTCTCTAAGTCTTCAGAATTTGAACTATTAATGGTAACTCCTAAATATTTAAAACTCTCCATACAATTTATTGAATAGTTGGCAATGTTGAAATTTACATCGTTATTATTAGCAATTCGACCAAAGTTAATTAATTTAGTTTTTTCTTCGTTTAGCTCTAATCCTACCCTCTTACATTCCTTAATAAAGTTTTCAGCTAGTAGGCAAACTTCAGCTAGTAGTCTCCAGAGTTTTCTGCTAAAATCACATTATCTGCAAATGCCATTATATTTAGGTCTACTCCCAGTATGATGCCTCGTTGTAAGTTTTTTGTATTTTGTAAGGCTTCTTCTATAGCTAAATTGAAGAGAGTGGGGGAAATTCCATCCCCCTGCCTCACCCCTGTGTTTATGTGGAAACTTTCAGATATTTTTCCATCTATTTTTAACATGTTAAAATGGCATAAATGTTAACGTGTCTTAAAATTGCATAAAGTACCATAGCACATTAGCATAAAGTTAGCACAAAATACTTTGGGTCAAGCGATAGGGGAAAGAGCCGATTAATTGGTAAATTTGAGGGGTGTGGTTAAAGTATTCTGCTACCACCTGGTAAGGGGATGTTTTATGAAAACCCTGATTGATTTTACAGAGTTCGTGAGAGAGAGTAGTGTGGCTTGAGAGAGATTTCATTTGTTTCAGTCACATTAGTTGAACCTGTAAGTCTCATTAGGTTTAAAGTCTTACAAGTAGCTTAATGTTTGAAAAATAAAGTATTTGTAATCAAGTTACGATTGTTTATTCGAAAAATATAAAAACATTCATTTATTAGTATCTTTTTATCACTTATTGTGATTCATAATCACCAAACTGTATGATTATATTTTAAAATTCGATGTCTTTTTAAAACGTTGTACAAATCACAACGAAAACGTTTTATGTATCAAAACGCCTAAATACGTTTGTCACTGAATCTATTGGCCCTGGTGCGCTTTCCAGTAGCTTATAACTTGGTTGCAGATATTAATATCTACTATGATTTCAAGTTGTATTCTTATTGTAATGTTTAATAATATAATTTTTATCTTATTTTGTCTATTAACTAATTATGTACAAACTATTTACAAGATAGATGTATGTTTCATTGCTGAATAAGCTATACAGGTTTTTATGTAAACAATCGATAGGGCGGAGAGATAAATCATTAAAGTTTTCTTAGTTTCTTGGCAATTTGAATGCACTAACTGAAAATATATATTTTATTATTCCCTAGTGAAAATAAGATAAATAAACCATACACATTTTTTATATATTCGTTGCCTTATTAACGAATTTTTAATCTAGGGGCAAACCCTTTTTATTTGGGATCTGAAATATTATGGCAGATATCTAGAGAAAGTTACGGGAAATTGGAATAACTATTCAAATGTCGTGGAGTCTTTATAAAAGGGCGACAGAAGTTTCGTACGTTACCAAACTTGATGGTGAAAGTTCAGTCGTAAATTAGTGTCTTAGTGGTCATGAATGCATCGCTGTTTGTGATAAAGCTATTGTATTACGCATCTTTTTTATGTATTTATGTATTGCAAATTGATAAAATAAAAAGTATAACAAAACTTATGAACTTAGTAAGATTAAATCTTAAGAGGGCTCACTTTAACTCACTGGCGCGATATTTGCTCATTTGCTAGGATTTACTGATATGTTTATTTTGTCCATTTTCACTGTTATTATAATCTGTTATAATTTATTAGCTCTATATTAACTCACAAGAAAGTTATAAATAAATATTACTTTTGACAAACAACATTGCAAATTTCTGACCTTCACATAAATCCCTTGTATGGAATGATTAAGCCACTTATTGTTGACAATGTAAATATTGCAAGGCAACCTAAATGTGTTTCTAAAATTATGAAGTTGTCAATTTTTCTATAAGATCGTATGTTTTTCTTCTGAATCTTTGGTAGGTGTTTTGTTCAACCTTTGTTCTGAATCATCAGTTGCATGCATTAATCTTACGATCGGCGTCTTATCAGCTGCCCGAGTCAATGTTGTCGATGTTCAGCGGCAGCCTAATGATTAGTCAACTACAACTTCAGTCCCTTGTCTACAATTCCAGTTGGACTGTTGATTAATCAATTATTAATGGTTCTCTAGAAGGATCATTTAAAAAAATCCAAATTTACTTTACATCCCTGCATTTTCCTTCTCAGGGTTTATAAATTTAATGTTATTGTTTTTACCTATCTTAAAGAACTTTTTATGTAAAAGAGAATGGAGTATAGAGATCGTTATTTACTCCTCACAGGTGCTACCCTATGGAGAAGTGTAAATCACAACGTAGATATTATTTTCATTGTACAGAAGTCCGCTATAAGAATAATATTTAATTTATACAGAAAAACGGTCATGGAAACCTGTTCAAGCTACAAAAACATCAACACTTATTCCTTGTAAGATAGAAGCAGAGGTTTTTCTAAGACAATATTTATGTTAATTCTTTTAACAAAATTTACATCCATATAAACAAAGAACAATTATTGTCTTACATATAACATTTTATAGAACGGTATTTTATAAAAACACAAAAATTATAATGACTTTACGGCCATCTCCCAAAAGAAATTTATGATCCGAACCTGAATCTTAAAACTGATAAATAGTAGTGAAGAACTACTATTTGAGGCTGCAATGGTACACATTACAATCAAATGGAAACATTTTCATCTCCTTGGTGTCTACCGACCCCCTGGTAGACACTCAGGCTAGCTTGGACATCCTATCAAACATCCTGGACCATTGTCAAGCTCATAATAAGACATTAATTCTGATAGGATAATTATTGACGGATTAAAACCCGAGCACCATGACAGTCTAATCCTTGAAAATGAAATGGCAACACATAACTTGAGAAGGCTTCCTCTCCCACCAACTCGCATTACACCTGACTCAAGCACATCAATTGACTGCATATGTACCAATATTTCAGACCATGACCTAAGTACAAAAATCTTACAAACAGGACTATCAGATCATACAGCTCAAATGTGCAGCCTGACGTTTAGTAAAAATAATACCACTACACAAACTCTAAGACGACAAATGGGAAGGAAAAACCTTGACCAACTGAAAGCCCTGCTTTCTATAAAAAACTGGGATACTGTCTACAATGCTGAAGATGCAGAATCAGCCTTTAATATATTTGAAGGAGTGCTGCAAACTGCCTTAGATATAACTTGCCCACTAAGAAAGAAAAAATAAAATAAAGGGTAAACCTATTAACTATTATGACCAAGAATCAGCTGAGCTCAAAGCTGCCTACTTACGGGCCCTGAAAGCCTATGAATTGAATGGAAGGCCGGAAGACAAAGCAACAATGATAAACACAAAAAAGACATATGACAACAAACTAAGGACACTGCAACAAAATGCTAATGCACAGAAAATTATTACATCAAACAATAAATCAAAAGCTGTATGGGATCTAATAAACACGGGAAGACAAGCCAAACAACCTAGCCAAAACTGCCATAAGCTCAACATCAACAACACAATTATTGATGATCCTCCTCAGGTAGCTGACCAATTCAACACCTATTTTACTCAGATAGCAGAAGAGACGGTGCAACAAAATAATAAACAATTGGAAGGCTACGGGCTGGAAGAAGAACAAAGCCCTTTAAACATACCCTTAACTCAAGCATTTCATCTGACTCCCACAACATCGAAAGAAGTAAATCAAATAACACATAGCCTAAGGAACAAATCCTCCAGTGGCATAGACGAATTCTCATCAAAGACCGTAAAGTATTGTGCAGAAGAACTATCTAACCCTCTAGCATCCATCATAAATAAATCTTTCTCCTTAGGGCAGTTCCCAACCAAGCTGAAGGTCTCCAAGGTATATCCCAAACACAAGAAAGAGCCAAAAACTGATCTAAAAAATTACAGACCCATATCATTGATCTCAACATTTTCTAAAATTATAGAAAAAATAGTCCTAAAAAGGTTAATGACCCACCTCAAACAACAAGCTTTAATTACTGACTGTCAACACGGATTCCAAAAGGGAAAATCAACTACTTCTGCAATCATAAGCTTTGTTGAGTCTGTCATTGACAGCATTGATAAAGGACAATTTGTGACAGCCTTATTCTTAGACTACAGCAAGGCTTTCGATTGTTTAGGACATGACCTGATCTCTAGAAAACTAACAACCTTGGGAGTAAGAGGCTTAGAAAACAAATGGTTTGTCAGCTACCTAAAAGGGAGATCCCAAGTTGTGGATATCCAACATACTACATTAGGCCTCACTACTACGTTCAGATCAGATCCTAAACCAATCACAAGGGGAGTCTCTCAGGGATCCGTCCTGGGACCTGTTCTGTTCATTTTGTTTACTAACGACTTCCCAGCTCTAATTCAAAATTACAATACCAGCTGCATAATGTATGCAGGCGATACAACTCTCCTTCTAAAAATAACTCAACTCAAGAATTGAATGACAACTCTGCTGCATCTCTACAAAAAGCCATAGACTACAGTAAACAAAATGACCTGGCAATAAACCCTGACAAGACGACATTACATTTTGACAAGTACATTTTAGCAGGAAAAGAGATCTGCCCACTAGTATCCCCAACATAACAGTAGCCAACCAGATTAAAGTTCTAGGATTAACTCTAGACAAAGCTCTTACATGGACAGATCATGTAAATAACATCTGCAGTAAAATTAGCACTGGTGTCTATGTTGTTAGACGCATCACATGGGTTGGCACGCTGGAAGCAGCAAAAATGGCCTACTATGCGCTAATAGAATCTCACATTAGATACGGCCTTACAATCTGGGGAAGCTACGCGGGAAATCTCAAGAGAATACTTGTACTGCAAAAGAAGGCTATAAGGACCATTGCAAACCTGAAGCCACGGGAAAGTTGTCGACAAGCCTATCAGACCTTGGGCATACTCACAGTACCTGCACTGTACATCTACGAAGCAATTTTATATGTTGACAAACTAAACCTGCAAACTCACATGGACCTTCATAACTACCCCACACGCCATGCCTCCAGATTCATCCTACCTCAACATAGAACAGCCCTCTACGAGAAAAAACCATCATACATAGGCCAAAAGCTGAAAAACCTCCTTCCTGACCACCTACGGAACCTGACTGGCAACAAACTGAAGAGCTCACTTCAAGAATTCCTGCTGAAGAATCCTGTATACACCATAGAAGAATTCCTGGAAGCTATGAACAATATCACTCCTTGAGTTTAATTATTGTGATTTGACAAATTACTGTTCTTAATGTTCATGTAATAAATAAATATAAATAAATAAATAAATAAAATAAAAACTGTACTTTTTCATTCAAAATATTTTTGATGTGATTTCATTGAAAAATGTTCTTGTAAATTAGAATACCATGATGAAGATTCAGAGTTACAGGAATGACCCCTAATCTTCACCACTGAATTGTGAAGAAAAAAACACATAGTTGCTTTAATTTTTTTTATAAGCTACTCAACTAAAATTTTCGGTTCCAATTAGTGGGACACATTTTCAAACAATTGCTACGGTAACAAGTAAACAGTAAACAAGTCAATGAAAATTCACAGTATTTTATTCAATTCTTATAATATTGGAGACCTAAAGTATTTCATAATTTAATTTATTCGCCAGCTTCCTTCGAGTATCGAAGATACAAAAAATCAGCGTTCAGTAAAAATCTCAGTTAGATTTACTTTTAAAATGTATTTTTATCTTAATGTTATATCTGCAACCATGTAATTTTGAAAAATTAATATTTTTTCAAAAACACCAGGTTTTCCTAACTAATAATTATTCTTTATCTTGACGTTATTTGAAAATTAATGTACTGCATTCCGTGTAGAGTGTGTACATTAATTTCATTTAATTTCAATAAAACATTTCACCCAACTTAAATACCATACAAGTGCTTTGTGAAACGTGTTTTTAAAATATCTTTTAGCCCCAAAGGACGAGCCGCGCCGTTTTTCTGGATGAGAAATGACCCTCGATAGAAACTTTGCAGGTTTAAATCGCACCAATCTCATTTTTAATGCGCTAACTAGAGCTAAAGAGCTCGCCTGCAAACTGTAAAGGTTTTAATATCCAGGCTAAACGTCTTGTAGCTTTGTAGTCTCAAACAAACTTCCAGAGGTTGTTATATAAACTTAATTATGAACTTCATGGAAATGATGTAATGCAGGAAAAACTAGATTTAGAATGTAAAAATTATTACATACTTGTCCGTTCTAACAATTTAGCCTTGATGGAGCTTGTTTAATTAACATTATAAAAGCATTCTAAATCGTACCGTATAGACTTTTACACTTTATTCATAACAATGGAGTAAATGTTTAGTATATATGGATTGTTTACTTTGTTTGCACCAATCTATAAGTATAAAAGAGGATGTTGGTATATATATATATATATATATATATATATTTAGTTGGCAGGGATAAACACAGAAACCGCTGGACCGATGGCCACGAAACTTGGTACATACATGTAGAAGTTCATGGAGTAGGTTTATACACCTTCAATTTCGTGATAACATTCAGGGCTTAGCCCTGGGACCGTCTTAAAGGTACCCATGTCAGGGATTTTGCAATAATTTGAGTTAGATTTGTTTACTAACAAAACATATGAAAGTAAAATTTAAAACAGGTGATGTAAATTAATGGTATTTCTTTCTGCTATTTAACTGTATTTTTGTTAAAATGAAGATTTGTTACTTGGTGCCAGGTGGTCAATGAATTAGACTTTTGCATTTTTTCAAAGTGTAATACACTATATAAAATGCTGATAATATGTAGTATAATATAAAATAAATAACTGATTACTGAAGGACTCCAGTGATCACTGATCACTTATACTTGAAGGACTTTTTTATGACAACTAACTGCTATTTAAAGAGGAAGAGTGTGTTACTGTAAAGAATTAATTTTACCTACAACACTTTAACAAAATTGCCGTGACGGCTCATTCAAACGTTTTGCTCAATATAGAGTCTAAAAACGTAAGACAGCACTTTTTAATAATTGCTGGAGTGGCATTGTAATTTTTTGTTCAAGGTAGACCCTAAAACCTTAAGAAAATGATCTTTTACAGTGAATAAAATTTCAAGCTAACTTCTTTGATTCCTCTAACACGTATGCCTTCATGAAGGAAATAAATAGGATTTCTATTACGCAGGTCTGCTGCGACGGGGGTGCATAATAAAGTTTTAATTAAGGGTAACATATGCGAGCAGATTCAAAGTGCCGTCGAAAAAGCCAAGGGTGCCGTTCCTTATATTGTGCCCCATGATCACCATCAGGGCAAGCTCAGGTACCGTGGAAACGACCATTAAATGCTTCTCGGCGTTCGTCTCTGTAAATTGGCCTCTTGAGTGTGTGAGCGCAATCCTCTTCACCTGATAGCACGATCGACTGGACAGCCGACACAAGCAAAACGCACTTGCAAGAGGAAGGACCACCGATATTGGGCATGAGCCTACCCAGGGCAGCAACACCATTTGGGGCTTTGTCGGTGGGGCGTTGGATATGGTCACATTTTTTTATGTACAGGCAGTTTATGCAGGAATATAATACCCCCGTCGTAGCAGACCTTCGTACTAAGAGCGAATTTCTAAAAACTTTTGCTTTATGGAAGTACATTTGATATGTTCAAAGAAGTAGATACATTACATACATTAGATTTTACAATAAGAAAAATAAATGGGAAAGCAAAACTATATAATTCATGGGTGATAGTGTATGTATAATTTTAATCGTGAGCGAAGCCACGGGTTCTTCTAGTACTAAATAAAGTTCAAGATTACGCATTCTTAGTTGGATTTTAAGGAGTTAAAAATGTTACAGTTTTAGTATACTAATGTGTATGTACACTGGGTAGTAGTATACTAATGTCTGTTTTGTATCACTTGAAGCTTAACAAAAATAGTCTTCAGTCTTGCAATCGATTTCTGTAAACGGTACTAATCATGGTACCAATAATTAAACCGAGTCAACTATGTGTGAAAATAGTATATCATACATATGTCTACCGAAAAAAGTATTTACAATTACTAAAATAATAATAAAACCCAACGTACCCCTCTCTAACCTTTTATCATGTATCTATTATTATTTTGCCTTCTGCGAGAGTTTTGCCATCTGCTCTGAAGGGATGCATCTCGTGGCACAGGTGGCTTAAGATAATACAACAGTTTGTGTATACAGGAACGTTCCGACTGAAGCAGTCATCCAGATTTATCAACTTCCATCAAACCCTCTTACCTCGTCGTTGATGAAACACCTCGTTATTATTTTTTCGGTAAAACAATACAAAACTTTTTAAGCATTAACAAAATTTGTTTCGGTTAACAATGTAACAACAAATAACCGGTTAAAATCATGGGATTATTCCAGTTTTTTTTGTTTTATGTAGATAACGTAGACAAAAACATAGAGAACACCTTAAATGTCTCACAAAACTATTGACTATTGCAATTATTCTTGTTTTCTAAGGTGAATATAAAGGTCAATGAATGCACTGAACGATTTCTGAATATCATTTTATCAGCAATAGAGACTGCGAAAAAGCCCATTAGATTTTCTTCCTCGCGCAATAAAAAACTGAAACCTTGGATTACATCCGGTCTCGTAAAATCAATTAGACGTAGGGATAAATTAAGTAAAGCCGTAAAGAAACAACCTTTTAACCGTAATTTAAAAATATATTATAGGGCATATAGAACAATTGTTAGCAATCTTTTAAAACGGGTAAAACGTGATTATTATAGATCTAAACTTCAGCAATCAGAAAGAAATCCAAAATTATTCTGGGGTATTATAAATGAACTAGCTGGTAGAGGAAATAATAAAAACTCTTTTCCAATAGATAAATTTCTCCCTAATAACTCGGGAATCACAACTGAGCTAAAAGAAGACATAGCATGTGACTTCAATATTTTGTTCCCAGTATAGGTGAAACTCTGGCAGGGTCCATAAATTCTGGCGGGGACCCAGTCATCACCGACTCTGATTACACATTGAACTCTACGTTTACTTTCAAAAACATAACGGAGACTGATATCAAACGTCACGTGACTGGACTACGTGGGGGCTCTGCTCCTGGCCTTGATGGTGTATCGGCTGCAATCTTAAAGGAAAATTTAAATTTCATTTCAATACCATTAACTCACTTAGTGAACATTAGTTTAGCTACTGGCACGTTTCCTAAAAACTTTAAAACAGCAAAAATAATTCCTCTATTTAAAAGTAATGATTTTAAAGATAAAAATAATTTTCGTTCTATATCTTTACTAAGCGTTTTTTCTAAAATTATTGAAAATGTAGTGAAAGAGCAATTGACGGATTATATTTATTTGAATAACATTTTATGCGAGAGTCAGTACGGCTTTAGGAAGGACAGGAGCATAGCTGAGGTGTTTTTTGATGTTAGTAAAAATTTATACAACTCTATTTCACAAGGAAATCGGATGATGTTTACCTTTTTAGATTTAAAGAAAGCTTCTGATTCTGTCGAGTGGTTCAAAAGTTATCTTTCTGATAGGACTCAAAAAGTTTGTATTAATGGCTCTTATAGCGAATCCCTTCCAATTGATTATGGAGTAATTCAAGGCAGTACACTCGGGCCTGTCCTATTCCTTATCTACATTAATAACATTTCAAAATTATTTTTGAACAGTAAACTATTTTTATTTGCAGACGACACTTTAGTTTGTGTTGAGGGTAATACATGGGCAGGAGTACGCTCTAAAGCACAGCAGGACTTAATGATTTTAAAGAAATAGTTTGATCAGAATATTCTTTCCCTTAATGTCTCAAAAACTAAATTCATGCCCATTTCTCTCAGATATAACACAGATTATACATTGAACAACATACAAATTCATAACTGTGATGATTTCAATAACTTAATGTGTGGCTGTGAATCTTTGGAAAAAGTAGATGCTTATGAATATCTGGGTGTCGTATTCGACTCTCGTATGAAATGGAATCATCATATCGATTTTTTGAAATCCAAAATTAGAAAATATTTATTCGCTTTTAAATGTCTTGGTGAAGTTTTAAATGAACAAGAAATAAAAATCACATACTATGCTTACATTCAGTCTCTGTTATCTTATGGTATTGTGGCCTGGGGAGGCGCTTTTAAGTCGATTCTGGAGCCAATAAATATAGTTCAAAAAAACATCTTAAAAGTCGCGTATAGGAAAGAAAGAAGATATCCTTCAATTGCTCTTTTTCAGGAAACTGGGGTTTTCACCATTCGTCAACTTTTCATTAAAGATCTGTTAGTATTAATCTTTAAAAATTTTGCCAATATATTTTCTGTAACTTCGCACAACTACCACACACGCTACGCTCAAAACATTTCTGTATCTGCTTTAAATCCTAGTAAATCTATTCTGACAACAAACACTTTTTATGCTTCTAATATTTTGTACCGCAATATCTCTCGAAGATTTTCTCAACTTAATTTATTTTACTCACCATCCTTGCCGTTCTTTAAAAAAAGAATTAAAGAATTTTTAACTATCTTAGGGTTAGAGGGCGCTGAGACCATTATCTAGGCCACTTACGCTCGACCTGGACTATGACATGACACACACTCTGCCCCCCCCCCTCCCCTCTTCCAATTTTAGTAATCCATGTCCTCATTGCAAAATCAGATGAGCTGTTGTCTCCTTTTAACTAACTTCGGTATGACATATATTACAACGATTTTACATATATATGTATATTTTTTATAATTTCATAAAGTACGGCCAATGGAATTTTATTAGATAACAACTAGGCCTACGCACAGGCTCCTGCCCATGTAGGCCTGTTCCATATATGAGGCTTTGCAAATTTTATTATATAAATGAATGTAGGTACCATGCATGTTAATTTAATATATATTTATGACATTCGCCTAGATTATAGTGCATGTGTATGTATTCCGTGCATGTAACAACAGTATATTTACATGGAATACATATTTGATTGATTGATTCATTCATTCAATTTTGACGGATATCTCGTCGAATGGTTGACATTCTTCGAAATATTTTCATATCTGAAGTTAGCTGCAAAATAGTTCTATATTATAAACACTGCGAATAAATGCTTCAAGCAGAATTTCTGCCCAGGGATTATCATTAGAGAAGGACATAATTACACTTGAACTGAATCATAAAAATTTCCAACTCGAGCCTCCCAATGTTCCGACCTCCGTTCTTGCACCCTTGTTTGTTCCGGCATTGACCTAATACTGCATAATACTTATTTTTATTTTTAGAAGAATAATATGGTTCATATACAATATATTGATAGCATTCTCTTGCTTCAATAAAAACTCAACGCAAAAAAACTACATGTTATCTGAGTTAGTTTTAATTGGCTCCCGACCATTCAGTATTTTGCCCTGTCACTCTCATTTATGGAAAAATACAAAAACCCGTATAAAACTAAAAGGGCTAATAAACCGGTAGCGTTTCCGGGTGATTATACGTAATTAACCCTACGTAGTTACTCGGGATCCCAGTAAGTGTTCATCGAGGTGGTTTCGATACGCAGAAGTAATAACATTAAATATACCGAGTTGATTAGCTTTAGATAAGGAACCCTAGTGATATTTTAACCTGCTAACTAGATTAATCTATGAATAAGTTAGGTCCTTAACGAAAGAATATTGATGTCTAAATCTAACTGTAGAGTTTTCTAAAAAAAAAAAAACCCGCTTGTAAATGTTATAACAATACATATTTTATATTTTCTCAACAATTATATTCATGCAGGAATTTTTTATATTGAATGACAATCATTGATTCCCTGTTAACTTTGCCAAACTTCATCACTAGGACAAACCAGTCATTTGAGGCATCTCATGAAGTGGAAACTTGCAGTGGGAAGACGTGCTAGGGGCAGGGAGAACCATTTCCTAATCAGTTTCTAGAACTCTCAACTCTCAAACTTAAGTCTTATCCCCTCTCATCTCCCATCGTCCACTTAATTAGACAAAACTTTGGCATTAGATAAATTCGCAAACGTACATTTTTCCTTGTGAGCTTCGGGACAGTTCTTCTTCGTCACTTAAAGAAATTATGTAGTGATTTACTCAGTAATCCCTTCCTTGTTTGGTAATGAGTTCATTTATAAATGTTTATGAATTTATAAAATGTTTTAGGTACTTAAATACTTAAAAACTAAAACAGAGCAGTGGACAACGCATCAAAAATATTTGGAAGGATATATGAATTGAATACCATAAGTACAATGGAATATTTATAGTATGAGAAAATTGTCAAATACGTTTTAAAGATATTTACTTTGTTAAAAGAACAACCAATAAATACCCGTAATTTGACAAATCATTGAAACATACCATTGAATGCTGGATAGTGTATTAAATTTTAATATGGTTAAATAAATAAAAGAAAAAAGAAGGAAACGTATATATACCAACAATTAATTAACTGGGTATTATGTAACAAATGATTAATGTCATATTGATCGTCCTATCGTTTATCGTTGGAATGTGTGGTATATTTAATTAAAAATTCATGCTCAAAGATTTACCTTACGTAACAATAAACATTTCTTAAAAAATTAAACAATATTTCCGTGTACTGAGCTCATACACATATTATATATTATTTATTTAGGTGTAATATCAATTTCTAAGTAATTATTGATGGTATTTAGATGTATTTACGAAAATTTCCAAGTCCCAACTTGGCCATCCACCGCACCTGCTGTCCAGTTTGTGAACAAACTCTGGCCATCTTCCTGATCTCCTTGAGTTTGCAAACTTTACTCTCGATTTCCATAAAAGTAATTTGTGAAAACTTGTTGACTGGTCTCAAGGGAGGTAAATTTTACTCCTTTTTGGAGGAAGATTTAATAGTATCTTTAAAATAAACTTTTTAGGTTTAGAGTTATCTGCACCGTACTACAGATCCCGCATATGTCTATCCTTCTAAAAACAAATGTTACAATCATTAGTACACAAATCCCACCGTCATAAAAAAAACTGAGTTTTCACCAACAACCGCAGTTATGATCACTAAATCTTAAAATATTTAAACATTGCTTGCAGATAAACTTAACAAAATTTGTAACATTTTCAATTTCCTCTCTTATGTCTAATGTTTTTTCTTCGCGGTGTTCAGTAATATGAATATAAATTTTTATTCTGAAGTTAAAAATAATTTCTAAACATGCTATTAAAACTTCTTTGATCTTCCTAATGTTAAGGATGTCTTAGGTTAGTCATATTCATATTTATTTGTTACTTTTCTGATAAAACTACCTCTCTTTTTTATTTTACTCCGATATGATATTATTTTTATTTACACTAACTGTGTCCATAAGCTTATAAGTTCTTAACCTATATCACCTATATTATAATATGCTATTACAGTAACACTAAATCAACGCCAAATCCAAAATCCCTTTGAACATACCTGAACACTGGACATGTGGGAGTACGTTCCTCAAACGTCTTAAGTGTTTTTCGAGTATACAGTATTCTGAAATGCCTTTATGATAAATCCCATTGATTTGAAGTACATAAGTACAGAAAAATAATATTAGGACCTCGGTAAAAATCGATGAATTTACCTTACAAAACTCCTCATGTTCAATGGTAAACTGTAGAGAACCTCAATATATTATAAAATTGCACATAATAACCTTACTGAAAAGAATTATTTACTAAATCAAATTAATATAACAGATGTTCCATGTATAACGAAGGGTTCAACGGCAAATGATAGTTTTTGCACTGAATCTGCACCACCTATTTTATTTTAAATCAGATTAGTACAGAGACCCCATAGAACAGTAGACTCCTCTTATCCGGACACCTCGGGTTCGAGATCCATCTGGTTGGCCAGTTTTCCGGTAAAACCGACGCGAGGTTCCCTAAAACACGTTAGATTATAACTCTAATGTATTCTGTATAAGCCAAATCTCTGATCTAGACACGTTATTAATGGTCTCAAATCTTTCTCACGAGAATCGTCAATACAGCACTGTCCATTTCCTGCCGATTACGTCCGGTTAAACAAATGTGTTGATAAAATTCGTTCGGTTAAAAAGATAAACTACCGTGAAGTGTCCGGTTAATTCGATGTCCGGTTGAAAGGTGTCCGGACAAGAGAGAGTCTACTGTCATTTTCATTCACTGGCATGGTAAAACAAGACGGAGTTAGATAAACTAACTAATGTGAATACCTACCGCAATGACACTGGTTTTTTATCTTAAATATAAATCATACAAACGTTTTAATATATTTTCCTTGTCCTACTTTTCATCCTTTTTCTTGAAATAGCTACTTACCCAGGTAGGCATTTAAAGGCAAGTCGAATGAGAGATGAGTGCAGGCAGATTGAGACGCGATCTTGTAGTCTTGTTATTAAGGCCGATGTGTCCTGGATTTTGACACTGTTTCCGTAGTTGGATTTGAAATCTAGGACATGAAACCATGCCTATAAAGGAAAAATTAAATTATCATTCTCATAAAACTCGTATTGTCCCGATGAATAACCTATCACCCCTTTGCACACACTGACTACACACATTCTCCGTCTCATTAATTCACTCTATCACTCCTACCTACTTTGGGGGAATATATTTACAACCTTTATAACTGTCAGGGATCATATAGTAAGAGTCATGCTCATTAGAATTAGAACCAAAATTGTATAATTGTTCAAAGTTTGTTTCAAGCTTCTAAACGATGTAGTCGCCAAGAGCAACGCAAGATGTATGTAGATGAAAAAATTATACCCCTTATAAATATACGAATTCAAATCCTAGAATGAACATAATTATCTATACTTAATTGATTACAAAATCGATCTTACCCTTAAGAATAAGAACTGTCCTTATCTAACACTTATTTACTGCTGACTAAGAATCGTACTGCCACACTTAACACCTTAGAGAGACAGCAAGTAGAACAAATTTAAATAGCAGTAGATGACAAGACTCATCATACCAGCATGGTCTACGGGACGAACTTCATAGGTAACAGGTAACTGTCAGCAAATACATCCTGCCTGATCACCGCCTTTCTCAGGAATGAAAAATTAGCAGTCCTATCAAAAACGTCAGTACCGTACATGACCAAAACAACTTTCTCCATCCATTCACCGAGCTAATACGATTCTGAAGCTATAGGCTACTTATTTTTACTTTAGGTATTGTCAAAATCAAAAATCTACCGTATATATCAAAGTTCTCACAGGAAACGCTTTGCCATCCGGTCAACAAGGAAGTCCTGATGTAATCTTTGTCAGTGGCCAAGTTAGTGTCGAGGGCGAAAAGGTGTCAAACTGCTGCAATCGACTGTCAACTCACACAGGTTAACATTTTTCGAGATTTCCACAAGTTGGTGGTGTTTTTTTCTGACGTAACTTACTTTTAAGTTTAGATAAGTCAGTATTAAAAACTGTAAACCTTATTAAACACATGCTGTTTATTCAGTCTGACTGGGTGGTCTACTGATAGTCGTATTTTAGTCTTAAACTCTAGGAAATATTGTTAATGTTCTTTTTAATTATATCGTATTTTTAATCATTCATTTAGTGCGAATAGTATGTGTATAGTATTTATTCCTTGTAAATCGTTTACCCAAATAGCGTTGACCTTTGTTTTTTTTTTTTCAAAATGTAAGTTTGGCAGACCGAAGACTTGATTTATTTTTCTAGAAGGTACAAGCTATAGAGGCTCAAGATCCGTACTTCCTTTAAAGTTAATTTCTCTCAAAGAAAATGTACATTAAACTTTTTGTTTTTTACTTTTTTATAAACATACAGAGGTTGTTCATTGGTAATTAGTATTTAAGTATTATGACAGAGGTACGTGAATTATATTAACTTTGTAATAAAAAACAATCAGATGGATGAAATAAATTTATTTTTACAGCTTGGAGAACAGTACCAAGTAAGCAAAAAGCATTACGATCGTCTGATTAACGGTTTTACAGTCAAAATTGACCGCTAACCAGTACCGTTAACCAGTTCACAAGGACACTTAAACACGTATAAATCTATATTACCAATTCTGTAAGCGATTTTTTAAAATCAAAATTGTGAGAGTTTGACAGCTCGCAGGATGATGGGAGATGGCTCATATTAAAGGTCATGGTCCCAGGGGGTCGGGAAAAATAGCAGATTATGTTCAAATCTACCATAAAATGAGAAATAACGAAAAATATCTTCCATTTAAAATGCATTGGGATTAAAAACGTCTGCTTTGTTAACATTAAACATGTGGTGCTAATGCTCGATTCAAAGTCATATGCTAGAGATGTTGACATGTGGGTTTTTTTCAAAATGCAGCTAACTATGCACGTTCAATGTACTGTAACAAATAAATAATTTAAACTTAAGATTCTCCGATATTTTATTAAGGGTTTGAGTTTTTTCATAATTTAATTTATAAAAAGTTAAGTTCGTTTGTTTAGTTTATGTTATAGTAATGCAGATTTAATACCAAATGATCTATATATAATTATTTATAATTACGTAAGGGACATTTTTGCGCCAAAATTGTGGGTGTTTGGAAGGTCGCAGGATGATGGGAGGGGGCTCAAATTGAAGGTCTTCATTCCAGGGACTCGGGGAAAAACATAAATTGCTTTAAGCTTACTAAAAAATGAGAAATAACGTAAAATAGCTGCCATTTAAAACCATTGGGATGTAAAAAGGTCTGCTTTTACTTAAAAACATATGGCGCTGATACTTGATTGAAAACCATAAATGCTAGATATAATCATAATTTTGTGGATCCAAAAGCCTATTTTCTATGGAGGTATTTTGTATTTTAATAAAGAAGGATTATTTTTAGGGGCTATTAGCCCCTTCGAGCCTCTAGTAAAAATATAGTTTTGTTAATTATATTTCCCCTTACTTTCATTTATCTCGGCATTTCCCGCTCATCAAATCACATACAGGTCGAGTGAATGGATGTGGCCCAGGCCGTCCGTAAGCCCTATGCTAAAATTTATATTATTCCTACGAATAGACTGGGCCGTGTCATTTGACTGAGCCTATACATAGATCGGCTTGACGACTTAATATTACTAAAAAGCCTCCTTTACAAAAATGGAACAAAACACAAACATAGAAAAAAGGGCTCACGAAACATATAATGTATTTATTTATAATACTGTTATTGAGACAAGAATTATCCAATCTAATTTCATAGTTACTGATAAAGTCAATTATAAAATCTATTCCATTCCTCCAATTCTGTGATCTGCATTACAATTGGCTAATAAATATTCATTTCCAAGCAATGTATGCCACGTGATCTATTGGCATGATTCATTTACAAGTCCAGTTTGTTACCAAACATTGAAAGGTATTTTCATTACTTATATAATTTGACTTGAAAGCAGACTTTTACTTTAATTGTTTCAGACAAAATAATCTACCTGATAGTTATTGCAGTTTATTACATCCAACGATGTTTCAAACCGCATATAAATAAATTTTTTTCAAATAATTCTCTTAATCCATTCCTTATTAAAATTTTCCTGTTTACATCAAAGATAATTAAACGGTGTTTACAACTGTCGTATTAAACACGTAACCAACTTGTAATCAAGGTATTTTTTACTCAATCGTGCTCATAACTAACTATTCATTACACTTTGACACTAGCACATAGATTATTCAATTATTTTTTATTTTATTTACTGACGGAAAATCCATTTTTACGAAGAGAATATATTTTAAGTTTTTGACGGATGATTGAATATTGTGAAATATTGTAGAACTAATAGTTCAGTCAGTATTTAAACTCTAAAACTAACTGAAAGCCTTGCTATGTCCTGGAGATATGAGAAAAAAAATCATAAAAATGTTATTATGTATTTAACCCCCCTAAGAATTATACAGTGAAGAATTTTCTTTTAAGCATATCTTAAAAAAGAATCAATATTTTAGAAAACGAACTCCAGCATTGTAATCGGCGTAAAAATCTAGTTCTACATAATGTGTCACATGACCACCTTTACATTTGAAAAAATATTTTAAATCCAATATGATATTTCCAATATTTTAAAGGTGGATCCGGAATAGCGGCTAAAAATTTGCACCCTGCCAAAATGCAGGACTAGCCACTCAAAATTTATTGGCTACGGCCCCAACTCAATATCTTGTTAAATATAGATCTAAAATGCAGCCGAGTGGCTTTTTTCTAAAGTTTTCCAATGTTAAAAAATTCCGCCGCTTTAGAAATGTGATTTTAAGGGGTTTCCCGTGGACCGATTTTGTCCGATTTTGGATATGTCAATATACACATTTTTTAGCAGAATACTGTAAAAAACGCTCGTGTTGCAATTTGTTCTAGGTTAAACAGTATTTTTACTGGACTATTGAGCCAAGCTCGGAAAATTACCGAGTAACGAAAAGCAACTTCAGTCTTCTGTGATGAACTATGTTTTCGTTAGTTAGCTCAATATATTCCGCTAACTACTTCAAAAACCAACATTTCACAGCTTTTTTGTCTTTAAAAGATTCCTCCCAACGTGCTTTTCAACTTGATCATGCTATTTAAAAAATTAACTTATCCTATTGTCTGTTTCATTTGTGTTTAGGTTAGACTGACAGTAAACAACAATTGATGTATCGGACGATCGCACTATCGATTGGTCAATTAGGCGAGTTTTGAAATGACGATTTCCATATTGACCAATCAGAGGGAACATATTACTGACACCTCGATTGAGGTTATATTTTACCCACTAAGATTTGACGTCACAATAAACTTTGTCTCAACAGGCCTTATGTATGGAAGTTATGTAATCTCATACTGTATTATTGTTCTTCCCCACAGACCTTGGTTTTACTGCAGTAAAAAAACGAACGACTGATGTCCTCGACTTAAGCTGATTATTTTACTCCCTAGAGAGAAAAAAATCTTTAGCCCTACAACACTTGTGCTAATAACTGCCATTTTCGTAGTGGTGTAATGAAAAATGCTTTTATAAGATGCTTTGAAAATATTAGTTTTCTCAGTTAGTTTAAATTGCAGGTATCTCTTCACGTCCAACAGTTCAAAATTAACTGTTCCACGTCAGTACTTTTGATCTGTCGGACGTCAGAGGTATAGTACACGGGACAAGGTTGAAATTTTCAAATTTGCAAGTAAGTAAGTAGTAGCTAGTCTAGTTCCAGAGTTCAGGGGCTGATTAATTTTCATTTTCTCTGAAGTCAAAGAAAGTTGGTATTGACGAAAACTCAATGTGAAATCATGCTTATTCTATTTACCAAGGATAATTAATATTCCACTTAATTAATCTTGTTTTACAGTTTCAGATTCAAATTAAATTAAGAACGTAAACTTGGATAAACTTGAAAACTTGTTCAATAAACTAGATCTAAGGAACACTATCTGGAAATGTGTTCGGTTTAAATCTAGTAAATTGTCCACTGCAACAACAACTCAAAACTATAGCCTTACAGAGCCTTTGGTAGAATAGTTTGCGCGGTTAAAGAACTGCCAGAGAGGTAGTTAAGAGAATTTGAGAAATTAATTCTGAGGAAAGATATTGTACTGTACCAGGAATCTGAAGAGTATTCCAGTATTATGACTGAAGAATCGATTATCAATATATTTTGTTTAGAAAAAGGTTAAAGTTTATTAATAGTTATCAAATTTTGTTGTTTGATACTTTAAGAATCTGTTTACATACTAGACGAAAATATGTAGCCAGTACAGTTTCGCAAGATAATTAACAAGAAGTAAAGTTAAACTACGGACCTGCATACATGGTAAAGTATTTTTTTTCTTTTAAAATATAATTTTAAAAATATATTTATTTTACTGTGTTCTATGATAACTCATGTATGCAATATCAGGCAACTGTTTGATTTTTGTACTTAAAATTTCATTTTTATATGTTTTACAGGGTCTGCGAATTTCCACTAGGTTATTACTGTTTTTGTTAATATTGTTTTAAAGGTGTTATTCACTTCCTTCGAGATATTAAGCTTACAGAGAGAGTGCTGTAAACTGTTCTCCCTTCCAACGTAATTACTTGGATAAGTATAAAAAATCATTTCCTCGATGCCTACCAAAATTAACGATATCAAATCTAACACACTGTACCTAAACTTTTAATACCAGATGCGTGCTCGCTGTTAACCTTGTTTGAAAAATGTTAGACCTCTATGGTTTTTGGTTTTGTTGTCAAAAAACAAAGGAAACCAAATTCTAATGGACAAATCTTTGAAAGTAGATTTCATAACGAAGTCTATGGTTTTTCGAATATACAAACCTAATATTGAGTTAATTATACAATAATTGGAAAACAAATATGTTTTCACATTCGCTTAGGAAAAACATTGTGACACAATTTAACTCAGAATAAAAAGGATGATAAACTTTTGATGGCCTACTGAAATAACTATTATGAAAACTTTAAAGCAACGAACAAGGTCGAAGCAACAAGGGACTGAGCTACGTTATCAATCCACGAGAAAAATTACTCTCAGAGGAAACTTTACAGGTTACCACGAGCGAATGTCATTTGTCACATGCTAACTAGAGTTTACCTGCTGTTGGGTATCCTGGCTGTGGATTTTCTAAAGAAAGCACGTTGTAAACATGTGACACAAGTTATTTTTGGAAAGGCTAATTATTTTTATAGATACCTTTACAAATGAATATAATTTAAAAACTATACAGATTTATTTCATAATCACAAATCGCATTATGAACAGGATCAGAAATATGATGCACCCCTTCAGAATTTTTTTTTTTGTATCCTGATGACATAAACATTTACAATAATAATTCAAAATAGCTACAGGAAAATATATTCTCAAAAAAAAAAATAACAAAGACTGATTATACATAAATTGCATTACAGCATTTAAAATTGATTTTGTTTTAGCAAATATCCCCAATATGGAATTAGTGAATTTCTCCATTAGGGAATTAGCGAATTTCCCCAATATGAAATTAGTGAATTTCCCCAATATGAAATTAGTGAATTTCTAGTAGGGAATCAGCAAATTTCCCATGTAGACTAGAATATATTATCGTGTAATAGTATCAAACCTCCCTCGAGCGTCAGGACCCCGGACTACAGCGAGACCTCACCTATCCCCCGCTCCGTTAGCCGGCTGTTGGACCTTCCCAGTCACAGTCACACTAGCCTTTATTGTAACTGGCCATTTATTCAAAATCTTTCATTGGATAAACAATCCCGTTGAAAGGTTTTGATGATAATTTATTCAGTTCTTAATAATTATCATATATTTAATGCCGTAAGGCGATTCTTTGCATCAAAACTGTGGTCGTCTGGCGAGTCGTAGAAAGATGGGAGAGGGCTCAAATTAAAGGTCTCTATTCCGTGATGGCGGTAAAAATACTGAAATTGCTTAAAAATTCTCCAGAAAACGAGATATAACGTAAAATATCTGCCATTCAAAAAGCGTTGGGATCTAAAAAAGTCTGCTTTGTTTACATTAAACACGTGTTGCTAATGCTTGATTCAAAGCCTTATGCTAGATATTGATACATGTTTTTTTTTTTCAAAAGGACAATAGCCGAGCAGTGATTAATGGATTGATCTTTAGTATTATGTTCTATGCTTTACTATAAGAAATAAATATTTTAACTTTAAGATTTTTGGATTTTATAAATAGGGGTTGAGTATACTCATACTTTTAAATTATGAATAATTCAGTTTATTTATTTTGTTTACGTTATAACGGTGCAGATTTAATGCCAAATGAACTATATCAATATATTAAGCGAGATATTTGCGCCGAAATTGTGAGCGTTTGGAAGGTCGCAGGATGATGGGGGAGGGCTCATAATATTGAAGCTCTTGATGCCAGGGACTCGAAAAAATACTGAAATTTCTTAAAGCTTATCAGAAAATAAGATAACGTAAAATACCTTCCATTTAAAAAGCATTTCAATCGAAAAACGTCTGCTTTGTTTACATTCAAACATGTGTTGCTTATACTTGATCTAAAACCATATGATTGGTTTATTTAAAATCCAGCAAAGTACCTATGTTGAACGAACGTACTATAACAAATGACGGTTTGTTTCCTTTTACATTTTCCGTTTTTATAATTTAGCGGCTTTAACCTTCTCACCACTTAAAAAGCGAGGTGTTAAATACGTTTGTTTTGTTTACGTTATATCATGTAGTATAATCTGATGCTGATTTAAAGCCAAGTGATTTGTAATATTAACTCAATCGAATAAGCACAGACTACATACAGAGAAGACGTCATTCATCAGTTTCAAGGCCCAGCTCTGCCAGATATGTGCGGTTGGAAGCTGCCATAGTTTTGACCGCGCAACAACAGAGTATGCTGCACTAACAGCGATTGAGAGCAACATCAACTTTAAATTTTAACCTACCAAAAAAGTTCACCTTTCAATCTGGCCAAAAGTATATTTACTCTTGAATCTACCAAGGCAAAGCAGTATTTCCTCATGGGCAGCCATAAAAACGTGTTGAAAGTAGGGTAAAATCCTCAATATTAACTAATTACTAAGCTCGTGGTCTCCAACTTGAATCCCCGTATGAAGTGGAGCCGGAGGCTCCAACGTAGAGCTTGGAGTCGTCAACGGGAGACCATTTTCTAATTTCATCCTTACCTATTTGTCTATTGGGTAAAAATGTAGCTTTAATTGGAGGTTTCCACAATAAGTACCCATTAGTTGTCCAATATAATCTTTTGAACCAGGTAGAGGCTACACACGACATGTTTTGATTTTAGCGAATTTCCCCCTACAGAGAAGTAGTTATTACCGTAGGCGGCATGGTGAGACTTAAGAGCGGGACCACCGTAACTTTTCATTTTGAGGTCCCTAGACCCCAAAAACACCGTTCGTTAATTTTCATATATATATATATATATATATATCAGTCCGTAAGTGCGATCGCATCTAAACTAAAAAAGGTCCGATCTTGATGAAATTTGGAACAAACGTGTAAAGCGTCATTCATGACTTCGAGTTCAAAAACCAGAAAGACTGGTTTACTCTAAGAAGGTTTTTTGACGAAATAAAATTTATTTTCAAGATTTAACACCTTTTTACCAATTATTTTTCAATTTAATTGGCAAAATTGAATTCAGCTTAAAAACAAACAATTTAGTATTTTAAATCATTATTCTACGTCAATCCATTGCTTAGATATTGGATGATTTTGGATGTGCTAAACACAGTACGTTGTCCAATATTATTTTTAATTTTTCCCTCCAAAAAGTATAGTTACCCTGATTTAAGATATTTTTTATTAATAAATACAATTCTGAACATATGATTAAATTTTCAGGTGATGAATATTTTATTTGTGTTTTTTTTTATAGTTAGAGTTCATTAATCAAGATTTTGCAGAAAATATATACTATATAAAAAAATACAAATTATTTTAAATTTAATAAAAAAATAATGTGCATTTGGAGTGGGGGGGGGGGGGGGGATTTCTTGGTCTAAACTGCCCGAAAATGTAGCATAATATAGTTTATTGACATGTATACAGGGTGAATCCGAAATACACCGAAAAACTTTGGGATATTGTTCCTGAGGTCTAAACAAATAAAAAATGCCCTGTAAGTATATATCATATCTCGCTCCGTTTTCCGTCTGTCGGTCTGAACGTTTTTTTTTTTTACATGATCAATCATAACTTTTGAACTACTATAGGTACCAACTTCAAACTTGGTACACATATGTTGGCTAATATGACCTATCTTTTTGCTGACTATCAAGTTTCTACTTTTTACCATTTCAAAATGCCGGCCGTTTTAATTTTTCAAAGCTTAATAACCCAGGAACTATAAAATTTCATGAAAAATAACAGGTAACAAAAAAGGTGCAAATTGAATTTCCTTTCAGGAAATGTACAATTTTAATAAGGTCATAACACAATAACGAATAAAAAGAAATTTTTCTGAAGTTTTAACCGTAAATTTTGTTCCGTAAATGGTGTTCTGTTGGATGAGTGTAGCTCTCCCAAACTTCTTGGACTTCAATTTGATTCCAAGCTTTCTTTCTCTGGTCATGTGAGCATGGCTTGTCAGAGAGCTGTAGCCCGACTGAGAATTTTATATAGGCAGCGACACCTGTTTCCCCCTCCTGCAAGGTTTCGCCTTGAACAGACTTTGGTACTCTCTGTATTTGAATACTGTTTTCCGGTATATGGGAATCTCATATCACTGGGTGACATGAACAGATTTCAGAGAGTCCAAAATATGTGTGTCAGGTACATTTGCGGGTTGAGGAAGTATGATCATGTATCACTCGAGCGGAAATCCCTAGGCTTATTGCCCATGGCTGACTTGTGCTTTCTCCGCACTGCTTGCCTTGCCCGTAAAGTTCTGATGGAGGGGAAGCCAGAGTATCTGAGAGAGAGGCTGAAAACCCGCTCTGAGGTGCGTTCCCGCTGTACTAGGCAGGACGACATGCTGGAGATGCCTCGTGTGCGCTGTGAGTCTGCCAGGGATGGGTACTCATATTTTGCTCCAAAGCTCCTGAATTCATTTGGGATGAGTCATGAGCTGGAAAGTCTGAGGACTTTTAAGAAAAAGTTAGAAAGTGATTTATTAATTGGACGAATATCCAACAATGTCCTTGTTTAATTACAAATAAAAATGTCATGTTTATTTTATTGTATTTAGTTTTTAGTTATGACTTGAGTTTTTTTGTAAAACATGTCAGCATGAAAAACGCTCGAGAATAAAGACGATTTTATTTATTTATTATTTAAATTTGGGTAAATTTAATAATTTAGCAAGTTGTAACTATTATCAAACATAATAAATAATATGCAATAATTGATAATATGCAAACATATTATCAATCTACTCAGATCCAAGAAATAAAAACAACCATCCCATGAACAAATTAAATTCAATCATGTGGTTTGTATTATCATTTTTTTTAATTCCATATTAGGGAAATTGAATGAACAATTTGGGTATTTCATACCAGAATTTGGACACTTTATGTCCCTCCAGGGAAAAACAAAAGACAATGTACTGCATTTTGCAGATCCAATATCTCAGTAACCGATTGATGTAGAAAAATAATTCAGAATGCCATATTGTTTATTTTTTTAAGCTGAATTCAATTCTGACCATTAAATTCACATAAAATTAATAAAAATATGTTAAATCTTGAAAATAAATTTTATTTAGTCAAAAAACTGCCTTAGAGTTTACCGATCTTGCTGGTTTTCGAACTTAAAGTCATGAATATCGCTATAAATGTTTGTTCCAAATTTCATCAAGATCTGACTTTTTTTACGAGAGTTATCGTACCTACGGACATATATATATATGAAAATGAACGAACGGTGTTTTTGGGCTCTAGGAACCTCAAAACGAAAAAATAACATGGTCCCGAGCTTAAGTCTCACCGTGCCGCCTACGGTAATAGCTACTTCCCTATAGGGAGAAATTCACTAAAAGAAGAATGAAAAAGAGAAAATAGAGAGGACAAGATTAGAGAGATCAGGGAAAACATGCGTAACGTTCGGCAAGGACAGATAACTGCTAGGAGACAAAGATTGAACAGCAGAGCGACATTATACCACCTATATACTTCAACCTACTTAATGGTTATGTAAGGACAAACGTGAAAATCACATTTGGTATCCTACTACTGTTGAGCGAAGTTATTTCCAGAAGATAATCAAATTCAAATACTTAGTGTTGGAACGATGGACAATGTGTGTGTATGTTTTTTTCATCTAAGCTTCTTAAAAAATGTAACATTTCAATTTCAAGATTAACAGGTTAAGTTTTTAATAATTGTGAATTTAAAGACTGTAATGAATTTATTCGAATTTTAGGTTATAGTTTCTCACAATATTGAAATGCGCAATTTGCGCATGGGACCCCTAGTTTTTTTGTATTTGCACAACAAAAACTTTTAAAACATATAGATACTTCATTTATTGAAGATAATTCAAGTATGCACTAAGAATAAAGGTATCAGTATAACAAATCAGAGTACATTATTTCTAAATGCACATATTGTACATTGTTTTGAAATTAGAAACTTCAGATCAGCAAAAGAACAGTGATTAAAAAATATCTACAGTAATAAACCTAGTTATAAACAGGTGAATTATATATTCCGCTCAATGCCGTGTAAATCGATCTACTTTTATTTTTTTCTTCAATGAACTAACTATTCGAAGGCTGTCAGCTTACTTTTGATAATTTCGTCCTTGTTTATGTATTTTTTTCATTTATTACTCTTTAATCGTACTGAATACCATAATTGTAACTATTACACTATGTATATGGAAATGAGAAAATAATAAATGTAAAAATATCCATTGCATCAACAATACAATTCGATCAGTGAAATATAAGAGAATAACTTAAAGGTATAATAAAAACACTGAATGCATATCAGCCAGCTCTAATTTAATTATGGAACAATTCAGAGTATATATCGTAGTTAAAATATGTTACCTTACTTTCTATCAGATCCAATGTTGATGATGGTCAGCTTATGTCCTTATTGAGATCGTTATGTATATTGTCACACTGATTAGTAAAACCACACAAATTTCAATATATTTTGCCTGTTCCAATTATTGCTACCTTTGTCCATGACGTTTTTACTGAAACCTTCATTAAAATGTTAAAAATTCTCTACTACTTTTGAAAACCTACATTGGCTTATTCAAAACATTGAACAGGTGGACCTAGTTTTCGTTCGACTAAAACCTCTACAAGTGCTATTATCCGGCCATGATAGTGACCCAACCATCTGTCTTGTTATCCGCCCTGATTGGGTCTTTGTCTGGAGGCAGGACTGTGTTGGAATTGTCTCTTTAGGTGATCATTGTCCTACGTTCCATAAACGTAATGGAATAAGTTTAATGTTTGGTGCTAAAAGCTAGATAATTTAACCTTAAAGGGAGCATTATGAAATAGAACCTACCCTTATATAAATTTGTTTTCATCATACTGTCCCGAAAACAGCCGTTGTTAGTTCTCAAAATCGTACGAAAAATGATCGTTTTTGGATCACTTCGAATAGGAGTACTGAAAAAACATATGGTAAATTTTGCCGTACTTTAATGTCAAAATTTGTTTATGTTACGTTTGAAAGGTTAAACGATTTCTTAACCTGTGTTTGTAAACAACTAACAGATGTGTAAATAACGATGACTATTTTGGATAACCTCAAATTTATGTAATCTAATTTTTTTAATGATTAAGTGGCTATTTATACATAATGATGAAAATAGTTGTTCATCACACGGAGCAAAAGTGTCTCCATGGTACTCGATCGCATTTCCAAGCTCGGCTGCGCCTCGCCTGTAAATTACGATCTCGTACCAAAAAGAGCCACTTTCGCTCCTAGGCTCCTAGTAATGAAAACTATATTGGTATCAAGATCGTGATCGTTTGCTGGATAGTAAGTTGATGGGGAAGACTAGAATTAATTAAAGATCTTGGTTCCAGCGACTGTGGAAAAATAGTAGCATTTCCAAAAGGTCTGCTTTTAGACATTAATACACTTTTACTCAAAATTTAAAGAGTTTTCTACTAGTTAGCAATGATATATTACTTATTTTAGTAAATAACTATATTTTTATCATACTGACACAGAAACATCTGTTTTCTGTTCCTTTTCGTTGGCTCGAAGGTTACCCAGTGCCATACCAGTCCGGAAACCACTTTTTCCGGACTGATAAAGTTTTGCCGGACTGCGATCACAGGAAACGGAAGGAACAGTGAGCTGATTCACAGCAAACCGACGTTGAGTGAGTGTTTATTGGTTACTTTTTAGAGGAGTGTAGTAGTAGCACTGGCAGCAGTAGCAAATGTTAGTTTTGTTTAATATAGGATAGGTTTGAAGAATTGAGGAACGTATTTGTTTATGCAAGGAATACGTTATTGGAAGTGTTTTTTTCTGAGTACGGTGGGATGATGAAAAGTATCGTACGTTAAACGGCCGGTACGTTTTACCGTACTCGCATGAAAATACTCGCTTCCGGTCGCGCGAGAACTACCCTTATATAAATTATAACTACCCTTATACAGCTTGTATAAAGCTCGTCCGGCATAACAGTGCTTTCCGGCTTTGTAACATTAAATACTATTACGCATCCCTAAGGACATATAACAGTTAAGTAGATTCATAACTCATTTATAAAATACCTAAATAATTTATGAATATTCCATATTTGAGTGCATGGTACTAGATACGTTTCCAGAACTATTCTTGTTGCGTCAATTTTTAACCATTCCCCCGTACGGTGTGCCAATTAGCACAATTCTCGGCTTCATTGATAAAGCGTCAGGTGCAAGTTTACACTATGCCAAATTTATCACTTGTTTTGTTTTAATTTAAAATAATAATGTATATCGTTTAATTATTTGTAAAATAAAAATTAGAATAATCCATTATTTCAACTGGGGACGATCAGCAAGATAAATTGATATTTTATATTAAACGTTGAGCTATTACATCACTATTCAAATCACAGAAATTAACATTTAACTATAAAACTTTCTAAAATCGAGGGCATGGCGGAGATTGACAAGCAGGTAATTTCAGACATCAGTGGCTCATCGACAGGGCGTTGTCTACTGTTACCTCCCATCCGCACCAGTCTCCACTTAAACTTAGATTGAAAACCCAATCATGCCGTAAAAAATATTAAAGCCTAAAAGTGAAATTACGGCATTGTACAACAAACTCTAAATAAGACTACCCACCCCGTCGCAACAGACCCGCAAGAATTAAATGCTAAATAATTCAGATGAAGACTTAAATTAAGTAATATTAACCGTATGTAAAAAAAAATTAATCTCCAAAAGAATAGCATAGAAGGTAATTATGCAGATTTGCAGCCACGGAAAAGGAAAATATTTATTATTTTTAACCAACATTTACTAGGCCTAACCTAGATTAAGCCCATAGCATGTTTTATGAACATGGGAAATACGTAAGATGTATATTTCTATTTATTTCCCATAATAACAAAATTGGTACATGATTTAGCTCGGCAATCAATAGACTTAGATCAATGATTAAAATAAAAATGTTTTGTTGATTCCAGTTGTGAACACAAAAAACTTTATCATTGAAATACCTATATTCAAAAATAAATATCACATTTTTAGGGGAAATCGTTAGTTTTCGAACTTGTTTTGCATAGTTATTTCTTTACACGTCTGTAGCAAATCTGTTAAGGATTTCATTAAAGTATGCATTAAATTAAAATTTAGTCTCATCAGTTCAGGGGCAATCCAAACGAATAAGTTAGGTTTTTTACCGTATTAACGAGAGCTATCGTAATTACGGACTCATAATATGGAAAATATACTGTATAGTCTATTCTAACAAATGGTGTTTTTGGCATCTGGGGATCTTCGAAACTAAAAGTTATCGTGCTTAGGTCTTGCCGTGAGACCTACGGTAAAATAGTTTTCATCATACTGTCCCGAAAACAGCCGTTTTTAGTTCTCTAAATCGTACGCAAAATGATCGTTTTTGGATCACTTCGAATAGGAGTACTGAAAAAACATATGGTAAATTTTGCCGTACTCTAGTGTCCAAATTTGTTTATGTTACTTTTGAAAGGTTGAAGTATTTCTTAACTTGTGTTTGTAAACAACCAACAGATGTGTAAATGACGATGACTATTTTGGATAACCTCAAAATTATGTAGTCTAATTTTTTGACGATTAAATGGTTATTTATACATAATAATGAAAATAGTTGTTCATCACACGGAGCAAAAGTGTCTCCTTGGTACTCGATCGCATTTCCAAACTCGGCTGCGCCTCGCCTGTAAATTACGATCTCGTACCAAAAAGAGCCACTTTCGCTCCTAGTAATGAAAACTACTATTACTCTCTAATGGAAATACTCCTTGCGATTGTGATATATTAATCTCCTTCCATCCTTAAAAGCTTTTTGAGTATATTTTACAGTTTTAATCACATATGTTAACAACTCTTTAATTTATCATGTTTATGGTAAATAAACTACCCCTCCCCTAAAAAATTAATGAAGGAACTCTTAACTTCTCTTCTATTAGAGAGAAACATAAAATATTCATGTAGGCTAAATGTAGAAGCCCACGCGAGCTTAAAATAACATAACTGTGGTCCGTTTTCCTGTTTAGTTCCTAAAAAAATCTACACCAATCAAAATATCAATGATATCAATATCTATATTCTTTGAACTCAAAATTAAGAGCTGCCGGCGTTAATAAATAATCATGAATAATTATGAAATATTATTTATGAGTAATAAACATCTCAAACGAATATCTCATGTCTTTGAGCTGTTATTTATAATTCTTAATAGGTCGATGGGATAAAAAGCCTTTGCTCTGGTTTGTTGATTTAGTTCAATAACTCAGAGCAAACTTACTAATCTTGATTTGATATTGATAATTAATAGTTTAATTTGCATTCAACATTAATTAAATGTCAAATGTAGAAGAAAAATTACATATTCTCATTTATATAAATAAAAAGTGTTTTTATTACTTTTAAATCGCTATAAACAGTATTTTAAATAAAATGTTATGCGTAAAGTTTTCTTTTGTGTAAAAACATTTCGTGTAACTTTTATGTCAGACATTCGCTATTTTCTACAATTCTAGAGGTAGCTCGAATTTTTAAATGTGTGTAAGATCACTGTGTTGGCAAATAAAACTTAAAGCCAATTTAACTCTTTTGAAACGAATGCCAACAAGGAAATACACTCAAACGATCCCAAATCTTCTAAAGCAACTTTTTTTTATTGAATAACCTTAGCGAAATAATACAGTGGACGAAATTTATTCGTCCTTGAAAATAAGGGACACATAATTCGGAAAATATACTGAAAAGAAATATATATTATATATGTTGAAATATTATTTATGAATAATAAATATCTCAAACGAATATCTCAATTCTTTGAGTTATTATTTATAATTCTTAATAGATCGATGGTGTAAAAAGCGTTTGCTCTGGTTTGTTGGTTTAGTATAATAACTCACAGCAGACTTACTAATCTTCTTGAAAACCCAATCATGCCGTAAAAATATTAAAGCTACGACAAAAAATATTGAAAAATATATATTAAAGCTATGATATCATGCCGTAAGTATTAATTGAAACTACGACATTGAACAACAAACTCTAAATAAGACTACCCACCCACCAAATATATTTGGCGGAAAATCTTGCCAACGTTTTCTGTAATTTATTGCCTGTTTAATGGGTATCATAAAATAGTGTGGATTAAAGTTATTAAAAAAATTACTTTGATAATGAAGTGTAATCTTGTTACACGTTGTCCGCTCAATACGTTAATCCCCACTATAGAACACTAAGTCTACACCTACCTTCCTTACATAATATTGAAAATAAAAGTCAAGATTATGTAAAGAACATAGGTGCATATGCACAGTAAAAAACAATAAAATATTAGTTCTTCCAACCGATTAAAATAAAGTTTTCATTTATGCAGTTACTCATTCACTTAAAATCAATATTTATTATATTTTTATTAGATATTTTAGATTGTTTGCTTTTTGCATGTACGTAGTTCTAAGGCCCTATATTGTGTTCTCTTAACCTTGTTATTGAGTTTGTAAATTATTTATTTTTGTTATTTTTGATAGATATTTAAAGATTGTTAAGTAGTTTTGCATGTAGCTTTTACGGCTCTCGTTGTGTCTCAATCGGTTATCTTGATGTAAATTAATTTATTTTGCTTTTATTAGTCTAGTACATACCTGCACGAATTTTCGTTGTCTGAGTCTAGCATAGATCTAGTGAATGCAGGTTATTGAGCTTGTTGTTCTACTATCAGTGTCTTGCATAATGAGCCTGTGTATTGTGCTTTATTTTTACTTTTGCAACTGTAAATGTTTTTTTGCTTATATGAAGCCATATTTTCTATAACTTGTTTTGTTGCATGCATGCACTTGTAGTTATATTTTATTATGACATTTCAATTGTAAATGGTTAATCCGTCAATAAATAAATAAATAAATAAATCATTAAGAATGCATAGAATGGTCTTTTTAACCAGCCGTGGGTGTATTCGCCTTTGTTCCAGGAAACGGCATTAGGCGATGCGGCCGACGACTCAATACGTTAGCATAAAATGTGTTTATAACACATCAAGTTTTTAACATCCATCATTTATAAGTACAGTAGACTTCCGATTATCCGAGGAAATTGGGATAGAGATCACCTCAGATACAGAGAATCTCTAATAATATAGGATGCTTACATTTTGAGGTTAGCGTGTTACAAGGCCGCAAAGTGTAAAGCTAATAAGATGTTCGTTTTATCAAAATATAGATTATTATAATAGGTTAGTAACCTATTATAATAATCTAGACACGATTCAGGAGGCTAACGACATGAACAAAACATAGAGTATGTGAGCAAGTAAAAAAGGAAATTTAAGTAAAAAAACAAAACATTAAAATACAGTGACTTAACAATCAGTCGCAAAATATACTTTGTCAAGGGAAATCGTCATTCGTCATATAACGTCTGCTTACATTGGCACGTATATTTGTTTATGGTGGGAGTTCTTTCTTAAGCAACAGTGAATATAGGCCAACGCCAATACTGCAGTGGTATATTGGTTCGATCGGAGTCGAGGATTCGTTTCTACGTCACTCTCACAGGGTCTCATCCAGCAAATAGTTCGCCAAACATTTAGGCAAGTCAAATTCGCCATTTTTCGACGTTAGTGAACTCTCACCTAACAACCAGCAGACGACTCGGACAGTCCGACTACTTCTGAATTTGATTTGAAATACAAATGAAGGGTGTTTTGAAGTACTCGTATCGTTGAAGTCTTCGATTGTTCATTTAAATTATTAACTTGGATAATAGAACAAATTAACAAATTACTAATAATTGTGTGTTTATTTTCAACAAAATACATGTAAAACATGTTATTATTATGGAACGTCTTTTATATAGAACCAAGTTTTGTATATTACGCTATGCATTTACGCTAGTATTTAAGATGCTAATAGGCATCTTGAATACTTATAATCTGAATATGTAAAATCTGAACGTTAAATATTACAAACATAAATTTATCTTTAATATGAAAAAAACTGAAAGTGATTCAAAGGTTCATCTGAAATTGGTCTCAGCATAATGTAAACGCAAAGGTTAATATTCAAAAATCTTTCATAAGTATTTATGATGTTTGCAAATAATTATAAATAGGAAAATATAAACCAAAATAGTTCACAGGATAAATTGCACTCAATATTATAAAAAAGGAGCTTACAAGGAGTTTTCAAGCAGCCAATGTGATTTTTCTTTGCAGCCAAGGCTTGTAATGCAATTTAATTTACACAAGAATTTGGCGGAAAATCTTGCCAATTATTATTCTAATGAGAACCGCATATTCATGACGCCCTTGAGTGATGTAAATGTCCAAGAAGGCTTATGGAATCTCCCTTCTATTACTGATAAATACTCCAGTACGAACGTGGTATGTATAGTATTGGCTGTTGCAATATACTCCTTGTATATACAAATTAATACACTTAATTTGCATATTCATTACAATATATAAAAATCATTTAATTAATGCAATGGTCTTCTTTAATCAAATGTCACTAACGTTTACTGTAATTTACTGTCTGTTTAATGGGTATCATAAAATAGTGTGGATTAAAAGTTACTGAAAAAATTACTTTGATAATTAAATGTAAATATTTCATAGCTCATTGGAAGTCCATCCAAAAGGTTTCTATTTTAAAATGAAATTGGCAAAGTAAAAGAGGACAGCGAGAAAATTTCTATTGAATTTATTAATTACCTTCATATTGGTCAAGTCACGTCTCACAGTTTTTGTTTCCTTGACGAACTCTTTGAGAACTGGGCTAAACTTTCATTTTAAATCTTTAAATGTCAAACCTTAAACAAGTTTAACTGTAAAAAAGCAATATAAACAACGTAATTCTACTTACGTATAGTTTACTTTTTTCATACGAAATAAAAACCTTTTCCTTTAATACCTCTTTAAGACCGGGACGCAGCACTGGCTGCGTATTTTAACCGGAATATGAGTGAAGGACGAGTGTAGGATGATTGTGGTGCGATCTTGTAGTCTTGTTACTGACTAAGGCCTACGAGCTCCTTAGACAGGACTGTTAATTAATAGCCCAACAGCCAATGGTAACTAAGGGACTTACATTTTAACGTGGGATCCGAACCAAAATTTCGCCTCGGTTTAAAAAATTTACGGTCTAATTGTGAGGATGGTCCAATTAAAGAGTACTCAATAGTGCGGACGTTAATCCCCACTATAGAACACTAAGTCTACCCCTACCTTCCCTATATAATATTGAAAATAAAAGTCAAGATTATGTAAAGAACATAGTTGCATATGCACAGTAAACAACAATCAAATTCTAATTCTTCCAACCGATTAAAATAAAACATTAAAGAACTCATAGAATGGTCTTTTTAAATTTGATTAGATTTCTAAAGCGATAAAAAAAGTATTAAAACTTATCGATATCAAAGATACGAACATATTCCATAATATTGATAAAAATACAGCCTAATTGAAACGAAAACTAGGACATTGTGGAGAGTTGGATGGAAATCCAACAAAGTCTAAATTCTAACAAATTGTTGGTAATAAAATTGGTAACAAATAAATTGGGTGAGGAGTAGTCAAAATTTATTCGTCAAATTATAGACTTACTTTAATCTAATCTATATACAAAGCTCAAATCACCCGCGACGTTTGAGAAAACCATAAGTCTGACATCCTCAACCGTATACTTGAATTACATGTATCGGTGAGAAAATCCCAGGAAAAATATTAGTATTTCATAAAATTTTCCCTAACGCGACAAATATAAAGAGAAGGGCTGAACAGCTCAGACATTTGTTTTTATTTACAGTTATGTGTTTACTTTTTCCCAGCGAAGCGGGATAACATCGTATAATCAAATATAAACATTATACATTATACAAGACCTAGATCAGTGAAAGAAATAGTTAATGATAACCTACATGGGATTACCACAATAAGTGATTTTTTTGTGTTTTTACGGCAGTGGCACTTTTTAAAGTTTTGATCGGGAACAGAACAAACCCGGGTATTGTTGCTATCTGACGGCAATCTTTTGTAATATAGCATCATTAATTTCGGGAGGAACAAAAATTCGACAGTAAAAAAATTCATCAAATCCTATGAATAGAGAGAGAATGATTGTACTAGGGAATAGGGTCGGGCATCAATGTTATCAATTGCTGGACTGTCTGTTTGCTAGGGAATTACTGTGGCATGTGAATATGTACTTAAGATCCCTACAGTCAGCATTGTTGCCTGTCCTCGGTCACTATTTGGCACAAGGGACTTCACTCATCTTCTCAACACCTTTTGTCATGAAACCCCACTGTATAATTATTTATTCCTGTTAACTTGGTACACTCGATGAGAACTAAGTTAGAAGATTTGCGGAAATTTGTATCCCAAAAACGGGATTAAGTCTACATTAGGTACATTGATTAGCGCTTTCCAATCAGAAAACTTACTTGCTCAAGGATATTCAGTCGGGAATGTCCATAAAACCGAATTATTGAAATGAATACCCACAACTTTAATCATCCAAGAAGGAATATTTCCGTAACGAACTCTCCACGTCTGTTCACGCTAGAAGGAAAGTAGTCTATGCTTTATATTTATATCAATTGTAACTCCACGTACTATAATTATATAAAACAACGGAAGTATTAATTCACCTATTTTAGCAAAAAAAGCTTATACTTATGTAAAAAGTAATTTTACGTTTGTTAAATTGATATTAAACAATAGAAATAATGAAACCTCAAAACTATAAATGTATTAAAAACAAAAACAGACTATTCTGCCGTGGATATTTGCGGTGATATATTTGATATTCTGCCTAGATATTTTGAGAAATCATCCTCTGAAACATATGAGGTGATTATTTACCATTTAACTTTTATTTACTACCAACGTCAATGACACACATTACGTAATTAATTCTCGGTTAAACATTGCCAAATCAAATAAATTCCAAATCCAATATCCACTAATTTGCTTGAACTATCAAATCACACTAAAGGAATCAACTAATTAAATTGTATGCCCGTTTGAACCGTACTTATGTGTATATGATAATTAAATAAATCAGCATTGTGCTGACTGCAAGTAACGACTCCTCAGTGAAAATATTAAGTACAATTCAATAAGAGCGCGTGTATACTTTGACAATCCACATAGCTTTTTTAATTGGGGGTCGTTTCCGTTAAATAATTATTTTTAACCTTCCTACGATTCATTTGAAGAAGGTCTCATAGATTGTTAGTTGCAAGCCTGTGATGCAGAGTAAGGAGGTGAAATATTAGTGTTGACGGTCGTATATTTTAACGGGCGACATGCCACTGTAACTGGATATAACATTGATATGACGCATCATAACCTCTGCAGGCGATGTAAAGTGATCGTGTAGCGCTTGGCTGATACCGCACACAAACAAGTTCAGTAGGTGAAACTGTAACGTAGACGGTAGTGTATCACAACTCCGTTATCTATAACAACCAATAATCAATAACTTATACAATATATCAACTGTAGCCTAAGAGTAGCACAATGACAACATATCTTTGATTTCTTTCATAATCAAAATGCACTTGATAGAAGAACGACTTTTATAATAGTATATTTCATTACAAGGACCTAAAGTGACGCTTTTCGTACAAGGTCAAGTTTTACAACCGAGGCTGTAAGCCGAGGTTGAAAAATGACCGAGTAACGAAAAGCAGCTTTAGGTCCGTGTGATGAACTATATTTTTCGTTATATTGCTCAATACAATACGTAAACTACTTAAGAAAACCAAAATGTTACAGCTTGTTTACCTTTAAAGATGCCTTCAAAAGATGCCACCGTCTTGTTCTTCCTATTTGAAGCAATCAGCTGATTGTCTGTTTCATTTGTGTTAGGGTAGACTGACAACAATGAACAACTATCGACGTATCGAACGCATGTAATAATCGATTGGTGAAATGAGCGAGTTTCACAAATCGATTAAACTGACAACAATGAATGTTTCGATAATAACGATGAATGTTTCGATTATTTGTAATCGAATGAATATTGTTAGATTATTACGACGTACTCGGCACTTTTTGACTTTTATAGTCCTAGGACTATAAAGAGTCAGCTGGAATCGAGTACATCTGCTTTTAATTCCTAGGAATAAAAAGAGTGTATTTAGGTCCGGAAAACATGCATTAAAAACATCTGTTTTTGAAGCAGTATAACGAAAACGCTTTTAAGTGCAGCAGATTTTCACTACCAGCACTTTTACAAATAGTGGATAAGAATGAACTACGATCTGTGGTGATTGCTTGAACTGTCGTACCCGGCCATAGATGTGTCCTCTATACAGATCTTAGTTCAATTTTATGTCTTCCTAAGCGATCCTTAATTTATATGACTCTAAATATGTGTTATTAAATGTTGTCGTCATGCATGAACAGGATAAACAAGAAATAAAGCAATAGGAACTTGTTTGCTGTACAAATGTTACTGCAAGCTTCAATAGAAACTTGATAATACTGTAAAACTAGATCAGTAGTGAAAATCTACGGGAAACTGAGCAAATAATAAGGAAAGGGCTATAAAATTATTCTCATTTAGTTTTGATTAGGTGATGCATATGCTTTAATCTGTGAACTTTTTCTCCGTTTATTGGTATAAGATTTTTTTGTCAACTGCTATTATAATCCTCAATTAATGCTATATTTTCTAACAGGTATCACATTGATTTTCATTAGGCCTACTAACGGTGTTATATTTTAGTCTTCAATCGTTCCACCTAAATATGGCATGATTTTTAAGCTTCGTGAATCTAAATCTGACTTTATAAAACTAAAATAATGAATAGTAGCATTGTGACCCTTGATTGGAATATAATAACAAATATAAAATTACCTTACCCAATCACTAGCATTTGAAAGAGAGAGAATAAGATTACAAATTTGAAAGATGATATATTTCGTTCCTTAGAACATCTTCTGATATTTTAATTATACAGTCGTAGTATTAAATGCATCGATATCGATGAATCAATCGTTACATTCTGGTAAGACGATCGATTCAATAAAATACTGTCAAAGTCACAATAATTAAAAGCTGTCGTAATGCTAAAATGGTTAAAAACTTGTTCATACTGAAGTATCAATCAGTATTGTTAAAGTCAGTGATAGTGAACTGTGCTGGCCACCATACTCCAGTTTTAATATCTTACGACTTTTACAATTGAAAACACTATAGTTTATAGGCACTCTTTGCGTTAAACAAAAATTTCAGATAATGATGAATGTTGACAATTCAAAATGTAAACTTCAGTAAAATCTATTTTATTTCTAAGATCTATGAATGACAAGTAGAACTACAATTAAATAGGTTTGTAACAATAAATGCACTTTTAATTTGAGGAAATCATAACAAACTAAATAGGTTACCTTCCACGGAAAAGATTATGCGAAATTTGAAAATCTGATTTCATAACCATTCTAGCACTTTCTAAAATTAAAGGCTCTAAAAGTATTTACAATTCAAATAAATTATCAAAAGTTATTGAGCATGTAATTTGAGATTGGACGATTATTTAGTATATCAAGAGTTATATGTTTTTAGTTAATATGACTAAGAGATAAGCAAAACATTTTATAAAATAAAGTGAGTAGTCAAAGTGAGTAGGAGGCGATGCGCTGCATGGAAATTATGTTAAATCAAAAATGAATTCTGAGATTAATGAGACTATGTATCTTGTTCTTTCAGGATTACGAGAGCTTAAAGGTAAAAGAATAATATAGTTTCCGTTTCCGTTCGGATAAAAATTGAAAATAATTAATTAAGTACCTGTTAAGGAAGCAAATACCGGTAATCTTGCTAGAAATTAACTGTTTTAAAACCTCAATTGGTTTATTACTTTTGTAATGGACTTAATTTTACAACCCTTTGAAATAAATGTTGAGTGGATTTCCATTTTAAGTAAGTCCTGATCAAGAAATGAAGGCTGATTTAATAAGATTCCCAGTTTAGTTACATATGTTAATTTTTTATTACTATATGTGATGTTTGAAATAGGTTTGGAAACAGACACTTAATATATCCTAACCAAAAGTATAAGAATTTCCTTTGTGTTTTTGTTGAATATTTAACTGGAATATTTCAGCCAAGTACTTTTGATAAGTATTATTATTTTCCACCTGTGATGTGGCTGATTTATTTTAATTTCGAATCATTTTCTCATTTCAAAACGTGTTGGAAATTAATAAAACCAGTTTATGACCGTATAAAATTTTTACCAAGCGATTGAAATCAATTAAGGAAAGGATGGGTCGACAAGCCATTTTTCATTAGCCAAGCATCGACACAAGAGAGCAGGAGAGATTAATGAAGGGGCGATGGGGCAAAATTTCATTCATTCCATTAACTCCGCAAATAAGTAAGTTAAAAAAATGAGATTAGTGTTGTTTTAAAAAGGATACAACTTCAAAAATCTAATAGGTTTCCATTTTTTAAAATATTTTTTCATAAATAAACACAAAAAAATAGTATCTAACTTATTAATACGGAAATTGGAAACAAGTGTGTCATCACAATGTTCAAAAGGAGCGTATCAGCACAGAGAAAGGAGCAGATATCTGTTCTTTCTCTGGTATCAGTAATTTGCTTTAAAGCAGAGTAGTTGGCAGCTCCTCATCTGAATGGTCTTGTGGTTTCTTCAGCCCACATATATGGGTAGCTCATACTTGGATTATAATCTGGTTTATTTTCGGCTCGTGAAAAAGATAAAATGGTTATGCTTGGCCTTAGAAGTAGGCAAATTTTCCTTCCCTCAACGGTGTGCTTTGGCTTAGGCTAGATAACTTAGAGGGGGAGGCCTAGCTACGCTGAACCTTCTTTTTTTAAATTTAACACTTTTTATCTTTTAAAACATTTTCAATTAGAATGTAACTTATATCTTTCTTATGTATTTTTACAGCAAAATATTAGTTTCATCAGCATAGAACTGTAGTATATTTCTTGTCCTTGAGCGGGTATGGATACTAAAGGTTTTGAAGTAAGAAGGTTATTTGAACTGTTAGAGGGCTACAATTATTTAATCTTCTGCCCTGTTCTAAAAATCTACATCTTTGAGAAAAATAACTGGTTGGTTTGAATATGAAAATTAAACACTAACAAACCCTGATTAGAGTCTGTTTAGTTCACTTAAATAATACTTTGAATCGTTATATTTATTGGGAATCCTTAAAAAATATACCAAAAAGTCCTTTTTTTTTGCAAGGAAACTTAACCAAAAACTTTCAGTAATAATATAACTGTAGTTCCTTATATCCCTCGTAAAAGGCATGACTTATTTTATTTAATCTGCAGCAATATTCTATTAATAGGGTACGTCGATTTATTTGTTATCAAATGCTATCTTGAAGAAAGAAAAATGCTTATTTGTGGTGTTTCCTAAAGATACATACTATATTCAACTCTTAGTTGGTTTTAAATTTATTTGCGGCAAGCCATATATGTTAATAATATAAATCATTGAATTAGTTTTAGGTGGATCACAGCTTGTAGCTTACGTTGTATTTATTTAGAGATAAGTACATTTACAGATCGAATACTAATCTTGATTCTGTTTGGTACCAAAATCTAAGCAAACTCCTACCTTTTGTATTTCCTAATCCGGAAGAAATACATACATGGTTAGTAATTTCAAAATTAATTGTCAGTAGTTCTTTTGTATAAAATCTTTACAAAATATTATCCTGAATTGTAGAGACTATAGGAAAATATATTGGATGCAGCGAACAGTAAAATGAAAATTGAGATGGATAACACATAAATAATCCAAGGAGGTGTGTAATATTTGAAATGGAAATCCTGGAGCGCTGATTGTTGATGAGTTTTGCTGCTTAATAATCTACCGATTCACTGAACGGTTATAATTATTCTTTAAACATTATCTCTCGCTACTTGAGTATTTACTGAAAATCCTGTTTACTTCATTACAAATCTGTAAGTGAATATTTTAACCTAATCCCACTTTTCAAATAAAAAAACATAAACTCAATGTGCACAGCCTACAACACTCAATATCACTTTTTAAAAGACGCACTCCAAAAGGAATCTACAAGAGCATCTAGAACACATTATGTTCATTAGGATATTTTATATTCTATATGAGATCTAGTGTTCATACTTAATAAACTTAAACCTGTTTCTTTAAAAAGTCTTACCTGCCTAGCAAACATGTATACTTCTTATTATACATTTCGTATTTTACATAAGGTTAACAATACGAACTTTAGTTACAGTCAAATTAAAAAGATATATATATATATAATCCAAAACGGTTGACTGACTGACACACCCTCATATCACAGTTTCTCAAAAACTATAAGGCTTCGGGCCATGAAACTTGGTACAATTAATCATTGTAGGCTCTAGATGCGTACTAAGAACGAAATTTAAAATATATTCTCTCAAAAGGCCGAAATAAGGTATATTATAAAACTCAAAATGGCGGACATTTTTAGTTTTCAAGTTTTATTTTCTAAAACAGTAAAAGGCTTGGGCAATGAATCTTGGCTCAAATATTCTTTATAGGCTCTAGATGCAAACTGATGAAGGATTTTCAAATGTTTTCTCTGGAAAGGCCAATTTAAAAAAGGTCAATTAAAAAACTCAAAGTGGCGGGCTTTTCAGTATTTAGAGCTGTGAAAACTGAATATCAATGGAAGGCCTCCATAGTATTTTAAAGAGACAGAAAAATAGAAATTTAATTTACTAAAAAAATAAACTGTACAAAACTATTACGGTTATCTTATATTGTATATTGGTCAGACACCACATACATAGGCTACTCGCGTTTTACGGATCACCAGAAGTAATCGAACTATAAAATCTTGAAACTCTGCATGGACATATCATTTCGTTGTTTTTATAGAATCGGGGTTATTCTGAATTAAAAATTTTAGGAGAGTTTGCCTGCTGGCTGAGAACGATTTAGGCTAAGTTCAGACAAATGTACTATTTCTACCGTAAATTTTCACCTCAAGCTGCTAAATGAGTAATCCAATCTCAAAGATGATTAAATAATTCTTTGGGAATTAGGTTTCCTCATTTCTTTGCCTACACATTAATTTTATATTTTTTTACAGTTTTGGGTACATTAATAAACATACTAGATTCATATATTATGTCTATAGAGTCCGCCCTTTGTGGCATTTAAATTTGTGGTATTTACATCAGTTATAATATCATATTCCTCTTATTCTCTTATGTCAAATTGGCTGACGGTCTTAGCGGACAGGGCGGTGCAATGAAAGTTCTGAGTTCTAGCCCCTAAAGTGGATACTTTTTATTCAAACTATTAGGAACCCAATTGTATAGGTTAAATAATAGATTAACTAGGAAATTTCAGTATCTTAAGGCTAAACTGAAAAAATTGAATGTGTTAGCACATGGTCCGCCAATTCATACAGTTAGAGAAAAAGGAAAATTCATCGTAAAATCGTTTCATCTTCTCGTGTCAATCTGGGATGAAGATACAACCTTGTTTGTAATCAAGCTGTTAAAAACGTATACATTTAGTTCAGATAAATGATTGAAATCATCAGTCTATTTGGAGATTTGTAAAAATTGCACTTTACAGATAACGTATAATTGAAACAAACATTTGTTATTCTTTCAGCGAGCGAAGCCGCGGGTATATCTACTAGTTTATATATATACACTAGCGGATCAACACGGTTTAACCTGTGGAAAACATAAAACCTTCCTTTGACTAAGGATTTAATTTGCCATACTTTTTAAGGTTGCCATGACCTCATATCCTTCCTTATAGTTTAACATTGAAACTTTAAATTACAATAGGGCAAAAACCTAAGGGAATTTTTTAACTCCGTTTCTTAGTGCGCATCTAGGACCCAAGGGGAGCACACATGCCAAATTTCAGTTCTTTAGGTCTTATAGTTTTGGAGATTTGCTGTCCGTTAGAAAATCCCTTCTCCTTTATATTATATATAATCAAGCTGTTAAAAACGTATACATTTAGTTCAGATAAATGATTGAAATCATCAGTCTATTTGGAAATTTGTAAAAATTACACTTTACAGATAACGTATAATTGAAACAAACATTTGTTATTCTTTCAGCGAGCGAAGCCGCGGGTATATCTACTAGTTTATATATATACACTAGCGGATCAACACGGTTTAACCTGTGGAAAACATAAAACCTTCCTTTGACTAAGGATTTAATTTGCCATACTTTTTAAGGTTGCCATGACCTCATATCCTTCCTTATAGTTTAACATTGAAACTTTAAATTACAATAGGGCAAAAACCTAAGGGAATTTTTTAACTCCGTTTCTTAGTGCGCATCTAGGACCCAAGGGGAGCACATATGCCAAATTTCAGTTCTTTAGGTCTTATAGTTTTGGAGATTTGCTGTCCGTTAGAAAATCCCTTCTCCTTTATATTATATATAATCAAGCTGTTAAAAACGTATACATTTAGTTCAGATAAATGATTGAAATCATCAGTCTATTTGGAAATTTGTAAAAATTACACTTTACAGATAACGTATAATTGAAACAAACATTTGTTATTCTTTCAGCGAGCGAAGCCGCGGGTATATCTACTAGTTTATATATATATATATATATATATATATATATATATACACTAGCGGATCAACACGGTTTAACCTGTGGAAAACATAAAACCTTCCTTTGACTAAGGATTTAATTTGCCATACTTTTTAAGGTTGCCATGACAACCTCATATCCTTCCTTATAGTTTTACATTGAAACTTTAAATTACAATAGGGCACAAACCTAAGGGAATTTTTTAACTCCGTTTCTTAGTGCGCATCTAGGACCCAAGGGGAGCACATATGCCAAATTTCAGTTCTTTAGGTCTTATAGTTTTGGAGATTTGCTGTCCGTTAGAAAATCCCTTCTCCTTTATATTATAAAGATATAGATATAGATTAAGAGGACTATGAGATCCAACAAGGATAAGGTTATAATTATTCTTTAAATATTATCTCTTGCTACTTGAGAATTTGCTGAAAATCGTGTTTACTTCATTACGAGTCTGTAATATTTAAAAATATATTCTCTCAAAAGGCTGAAATAAAAAAAAAGCATAAAAAACTAATATTGCGGTATTATTCACAATTTTAAATGGGGAATATTTTTTTAGGGAATATTATGGTATCCCGTTTTTGTTTGTTGCATTACATAACAAAATAATATCAAGAGTTCTTTCAATAGACCCAATAACATGACGAGGAACGATATAAGAGATGGTTGCCGTGTTTATTAAACCTTATAAAGAGTCTATTGGTTTTTATGTTAGACCACTTATCAGACATTAATGTTTTCCCAAAGTTATATCATTTTTTCATGGCAAAAGCCAAATTTTATTGTTCAAGTTCAATTGTAGGGTCTATCTGTGATAACGTTCTGTGAGATAAAAAAATGTCCCCTTTATATTTAATCTAGGAGATAGCTAACAAAAAATAAAAATACCCCTCTTAGATCAAATGTTCCTTTTTTCCTAATCCTAAATCTTATCTTTAAGGCAATAAAGTAACTAAAGACAAATTAGTTTTTCTACCAATACATGGTATACATACTATAATAGTGATAGTCCTGTATACCTGTTATGTTAATTCATTTCAGATTACAGCTAAAAAGCTACATTTCATTCATTTATTTTTCGATTGTATGACTAGCCCATGTGAGTTTCCACTTACGCGTAACTATGCATACGTGAATGTTAATTGACACTCATCTTACGTTGTTAGCAGTTTGTTTTTGTAAGTTAAAATCACTTGGAGAACTGGTCAAAGATAACATTGCAAAAACCCATCCCAACCCACATGCAAACCTAAGGTTTGTTTTTCATGTATTATTTAATGGTATTTTTCTGGAGGTAAAGCGATATAACGTTTTTAATCATATCTTTAGTACTTCGGTTTACTCCTTTGCTGATCCTTACTTGAAATAATAGCATGAAAATTATTAGATCTAGTTACAGTCATGATCAAGCCAAAAATAATGCAACAAAACTCTGACTAATATCTGATAAAACTGATCCCTTCAATATATAGTTGATGGTTTATTATTTATAAAGCAATTTAGTTCAGAATTTAATCAAAAATTTCTAAATTATCATAAAAATATATCTAATAATAGAAATATAATTTTTGTAAATCATTCTCTTTTTTACAAAACATAAAATGAATATTCCGGTGAAAAAATATGGTAATCGAATTAAGTGGAGAAGTCAGCAATGAGGAAATAATTCTTTCTTTAAGAAATAAGGATGATATAGAATTGTTTCTATTTCCCATAAGGATAACATGGGGAATGAGTATGCAGGTTTGCTGCCACGAAAATAGGAATATCAGGGTTCTAGACTAATATACACTAGATCTTTTCAATATGAAGTCAAACCAAGTTGTATGTGATACATTAAGAAATAAGTGTGATATAGATTTTTACTTATTTCCCTTAAGGTTAACATTGGAACAACGTACTTTGTTTGCCACTTTCAGTATCTCGGTAACCAATGGACATTGAGCAGATTCAAAGTACTAACTTGATTGTTATTTTTAAACTGAATTAAATGGTGCGAACGAATTTTGGATTATTTATATTTTTCTATGTAAAAAATTTAAAACCCCGTTTTGGGGGTTTTTAAATCCTCCAAGTGGTTCACAAAGTGTGTGGACGCACAAATTTCAGTGCAAAGTATTTCAACATCGTATACATATTTAATAGTTTCAAACAAAATCATACGATTTAAAGAATGCTAAACTTAGACACACTTGTTACAGCCAAGTGAACGTTAAAATCCGCTTCCCGAAAAGAAATATGAAGATTTAAAACATTCCGTGTAACTCCTTTATTGAAGATCCCCGTCATACAGACGGGACACTTTGACAAGTTTTTTTTATGCTTCTTTCCTTGTCGTCTTCCAAGGTTTTTGTTAAGATGATGTAAAAAATATTTTTATTCCAGAATCATGGAATGGTCAGAAGTGAAATACAACCAACAATAATATTAAAATGAAATTTTTTGATTTTATGTAATTTATTTATAAATAATCTTCCACCCCTTAGGAAATGCATTGGTATAGCACGTTTGAGGTTGGCACATGCACAAGAATTTGGAAAGGTTACAATTTAAGATTCCAAATTAAGCGGCCACATTTAAAATTATGAAAAATTTAAGAAACTTATGTTATTTTTATGGTCAACACGATTTAGGTCAGACCCCATCCTTCTTTTTTTAGAAGATATAAAATGGTGATGCAGTTATGTAGGTACCCAATATTTTAAATAATTTTCAATTTCGTTCTTTTAACAATCGTATATTTAAATTGATAATGTGATTACATGACTTTGTAAAGGCTACAAACATCAGAGGTGACACATCTCTGAAGATTGTCCTCTGTCAATGTTAGGCAATTGACACGTCATAGTTAATTGACTCACAGATGTGCATGCTGCAGTTGATTGCATTACTGTCACCGTAACTGGCCCCAGACATCGTACAATTTCAGCTGTAAGGTAGGATATATTGATTTGAGCTAAGGGTTGACTGAATTGGAATGGCATTGCACCTTTACATTACTCTAACTGCTACAAAGACTAAATAAAACCAAAGTTCGTTACGTTTGTTAAAAAGAAATACGATTCTAATTAATGCAGGAATTTGGTATTAAATATCATAAAAATACTAGGCTACTAACCTTTTTCGTCGTCAATCCATTGTTTGACGACAAAGGTTAGTAACCTAGTATTTTTATAGTTGACTATCAATCCAGGAGGCAAACCATGAATAAAATATTATCTTGAAAACGAGAATTCAAACATACTCAAACGTTTACCCTTTATCGTTGGCATCGAAATGTCACTGCTCATGAAGAAACTTGAGTCGAAATCAAGTGAGTGAATGTGAATTCTCAAGGATTACCTTGAAGTGTAAAACAAACATGTAATTTCTGTTTTCTGATTCAAGTAAATGCTTCCAACAATTTGAATGTCAAAGCAATTGTTAGAGAATCCTCTTTAGGCGAGGTACGCTGATTCAGACTAAAGCAACGTAATTCCTTTATGTGAAATCCCTTTCGAACAGAGTCGACATGTCGAGATAAGGTAACTCTTCTCGAGCTCTTGGCATTGTTATCTTACATGACTTGCTCAGTAAATTCTGTGTTATTTTGAAGTGTTTCGGTTTTATTAATTTACTAGAGTTTTACTTAATGGGTCGGTATGTTACAATATTGGCATTTTAATTTGACATCCCTTGATTAAAAAAGTTTTTGTGTTTTTAACAGCAGTTTCTCCATGATAAAAAAGAGTTATATATAGTAAATAAATTGACAGCAACGCTAGGAAATATTTTGTAAGCCTTTGATTTATTCAGAAAATCTGAAATGTTACTAATTAAATATAATTTTTTACAGCACGAGCTTGGTATTGTATGGATTATTATAATGACAACACAGTCAAAGTCAATATCAGTTATAGTATACTTATTTTTTTTAAAGCAGCTCATTAATCACCCATCCAAATTGAGCAAGCAACTGCAACGTCGACTTTAATAATTTAAACCCATAAAAAACAAATAAATGTGCCCTAAAACTGATTTTACTTATTACACTGTGAACAGGGAATCAGCCACGCACCCATTCCAACAAAAGGACATGAATATTTTGCTTGGCCATGTTTCATTGCTCATGAATCAAAGTTAATGATGACAGATGGTTTGTAAGAGTAATGTGATATTATATCCAGTCCAGAGGCAATTACACTTTCACTGGAATGTTAATTAAAGCTAAGAACTCATAAGAGACATCTTCCTCCAATTCCAAAAGGTACTATTATAATATTCTTTATGCAAACAGATGTCTAGATAGATTTACAATTTCATTAGCTTTGTACTTATTTTGTTTTTTAGCTATTTTAGAGATTGGCCTCTACTATGTCAAGTTTAGCTGTTGAACTTTTTAATTTTTCATGTACATCTTAAAACTACTAAATCCAATTTAAATAATTGGGCGATTCTTAAGAAGTTAACCACCGACAGCACAATTATCATTGCAGCATTGAAACCCGATGAAAAGGTTAAGTCTGCATTATCAGCTTGATGATGTCTCGGTAGAGATTCATGTCAGTCGAGACGTCTGCTAATGTGCCGTCAGATGCGATGTTAATGATACTCACTTCCCCGGCCTAGTCGCAGTAATATGTGATGCTGATCGTTGTAATAATAACGAAATTCCACATCCATGTCGTAATAATAACAAAATATTGTCCATGCAATCATTTTAGTTTTGTATTTTTTTTCGTGTCCTCTGAGAAAGTATATTCGTCAGTAGGATGTGACAACTGCCAACACGGTGTTTTAAATGCTGCAACAACAATAACTTTTTTGGTAAAAATATGCAGATGGCCGTTGATAACATGGAAGCTTTATAAAGGTAATTATTATTTTTCGGCTCATTCCTGGTTATGCTGGATTGATTAAGTTTATCACTTACAATGTATAAATTATTTTGAATAATTTGACTTTCTGTTGATAAGGAGTCACTTACTACTTCCTAATTAAAATAACCACCAAACAACAAAATTGATTTCTAAACAACAAACTAGTTTGTGAAATATAGACAAAACTAGTGGCTTTGATACTGCATAAAAAATTAAAATTAGTTTTGTGTCACAACTAAACTTTGCATATTAAGTCGTATTTGCTGATGTGACAAAAGTGCCATCATCAGCACATCAAGATCCTATTAAACCCACATTAACCACAATTAATACTGCATTACATTACCAAATAACATTACTAAGCCGAAACCATTAACATTGTCACGATTATTACTGTCGTTACTGTTACGATAATACCAACAGATTAGTTATTAATGTATTAACATCACGCAATGATCAATGGCATGATTGCTTCATGTTAATGATCAATCCGATGATGATTACTTTATTAATCATCAATACCGAAGTAGCTTTGCTCATTATTTAAAAAATAATCATGACTGATTAAAAAATCCTATGAGTAGGTAATTAATAAACGGCCAAAGGTGAATTCTGACATTACAATGCTGTTGGTTATGTAAATGTTACCTGCATTAAAATGCTCTACTCTTGAATTATATTAACGTAAGCGCCAGGAGGAAGGTTCTATCTGAGGTTTATTATTTAAGAAGTGGATTGAAGGGGCTAAAAGACCCTAATCATAAACATGGATAAATAAAATTAAAACTAATCCTTCTTTACAACTGCATAGAAAACCCTTCATAGTTAACTGGCTTTAAGATCCACCATATTGTTAATATCTAGCTCATAGTTTTGAATTAGGCAACAACGTCACATCTTTTAATGTAAACGAAGCAGACGTTTTTAGATCCCAATGCTTTTCTTTAAATGGCAGATATACGAGCATTACGTGATTTCTCATTCTATAATAGGTTTAAAGAATTTTAGTATTACCCCCGATTCCCCGGCATAAAAAACTTTCAAATTGAGTCTTTTCCCACCATCCTACAACGTACCAAACACCCAGAATTTCTTTGCAAAAATTTCGCTCATACAAAAATTTATGAACAGTTGGCTTGAAGGTGTTACATAATAGGACAAAATTTAAATTAAACCAATCCTTCTTTATTATACCAGAATACAGTACCTTCATATTAAACTGGCTTTTAGATCCATCACATGTCTATCTCAAGGTTTTGAATTAAACAACAGCATCATATGTTTTAATGTATACAAAGCAGAAGTTATTATATCCTACTAGTGGATCCGAGCGCACGGAACCGTGCGCTACTCTAGCAGAGCAATAATTCAAATGGTGACAAATTTAAAACACAATCATGCTAACATGATCCGTCTTGAGGGTTATGTTTACACAAATTAAAAAATAACAGCAATTAAATTATCCAGCTGATCAAAATGTAAACAATTATGTTCTTCATAAGGATAACATGGGAACCAAAGCCAAACAAAACCCCAGCGCCCCATAAGGAAGCCAAAAGCCAATGGGGCAGAGCCCAAGGGACTTTTTCAAAAATGTAAGGCCAGTTTGCAAATCTACGCGACACGCTCTTTCCAATGAGCCGTCAATGATCAAAATCGGTTAAGAAATGACAGAGGAGTTCATAAGACAAATTTCGTGTTGGCGTATTAATTATATAGATTATTACATTATTAGTTATTATATTTTTTTCAAACGGAAGATATATTACAAAATTTCTCGTTTCATAATAAAATTCCAATTTTTGAGTAAAATTCCAATATTTTTCTCGAGACTCTGGTATAGTACCTTTAATTTGAGCCCTCTCCCATCATCCTACGACGAGCCAAACGCTCACAATTTCTGCGAAAACATTTCGCTTACGTTATTATATAATTTAATAATAATAATAATTTATAAAATAATCTAGGAATGAGGTTGAATGAATTCATTCGGACTTCAGAAAATTTGCACTTTATTACATTTTTTAAAATATCAGTCCCATGAAATACTGAAATATAGTATACAATTAATGTTACGTCTAAAACATTTAAACCTGGGCCTTGAAGAGGGTTATCAATTATATAGACTTTATATATACTAACGCTTTGAACATGCTTTAAAAACACCATGCTGCACTTGTGTGTTCCGGATTAACAACTGGCTTACACAAAAAGGTTAAAGTATTTGTTTTACAAACTTCAGGGGACCTAAGATTAAAATATCATGCAAGTCAGTTAAACGAGGGATTTCAAAGTTTTCTCGGGATAAAGGATGAATTTTACTGAGTTTATTGAACCAGTTCTCATAAAAATTAAGTTTACTTAACTTTCAGATTCAATAAATTTACGTTTTACCTGGATAGAAGAACAATGTTTTAGTAAAGGAACTGTCCGTTTTTGTGGTTTATTGATGTATATTTGTTAGGCTTTTTTATATTAAAATGTATATATTTTTCTTATTATTAACTTTTTAATCTTGTATCAAAAACTAATATAACAACAGCCATTAGTATATTAAGTACAGTAATATGAATAAGTCTTGATAAAGGTTCTGTTTATCTGTGTTTTCCGTAAGCAAAGCGGTTATACAGTGCCGGCCATAACGAGTGCGAGCCCTGGGCAAGAAAATGTGGCAATCCTTCTCAATCAATGTCTTCTAATTCTTATAGACAAATATTTAATCACATAAAATTACGTGTAAGGGTGGTCCAGAGATGGAAAACATCCTTGATACTTCTCCCATAAGCCCAGTGCACAAATTTTCAAAGGACACTACGCAATGTTAGAACCTGGAGTTTCTAATTCCAAGAGTGAATATCATTACGTTTGTCTGCTTCAGTGCGTCCATGACTTAGTTTAGAGAAATCAAAATTCTCAACTTTTTAAATGGCGAATCTCTCATTATATTTCGGTCTGCCACATTGCGTTGAACACTGTTAAATTGAGACACTTATTAATTGGAAAATTAAGATAGGAGGGTTGGGAAATTCACGGTCATAAGTTGAGAATTTTAGGTGGTCTCCTCACCCTACAGTTTGGTGAGTGTGTCATGTGACACCAACACTACTGTGAAACATTTGTCAATTCACCGGATATAGCCTTTCCGCATAGAACGGGTGAAACTAAAGGAACATTAATAATTCAGTGCTACTTGACCACAGTACCTAGTGATTAATGCATTTACTTTGAATACTTCCAGTAGTTAACACTTATTTTCTATAGGCCTCGCGTAAACCATATAGTTCCTTTAAAAATAACCTAAAAGGTGATGATCGCAATTGGCTTATAGTTTTGCCGCCTTTTTAAATTTTAGTTTTAATATTACATTGTGTAATCATTCTCATGGCTTCGTAAATATCTCTTTGCTGTTTTATTGTAATTTTATTATTTATTGTCACCTAATTTAATCAATGTAAAACTCCTATCACAAGTGCGAGGCCCTCCCAGGCGCGAGGCCCTGGGCGGCCGCCCCTGTTGCCCTCCCCTAGGGCCAGCACTGGAGAACCTTATTCAAACACTCCCGACCTCTTCACCACTGGCGTCTAATGATTGGGCTGATGTGATATGTATACCAAATACAGAATAGCATGTCTAGGTGTGATGGAATATAAGAATAGCAATATTAAGGGATTAAGGACGTCAAGATATTAATTTTAAGGACATATTTAACATTCTACTTTTTTGGGAAGGTCTGATCATCGTCTGATACATCGTTTAATGTACATACAACCAAATCAAACGGTACTAATAAAAAAAAATTGTAATAATCAAACGGTGAGTTTTAAATTTAATTTGTCATTAGCAACATTTTTATTATTTTAATGTTTTTTTATGATTCTAAGAATAATTTTAAATGCTTTCCTTCTGCAAACATGTATAAGGGAGCAAAATCCTTATACCTTTAATTATTTTCAATATCCTTATATGCCAATAATAAAGTGTAATCTATTGTTCTCAAATTTTTACGTAAAACGTACTATGAAAAAAATTAATTAGTTTGTGATTTGTATCATTTAATCAAAATAGTTAGATGTTTGTTTCAGTTCAGCGTACTGGTTTGATATTCGATCATGAAATAACAAGTCGTTGAGCTTCGTCCACCAGACTGTGATCAACGAGGGAGAAATAAGTACTCACAATCACAGCTGTGCCGTCAACTCACTTCTCTTGAATCAAAATTGATTTTGTTACGAGTATTTCCTGGGAAAAATAATATCAAATCTCAAATTGAAATTACACGTGTCACACCATAAAAAGCGTCGACATTGTCTCAAAAAAACCTGTGGCATTATCTTCGAAAAAATTTGGATGAATTCATACGGATGTTTATCCATTCAGTCGGCATTAGTAATACAAGTAAAATATTTTGTTGAATGCAAAAAGTTAAAATAAAATGCTAACGTATTTTATACATAAGGATTTTGACTAAACATTGCGCTGTTTCTTTTTTAATGAAAAAAAACTTACTCTCTAACGAAATGTTAAGCAGTTAATAATGAAGAAGGCACTGCGTCCTGAAATAGAATGTATTGTATTATTTGGTTTACAAAAGTTGATTGATATTGATGTAATAGTAAACTAGTTTTATCATACTATTATTACAAGTCTAAAAGTTTGCTTTTGATGTAATAAATCTTAAATATTTATTGTATAAAGCAACTTTATTTCTAAGAGGGTGAAATAAATTGAAGACGAGGGTCTGAAAAGTCATTTTTCTTTGGCTGAGCGCCGAGCTTCGACACGGCACGAGAAGCAGATGTGATTAATGGAGTAGTGACAAACCGGACTTTCGTTTATTTAATTTCCATCTTAGAGAAGTTAATAAACCGTATCCGTAATATTATATTCATCCGAAGAATTAGAATATCCATTAGTTTATAAGCCTTTTTATTAGCCCTGAGTTTTGCAATTTTCAAAGTATTTAAATATTAAGTACAAGATTAGAAGTACAATAGATTTATCTTTACCATTAGCTTTTCAAATGAGTATTTAGTTAATAAAATGACCTATTGTGTAGAAGAATTCTTTTTATATAAAATTGCATTTTATATTAGCTGTAAAATAATTAAGTTATAAGGGAGCCGAGAACAGAAACGTAATATTTTTGCTGCTGGCCAAACGTCACACTGATAGAGCACGCCGGATCAAAGCTACTGGAATCTTTCTCCATTGATCGTTCAAACAAAATTCAATAATAAAAGCCAATGGAGCTGATCCTACATAAGGCGTGAGCGCTACTGATAAACCTCAACAAAAATCATAACTAAAAATATATGCGGCATTTAAGCTGATAAAGCTCGCCTGGCTTCATTGCACTTGACATGATTCTCGATGATATCCTACAACACAAAATTAAATTTATTTTCGCAACACTACACTAGTAAGTAGCCGATTTCCGCTTCCGTTTCAGTGTGGGAAGTCGCCGTTTACAAAAGAGTACGGCAAATATCAGCTGTAGTGAGGTAACAAATCAGCTGGAGTGCGGTAAAGAGTTTGCATTGAGTATTTACCGCACGAGTGCGGTAAATGCTCAATGTTACCAACTCAAGAAAAAAAATCGTATATCACACAATTTACATTCATTATACATAAACACAACATACACATTTTAACTATGACAACCACATCTCAATTGTAAATAAACTGTTTTCCCAGGTTGCGACTACGTACAGTTAATAGCGATAATAAAGAGCATTATTATTTAATCAATTGTTGCCGTCTGTGTGACGAAAAGACGTATTCCTAGAAAGGCTTACTCGGTCGCTGAACAGCAGAGATAACGCTTTTTTTCATCTCCCCCGTACAGATAAATATAGTTTTGTTCGTATTTTCTCTCTACAGTTTAATTAATATTTTTTAAATCGTTTTACTTTCATCTTAGTCTAAGCTTTCATAGACGTGTTATTTTTCACTAACCCTGTATATTTGATGCTGGTAGTGTTGCGAAAAATATCGTACGCAACTCATCCGGGAAGGTGTTTACGTTGCTCGCATGAAATTCCCGCGCTCCGCAAGCGTCGCGCGTGAACTATCATGCTCGCACGTAAACACCTACTTCCCGCACTAGTTGCGTAATATACTATAATGAATCTTGATGAAGATAACATCGATTGTCTGGTAACATCACTAGTGATTTCATTCTTACACCTCTGATTTTTTAGTAACACTATACTTCTTAACGATTATCAATATCAATAAAGAAATATTCGATATAGTTGCTGTTGGTAATGAGAGTTAGCGCTGCTAGCCACTCTTTATCAAGTTTCACGAATATAATCTGCATCCATGAAGAAATGCACGTAAAGGTAGAATTATTTTAGCGAATTTCCCCTATAGGGAAGAAGCTATTATCGTAGGTCTCATGGTAAGACCTAAGCTCGGGACCACTATAACTTTTCGTTTTGGGGCCCCCAGAAGCAAAAAACACTATTCGTTCTAATTTGTATATATATATATACCGGGCGTTCCATAATAGTCCCCCCCCCTAACTTTTTCCTATATGTTTTCAAATATCAGTTCCACACCACCCCCAAACATTATTGGGCAGCTAATACTTCCATAAGGCGTGAGCGCTACTGATAAACCTCAACAAAAATCATAACTAAAAATATATGCGGCATTTAAGCTGATAGAGCTCGCCTGGCCTCATTGCACTTGACATGATTCTCGATGATATCCTACAACACAAAATTAAATTTATTAATGAATCTTGATGAAGATAACATCAGTTGTCTGGTAACATCACTAGTGATTTCATTCTTACACTTCTGATTTTTACACGCTGTTTGGCCATGGGGTACTTGGCTGAATTATATATATATGTGTGTGTGTGTGTGTGTGTGTGTGTGTGTGTGTGTCTGTTAGCACGATAGCGGCCGCAAAAATGGTCCGATCTTTATGAAATTTGGTACGGACATGTAAAGTGGTAATCAATTGAACGAGTTCGTGAATCAGCCTGATCGGACCACCGTAAGGGGGGGAAAGGGTAATAAACCCCCCCCCCAAAAAAAATTGGTTGTTTGAGTTTTTTACATTGAAAAATAAAATTTATCGAATTTTTATGGGCACCATTGAATTCAGCTCAAAAAACAAACAATTTAGTATTTTGAATCACTGCTCTATGCCCATTGGTTACCGAGATATTGAAAGTGGTAAACACAGTACGTTGTCCCAATGTTAACCTTATCGGAAATAAGTAAAATTCTATATCTCGGTTATTTCTCAACATATCTTGTTAAAACTTCGTAAATAGCTTCTTATAGTTCAGATCTACTAAATATTGAATTAAAACCACCCAGTTTTAATATACCTGTAGCAGCAAACCTGCACACTCATTCCCAAGTCATTCTTATGGAGCTTACCAAAACATGTCAAATCTTACTGTTTGATTGAAATATGTTGTTTTGCATTTGAAATTCGCTGAGTATGCAGGTCTGCTGCAACGGGGGTATTTTACAGTTTCTTACAGGGTGATAAATTTAATTTTCTCTCCGATATAATCTTAAATATTTCATCGTAATAAACTGTTAAAAATTTAATATTTTTTAGTAAATCTATTTTATTTGAATCAAATAATTATTTGTGCATCCAGTAATGATTTAACCATCAAATTACACTAAATAAATCGAATATATTGCTATTACTATGTAAGAGCAAATTATTAATGTGTAGCCTAAACGTTGAAATCAATTATCTATAAGTATTGAGAGTACAGACGAGTGTTTTAAATATACTTGCCAATAACGAGGCTTCGTTGGTGTTAACGAAGTTAGAAATGTATAATTTGTGCATTATTGTTATGTTATTTGTGTATTATTTGTGCTCGTGAACGATATTCAAATAATATTAACACTGAAAGGTTTTTGGACACTATTTCAATTACTGCTTTCTGCACAGCATATCCTGAATCTAATAAACTGTATATCTAGTAAATTAGCATTAAGATAATGTTACCTGTAATCATCATTGGACTGAGTCCGTTATTTTTAGGCGGTGTCCTCGTAAGCAATTTTCCTTTAAGTAAATAAGCAATCCTCTACGGGGCTTTGTATCACGTAAAATTATATTTTTAGGTACTCGAACACCAAAACCACCGTTCATTAAAATATTAATAATTTTCCTTTAACAGCTTCAATTTGTATTCCTCGTCATTCTAGAAGGACACCGTAAACTAGGTTTTTAATTTAAATAGAATAATCTACTTCCTGTTACTAATGACATAATTGTGTGGAGCAGGTGAAGGCGGTGTCATCACGGCAGGTGGCAGCCTCCCGCTGGTGTGTCAGACTCTGGCTTTGTCTCCCACGAGAAACGAATTTCGCTAAAAAATGCAGTAGAGTTCTTTTAAGTTAATAAAGAAAAAAAACTTAAGTGTTCACCACAGTTTCTTCTCATTTTTTATGATTTATTTCTCGCTTCAAGATTATTTCAAACGAACATAGATTTATTTTAAGACTTCTTGATTATTATTAGTATTAAATGCGGGTACTATCAACTTAATACATTGACTATTTTTATTTTATTTTATGTATTTGAACGCCCGATGCATTTTTTAACGTTTTAATAGGGAACGGTCCAAACCCAGGTCTTGTTATTATCTCACGGTGACCTTTTGTTAGATGGATTAGATAGATTAATTATTCATACCCCAATATAATATGGCAACTGGACCCCGTTTCTATCCTTTCAGGAATCGAACCGGCGACCCTCAGGTTATAAGGTGAGCGCTTCATCCACTCGGCTATCCAGTTTTCATTACAATGAGTCACGAACTCGCACACATTCAAAACCGCACACCCACAACTATTGTGAAAGTTGTATAAATTCAACATGTGGAAAGCAAAATAAATTAACAAGTTTATAATGCAGCACTATATTACAAATGTAATGTAAAATTACGATATGTTTATGAAAACGGTATTTAAGTGCTGCTTATGCATAGAAATATATACTAAGATTGTTAAAGAAATAACAGCATATGTTAAATTTATTAGTATCAAATTTTATTAAAATTAAATTTGGGTCTCTAAATTAATCAAACCTTCTAATTTCTGGAATAATCATGCATTCATTCAGATACAAGTTTTTAAGTACTGTATATATCAACAATGAATTTTCATATTTTGGGAGGGGGGTTTTGTAAACATACTTTCTAGTGGTTCCACGTGGAAGATTTGTTTGTTCTTGCGCTCGCCACCAGCAGGCGGCAATGTAGTTCGCAAAAAATAATCTTGCCTGGCATGGTGCCTTCTGGTACATCGAATTAGGTTATAACTACCTTTTATGGGACGCTTTGCAGTTCAGAAGTTATTAGCGAAGCTAGTTGCATTGCAGTTATTACCATAAGATTTTTGTTAATATATTTCCAGTATTGAAAAACTAATGCGCAACATACTACACAAACATCCGTCTTGGTCCTATAAACTTTCGTAAAAACAGACTTTTGTACTACCTTAAAATAACGTACTGAATGATCAGCTGTGACTTCGTGTATGCTAAGAGCGTTATTCGTGATATTTACAATTTTGTTTGTAAACATCAAGGGTGTAAACATTGTAAATCAAGCTGCAAAAATTAACCTCAAAGAACATAATAAAAAATAATAATTTTACTGAGTAAATAATAATAATAGTAGTGTAGTAATAATTTGACATGGTAAAATTTTCAGTATAAAATTCCCACAATATGATGAAAAACGTTGTCCATCAAATGAAACAAAAATTGTATTGGCTTAGCTTTGCCTCTCTTGTAAAACACGATTTCGCACAAAAAACAACCTTTGCTTCTTTGCTTCTTGCTTTGCTTCTTGGGACGTAAACTACATACCTTAGGCACCTAATTGTAGTAGGAAGTTAATAAAAATATAACATGTTAAACGTTACTCGTATTGATTTCATAGCTAAAAGCTACATCCTCAACTACATACCACATACCAACAACCGTGCACACTCAGCCAGTTCAAATGGAACTCCTCGAGAGCCAACCGACTGGAAAGACCGCGGAACGGTATTCTTTATCCCTGTTAATACTTCAATAAGCAAATCCTGTACCTTATAAATGTAGAATAAATGATATACATTAAATATGTTCAATTTGCAATTAATTTTATAATACTTGTACTTGCTTTCTATGATATTAATAGCAGTTTTATTAAAACAAGTAGTTCTCGGAAATATCATCAAGAACGAACCTATAAACGTTTTTTACTTATATTTATCGTCCATCGTTACATAAATGTAAACGTTTTCGTTCTTTATTACAGTAAATTTAAGATTTTCTCAATATTTATTCTTGCTACAGCATTAAGTTATTTATAAAATTAATTCAATAACTAATAATCTAGATGGACATGATAATTACGAAGGGGGACTAAGCGAGTGGAAATGACGAATCATTAAATAAAAGAATCAATTTAAATCATTTCACCGCCGCTATTTCCTTAACAGGCCTGTCGTTGTTTAAAAGAATAGGGAATTTTTTACTGACCCATAAGTTTTGTGGGCTGCGATAAATTCTTGAAAATGCTTGACTAGATGAAATTGTCCAGTTGAGTAAACCAATAACGTCCATTTCATCAGTATGCACACAATTCCAAATGCAATTCGGATTTTATTAAAACCATTTATTTCATTATTACTCGAAGCTAACACAGATATGTGCTGTAATAATTACAAAATAATTCAAATAATCTGTCTAATCTAGTCGTGATATTTCCCAGTTATCATCGCAGTTTTGTCAATTAAAATGCGCGACACTGGTAATGCTTATTACTCATTGTTAGTAACTATACGAATAAAATGGGTAAAAGTGACCTTTAAAATCCTCTGAACGGTTTTTACGAAACAAATTACTTTTCATAATTTCTGCAAAGTGGATTATGGTTTTAAAATACATCAGACCTAATGACAAATATATACATCTAAACCAATAAACCAATAACGTCCATTTCATCAGTATGCACACAATTCCAAATGCAATTCGGATTTTATTAAAACCATTTATTTCATTATTACTCGAAGCTAACACAGATATGTGCTGTAATAATTACAAAATAATTCAAATAATCTGTCTAATCTAGTCGTGATATTTCCCAGTTATCACCGCAGTTTTGTCAATTAAAATGCGTGACACTGGTAATGCTTATTACTCATTGTTAGTAACTATACGAATAAAATGGGTAAAAGTGACCTTTAAAATCCTCTGAACGGTTTTTACGAAACAAATTACTTTTCATAATTTCTGCAAAGTGGATTATGGTTTTAAAATACATCAGACCTAATGACAAATATATACATCTAACTACTGGGAAGGGAACCTCTAAATTGCATTGTTTTAAACTCAAAAGATACATACAATGATCATATGTATGAAATTCGAGTAGAAATACAAATAAAGAAGGCTTTAAATTCGTTAACCTTTTAACCTAAAAAAACCCAATTAAGAGATTTGAAACATAAACATAGATTTATATAAAATTTTTAAAAGTAACCCTGAGAGCTAGCAGATAATTTGCAGTATTATTCAAACAAAATATTCAATGCGGAAGTGCACATTATATTATTTTCTTAATTTACTTTTAATTGAAATAATCTGACCAAAAATAGAACTAAGTTAGTAAGAAAAAACGAGTTATATAATACAACTTTTTTACATAACCATTAAATTTACTACATAACACATTGCTAGAAATATGAAAAAATGTGAAGAAACTTAACAAAAAATATAAATAAATTCTAAGCATTGGAATATTCTATAGAATCAAAAATTTCTTAAATGCTTAACTCACAGAGAAGAAATAAGACAGAGGACGCATCTAATGTTGCGCTAAATATGTGTCTCACAGTGCCGTGAGTCGGCGCGGGGGGTAGGGGGGCGCCCGGAAGTCTATTGTCTCCCTATTGTTTTACTTCCTGGTGTTACGCAGTTAGTACCCGAAACACTACTGCCATATGAATGCGACCTCTGCTTATTTCTTCTCTGTGCTTAACTATAACCTCATAAACAACAAGACTTGAAAATGTAAAATATGGTGTAGAATAGACGTAAAAGTTCTTTGAATGCCAATGCAAAAATATTGTTGTTAGTGGCAAATAAATTATTAATATATTTATTTTTTAATTATAGATGTCTAATTAATTTTAATCGCTTCATATTGTAGAAAAGTAGAATACCTGTCCAAACGATCTTATAGTAAAATATGGCATGAGATTATCAATTTAACTAAATTTCAAATAATTTTTTGCCCTTGTAATGCAAGACCATTAAAAGTTTTTATAAACTTTATAAACATTTATATTTCGTAAATCGTACTCTCGTATTTCCCTTAAAAATCCAACTTAAAATATTCAATGATAGAGTTGTTATGAAATGTTTGGTACAACTATGTTCACTGTTTTGACTTAACCCTCAGATACGTGCCTTTGTACGATCTCCGAGGCTCCCCTTAGTTAGGAATGTTTGTCCTCGTTTCCCTGAGCCGACCTTTCCCGGCACAGACCGCAAGGGTTTATTGGATTTTCAGTTACAAGCTTTAGGATTCAGTTTGCGTTTATTTGATTAAAGATAAGGAGAATGTTTCATTTCAGTATTTTCTGTCTAGATCTAAAACTTATCTCTGAAACCCTTTCATTTCAAGGTTCAAATATATTAGTTTATTTATGATTTATTTTTATTTATTTAAATTTAAATTTTACCCAAGTGCCCTACAGTTTTTCAAGTGCCTTTTTAATTATTGTTTCTACAGTATAGTTTTTATTTTAGTTTATTGTGTTTAAGTCGAATTTTCAACTAAGAACTACCGGATCTTTTGTTCCAATCTTTTCGAATGCCAGCATGAAAATGTAAAACAGCTAACCAATATTAGGCCTAATATCTCTTTGAATCACAAGGTTTTTTTCATTTTCTTAATTTATATATATTTAAAGCCGTCAGAAAAACCTTGGGACAGTTCGTCTGAGATTTATACTGGGCCGATTTACATGAGGGTTGTACCAAAACAAAGGGGTTCGGTCTTATATTAGCATTTTGAAAATGTTTACTAGATTAAAAATTAATACCCCCGTTGCAGGAGGCCTGCACACTCAGCGAATTTCAAATGCAAAAGAGCATATTTCAATTCAACATAGCGAGATTTGACATGTTTTCCAATGGCAACAACGTGCAACAACTAGCAAAAATAATATGAATATAGACTAAGGTTCGAGCTTTCAAAATATAATATTAATTATAATTTAATACTACCGATAGCTTCATAAAAAATAAAATTTTGAAATTGGCTCAACTAGCCCCTCACTCTCTCCTACATAAAGTATGTATTACAGTGTTTATATTTGTTACAGGGGATATTTTTATAATTCAAAAACTTATACTGTTTATCTCAGGATTCTTATTAATCTCAGGGTGAGTTCTTTTCCATCGCTCAATCCACTTATAGGCTATTTTATAACTCCCTAAACTGTATGTTTAAGGTCGCAGCTTCAGCCAGAGACCGAGCAACGCCTTCGTATGTTAATGTTTATCCAGCCGCAGCATCAATTAAGATGCAACAGAAATTGCTGGACGTGTTCAATGTAGATCAAGGCCGCAGCATCAGTTAAAATGCAACAGCAAGTCAAGTGCCTTGGTTTTGTGTTTGTATTGAGAGTGTCACTAATTGTGTGTTGAATTCTGCCGCAGCATCAATTAAGATGCGACAGCAAGTGCCGAAAGCGTAGAGTTAAGGAAGCCGCGCTGACGGACAGTCAGGACTAAGCAACCTTCGTGGGTAAGTAAAATAATGTAAGTGTCACTAAGTGTGTAATGGGCTAAGCAACCTTCGTCTGTAAAGTGTATTATCTAAATTTGGTTTACTCACCAATTTCGCCCAACCAAATTAAATCTGAAATTATTAATTAATAAATAAGGAAAACGTGAATAGTATGGATTTAACTTTTATTTCTGCTTGTGAAATATAGTAGATACAATGCTCTTTACTTTGGGCACCAACCTCAAGTAACTTTTACGAATGCAAAATTAATCAAATACAAATATAACAATGCAAATTAATCGGGAATACAGGGGACTCTGCCTCTACCGTTTCTAAAATAATCAAATACGAATATTAAATTGATAATTCAGGACACGGGGTACTCTGCCTCTAACGTTCCTCAAATTCCTATTCCCTTGCGGGAGATGCAATTGCAGACCTCACAGCGAGAGTGCAGCATCAGCCCGGAGACGAATCTGTCTGAAAATGCCGGCCGCAGCAGCTCGGCTTAAATAGCACCGGTCAGCTGGGGATGACCACATGATCACGTGACCACCCGGCAGTCGCTACAATATTCTACATTCCAATATGACAGTGTTCCCAAAATTTCACATCATAATAGAAATGTAAGCAAACCTGTCACCTACTTTTGCAATTATTGATATTAAATTGTTAAATATGGATAATTCTAACATTAAACTAATAAATATCAATTTTTTTACATTATAAACTAAGTATTTACAAACAAATAATGCAAGTTCAGACTGCGTTATTTATTGTTTACAATGCCGGTAATCGGATTACATAACCTGGACGGTAAGTGAAAGACATTACAATTTTACGCTTATCCCGACTGTAAACAAATGAAAATGGATATGAAATTAAATAATTTGATCAAATAATAAGAAATCTTAGCCTAAGCTTACATAATAATCAAACTATAAGCCAAAATATTATAATACAGTGCTCAAACCTTGGTAATCTAGGCTAGACCTACAGTTCTGAAACATTGCAGTATATTGTTTGTGTGTAGATCGTTTGATGTTTTGACCTGTAAAACCACCTCCTAACATGTAGTTTAAAACATTGATGAGATTCGCAGCAGACGCCAAGGCGAGATTAGCCCTGCTCGTGGTAATTGCAAGCTCTTGGTAGTGACATGAAGAATTAACCAACCTCCCTCGTAAACCTACTGATTATAAATAGCTTGTCACGTTTACAACTAATTAATAAAGTCGACTACGGAATTAATGTGTGACCAAAACTTAACTATTAAAATCCTTTGAACTTTTATCTTATCTTTTTTTTCAAAAAAAAGGGTGGTGGCCTCTTTTTCACCTTGCCTTTGCCCCGCCCACATAGACTAACTAATTAAGAGCTGTGCGTGGACGTTATCAAGCAAAGGTAAGGAGTGAGCCGGTACAGTAAAAGGGTGAACAGTACTGCTAAACGTATGCGATATATGCCCGAGTCTCGAACCTGCGACGCTTTGAGGCCACAGTTCCGAAGCCGAGTGCGCTACCAGCTGCGTCACCGACTCACTAAACTTATTTTACTTACTTCACTTTTTCATTAGATTGACATGATACATAAATTATAAACCGCTCTTTCAAAAGTACTGGAGGCCCCTGGTATTTATAGCAAGAATAGAATATGACAACTTTAAGAAAATTCAAAAACAAAGTTCTTTTTCTTGTTAATTATTTTTTAGTTTTTTTACGATGGAGTCCCGACTATCCGGATTTGGATAATCTGAGAATCTACTTAGTCCAAAATGCAATTAGAATAGAAAAATTTCTGCAATCATGGATCGAAACGGTCGAAACTTTGCAAGAGATGAATGGCCTTAAATAGCCAGACAGCGGGAGAAGTATTGCGACCGTGAAATTCAATTGCGCGTATTTACCGTTCAATCCAGCGGTTGAACTACCCTTGCAGAAGACGATCAAACGTCTTTTGACTATAGCAGAAAAACTATGGAATTTTTTCTAGACCCAAAATAAACAAACCCGTGTAAAACCCAACCGTGCTTATTTGGTAATCTTGGCTAAGTGGCACATAATTTAATGTAATAAAAATTATATTTAGTAATTTTTTGTGATTCTACCTAATCTGAAATATTTGCTGGTCCCAAAAGGGTTACACTGCATTAAACTATTGTTTAATTCAAGGGTAAATTGCAAATAAAAGTAATAGATATGAATTGTAAAGAAAATTCTAGTTATAAACTGTCTTTAAGATTAAGACGAGGGTTTTCAGGTTTAAGTTTCTGGACCGAAGAAAAAGAATATTTAATATGTTTTATATTTTTCTTTTAAAAAATATCGCTATTACAGTTAATTTCAACAAATTATCATTTTACACCATAGCTTAACATTTAGCTTTAACATTTAAAATTGGATTGCAACTCTACTTCAATTGGCAAATAAATAAATTAAAAATATTATAGACTATATTTTAAAATTAAAACTTATATATTTTTATATCATTTCGGTATAAACAAAACACATGCTTATTGAAAAAAGGTTTTTTATAGCTAACCATATTACTTATTATTGGGATCAATATTTTCACAATTTTTTTACGGATTCCAATCACGAAAGTTCAGAAGGGCGCTGACCCCGAGCTATTGATATCAGAAGCGATGATGCCCAGCTACTAACTTTGGTAGCGCTGAAACTCCAGCAGCGCTGACACCGAGTTATTTATATCAGCAGCACTGGCGTTGAGCTATTGATATAAGCAGCGGTGAAGCTGAGCTACTGATATCAGAAGCGCTCACCTCGAACTATTGATTTCAGAAGCAATTACACCGAACAACTAACTTTATTTAGTATCACTGACACTGAGCTATTGATTTTAGCAACGATGACGCTGAGCTCTTCATATCAGCAGCGCTGTTACCGAGCCATTAATTTTAGTAGCGATGACTTTGAGCTATTGATATCAGCAGCGCTGACGCCGAGCTATTGATATCAGAAGCGATGACGCCGAACTAAAAACTTTAGTAGCGCTGACTCTGAGCTATTATTTTAACAGCGATGACGCTGCACTATTGATATCAGTAGCGCTGAGCTGATCTATTAATTTTAACAGCGATGACGTTGAGCTATTGATATCAGCTTCGCTAACGCTGAGCTATTAATATCAGCAGCGCTATTGATATTAATGTCTGAAGCGCTGACCCCGAGCTATTGATATCTGAAACGAAGACGCCGAAATATTAACTTTAGTAGCGCTGACAGTGTAAGGTATTAATATCAGCAGTGCTGACGCTTCACTATTAATTTTAGCAGCGATGACGCTGAGCTACTGATATCAGTGGTCAGCTACTGACATCAACAGTACTGACCCCCTAGAAAAGAATTTGTAGCTGCAATCATTTATTTGTTACAGGGTCTAAATAAATATGTAGATCACCAGAATTCGGGTTATGAGTTTTGGATATAAATTATATTCATTATATCCGTCCGATATGAACCTAATGAAAATAAATAGCTGTTGGTAATGAAAATGTGTTGATGCTTTTTACCAGTAAAAAAAAACATTCCCTTTGAATTGTATTCATGTCTGTGTATTGTCCATCCCATTTTCTGTCCACGTCAGCTTGTTTGCCAAAAGCTAGTTATGACAATGACACCGACGTCATAGCGTACTGTTTAGTGACGATAAACTAGAGTACAATGTATTTCCTCACAAAGTCTTAACAAGGACCTAGAAAATACAGTATTGCCTCAACTTTGTTAATTAACTAAACGCGAGGCAAACTGTTTAACTGAACATTGTAAGTTTGTTGCGCGTTTCAACCTTTAATATCAAAGTTCAACCGTCGAATGAAGCAAAGTTGAATTGCTGCGGTATTGCGGTAATCAAATGATTGATTGTCGAAGAATTACGTAAGTAAAAATACTTTTATAAATAAAAAAGTATACAAAAACGTTCTCACTGTGATTCAAAGTCTGACCATAAAGGTTACACTGACAATGAACTAAAAATAATTAATACCAACAAAGATTGATCATTTAATTACAGGTAAACAAGAAATTATGAAATTTTTTCATTGTTTTATTATGATCACATCCTTAAATTTGAAGTATTCGAGTTTCCCTTTGATAGTAGGATTTTTCCGTTTAGATTTAAAACTAGTCGTTTCCAGTTAATGAAATTAACTATTTAAATGATGAGAGAAAATTTTGTCAACTTTGATCAGGCATATATTATATAGTTTGCAAAATATTGGATATCATTATTAGTTTAATTCTTATAAGTTTATGTTATTATGATTTTAGTTTGGTTTTCTCTTTAATTTTCATATTTTTTCTGATGATTTCTAGAAGTATAATAATCAATATTTGCTCTCCACTGAGGTACATAGTTTTTACACAGCATAGTTGTTGTGTTTATAGATTTTCCATGTGTGAATTTCTTCGGGCTGTATAGAAGTGGTCTCGAACCTGAATGTGAGATTAACTACTCGTATTAAGCCTTTATTTGTTCCTTTTGATTTTCGCTTTATCATCAACTTTTCCTCGAACTCCCAATATCCTAAATGCACACTTCTCTTCTTCATATGGTTCACAGTTTTCTTTCTTTAATTTGTTCACATACGCATTAATGTCTGCAACAATTTTATTAGGCCCTCTGGCAACCTTCACCGTTACAGGTCGTCTTCATACAATCCTGCCATTCCCTGGATTTAGTCCATACTTCTTCAACACTTACATTTAGGACTTGCTTGTACATAAAAATATTGTTTTCTCTTTTTGTGGCTGGGAGGCCCATAGTTAAAACTCTGTCTCCTTCAAATCTCGAATAATTGGTTATGGATAACTAATTACTTCTATCCTAAGGTAGGCTATATTTCCTTTTTAAGCGAACCAGTAATCATATCTCCCAAGCTATCCTCCTTATTCATAATCCTTCATATTTCTTGTTAGAGTGTAAAACCCTTCTTGAAGTACCACTTGGAAGTTGGAACACTTTTTGAAATAGAACTTCTTATTCGTTTGTCTCCGTCTTTAAAAATCTGATCAGGAATTTCTTTTAGACAGACAGTTTGAAGAGAATATATTTGTTTGGTGTTGGTGAAATGAAATTTATTGGTTAACTTTATTACGTTTTTACACTCACTTTTAAAACTTATTTTATGTGAGTGATTCTCTACAACAGATTTATTTTCTACAACAGATTTAAATTTTATTTGAATATTATATTTAAATATTAATAACCCACCAAGATATGAATGCTTTCACAAAGCAGTTGTTGTAAACTAAAAAAATAACCAAAAAATGTAAATAAATATCAAAGTGACAGAGGAAGACATTAAGGTTTTTCTCAAGACAGCTGTTAATTACAATAAAAAGAGTTTATATAAACCATATGTTTGGTAAAATATACTTCCATTTAAAATACATGGGAACTTTAAAGTCCAGTGGGGCAAAGCACATTGAACTTAGGATTACAAAAATTATTCCATAACCTCTACAGAAAATTCCCTTTAATTTGACACCTCAATCATCAAAATCGGTTCTTAAAAAAAGGAGTTTTGCTGTACACAAGAAATTCCTTAGCAAATTAGTATAATAGATACTTTGTAATTGTTTATCCCACAAATTAATAAGCTTGTGCTTTACGTTTTTTTCTGTGTTATCTAATTTATCCAAGTGATACTATTCATCTCAGCTATCTAATTAATATTCGGGGTATTTCAGAAATATGACTCTCCATTTTGCGTGGTTTAATGTTGCGATATTACAACATATCATCCACAAACTTCATTTTACCAACATTTATGAAAGGCTATAATAAGTATAATATAAATGTAAGTATATTAATAAAATTCAAAAATCAATATCTGACTTTATATATAAACTAGTAAATTGGAATAAATGGGAGTTCAGTTGATTCACACTCCATTAATCTCAGTTGCTCTATTGTATCGATGCTCAGCCAAAGTAAAATGGTTTCCAACCTTCCTATTTGCTTAATTGATTACAGCACCGCATGGAATCAACTTGCATTACGCTATGCGGTGTCTTTAAGCTGATAGACTAATTGCTCCATAAGTGCACAGTACACGTAAATAAATTTCTTATTGGTTTGATCATATTATATATAAACGGAATAGAAGATCTTCAAATCCACTTCATCTGATGAGTCGGTTATTTTGATTACTTACCAGCCTTACAATCTTTGTCGGGTTGCTGAGGCTGAAAGTTATCAAAATATTGTTATACTTGACACCTTGAAACAAGATCGATCAAAAGCTCACGGGTCAGTTGTCTTGGGATAGTCAACAATTAATGCGAAATACGACCAGCTTCTTGTTTGTACTCTCTTGTTTATTGATTTAAATTTCAGTATACGAACTGATTAAAAAAACTGATACTTTCTAAGAGCACAAAGTTTTGTTGCCATTGTGGTAATGTTACATCCGTTTTAATATGTTGTTGATTTACTTATTGAATGTGCTGTGAAATGCGGTGAGCTGCAAGTATTTTCGAGTATTTTTTTGATATACTTATAATTTTGCTGTACGAGTACTAATTTGTTCGATTTCTTGAAGCATTTAATACGTTTCTTCGTTCTTAACCCCTGGCACTCCATCTTAATCGCTGGTCGGGCTCAAGCTTAATGAACGGAACGTATAAACCCAATGAAGATGTTACCGCGCGGCAGGCACACTTCACTTACCGTGATGAAAATTGCGTGGAGGGAAGTGTGACTTCGGCGGTCATATCATCAAGTAAGGTGTTTGATTTTAATTACTTTTACTTTACATCTTTCATATGTTAAACTATCATGAAGTGCATTTTAATGCGAATAAAATTATAGTACCTTAAAACTGGAGGGTTTTCAGTTTTCAAGGGATTTGTTATTGCTTGGCAGTAAGAACGTTTTCAGGGAATTTCACGATCTAATTTATGTACAATAAAAAATTAAACTAGTTAATGAAGCACAAAACGCGCAAGTTGTAAAATATATATATAATGCGTAATAGGTTCTTTTTTATCACATTGTAATAATGCAGTAATGTAATATGATCAAAAAGAGAGGGTTTTTGATGCTGAATATTCTATCCACCACGACACAAGAAATTTCGGATCTTTTCCGTTATGTGTCAGCAATTTTAAAATATTTTCTTTAAGTTTACATTGACGCAAAATAGAGCGGAATTCACTAAATGGTCCAGATTAGTATTTTTAGTAGTTAGGTTAGGTTAGTTTTTAGTATTAGTTTTTTTCAGTAGTTAGGTTAGGTTAACCTAACCTAACCTAACCTGTATATTTTAGGTTAGGTTAACTTAACCTAACCTAAAGCTCCAGTGCCCACACACAAACGGTAGAAAGTAACTGGTGGCTTGCAAAACATCGGATGAATAAAGTTCAGTGCGGTACTCGGCGCTCTTTGATTGACTCATATTTGTGTGAATATTTGTGGCGTCGGCGGAATAAGGATAAAGACTTATTTCAACAAATTATCAGTGATATTGTCGCCTATTGGCCTCCTGAATAAAGGTATGAGGTATTTGTTTCATTACAACGTTATAGAAAATATTTTAGGATTGCTGACACATAACGGAAAAGATCCGAAATTTCAATTACAAAATTCTACAGTTTTATGCCAAAGATTTGTTTTTAGTCTCGTAACAAATACAACACATAACCACTATAAATGAGGTTTGGTAAAGCTAGTTTTGATACCTTATGATATCAATAATTTGGTAAGGCTAGTTTTGATACCTTATAATATGAATAATTAATATTCATTTTTATTTCTAGATTTGATCAAACAAATCATTTGTTTTGTTGTTTTGAAACTTTCGAATTGTAAATCTTTGCCTTAGGTAATTCTCAGCTTCCATTTTTGTCTATAGCACTTTCTTGAACTTTATTCGGCTTAAATTCTCAATTAATAGCCTGATATATCACCTAAAATTAACTGATAGGTAGTTAATGCTACTTCGTTTATGCTCTGGAGAACTGCTACCTCTACCATTTAAATAAAGTTTGTTAGTACATTGCTTGTTCATTAAATTGAATTTTGGTAAACAATTAGATAATACTGTTTCCTTTGTCTGGGTTATTCGTATATTGCATGTAATAAGGTCTAAAAATGAAATCATTTGACGTATTACGATCTAACCAAAGGGGTTTTCTAAAAAAAATCACTCATTCCATTAATTAAAATAATTTCTTTATACTAATGAATTATTCCTTTTCTTCTGATTACATTATTCATCATTCATTTGCCGGGAAAAAGGTATTGACGAAGTCATAAAAGTGTCAAGTAAAATTGCAAGATGATTCAAAGAAGTTGTAACTGTATTTGAGGCAAAGTCTGCCTCAACTCAGATCCCAGTGGAAGTGAAATGAAGGATTTCCAGAAAGGAGCAAAAAACAAGGCAAACACGGCAGTTCAGGAACGGTAAACAATGTTAGACAAGTTGAGTCTGAGAATACTAATCTAAATTGAAAGGAAATACTTTTCCGTTCAGACGATAACCGTTAAAATGTTAATGTATCTTAAATTGGCATATAGTAGCATTGTACGTTTGAGTCAGGCGATGCTAGTAAATTTGAGGGGTTATAGTATTCTTGCCCTGCTACCACCTAGTAAGGGGAAGTTTTATAAAAACCCCGATTAGCTATACAGAGTTTGGCGAGAGAGAGTAGTGGCTTGAGAGATATATTATTTGTTTCAGTAGCATTTGTTGAACCTGAGCCTTAAAATCCTACAAGTAGTTTATTGTTTAAAATAATGTTTAATAAATAAGTGTACAGTATTTATAATCAAGTTACGATTGTTTAATCGACAAATATAAATGCCCTCGTTGCAGCAGATCTGCATACTCAGCGAATTTCTTATACTTAGAATCACATTTTAATACAACATAAGCGATAAATGACTTTTTTATTTCCTCCATAATAATAACATGGGGAACGAGTTTGCTGCAACAGGGATGCAAACATTTATTTGGTAATCTTAAATCAATATCGATTTAAACCAAACTATTAGAAGCCATATACAGTACCAAGTTTTATCAAGAAATGTTGAGGAATGAGCAAGATATAGAATTTTTCTTATTTCCCATAAGGTTCACATTGGGATAACGTACTGTGCTTTCCACTTTCAATATCTCGGTAACCAATAGACATAGAGCAATGATTCAAAGTAATATTTTCTTAGCTGAATTCAGAGGTGCTAACAAAAAGTTATTATTCTTATATTTCTTTGTAAAAATCTCCAAAAACTTATTTTTGGAGATTGATCCCCCTTTACCTCCTCCCCCCTTTCGGTGGTCCAATCGGGCTACCAACTCCATTAAGTTATATTCTTATTTCATCGTTTAGTAGGATTTTATTTAGTATCATAATAATTATGTACAAACTAGTTACAAAAAAGGTGTTCTTAATGAACAGTATTTATTTAAACAATTCACAAGGGTGGACACATTAAACACGTATTACAGTTTTCTTAGGTGGACACATTAAACACGTATTACAGTTTTCTTAGTTTCCAGGCAATTTAAATGCACGAGCTGAAAATAGATTCCGAGGTGAAAATAAGATACTCCACAAAACCATATACATTTTTTCTTTATATATACACTAGAGGCTTGAAGGGGCTAATAGCCCCTAAGCAAAATCCTTCTTTACTATAGTACAAAATACCTTTTTTAGAAAATAGGCTTTTGGATCCACAAAATTATGATTATATCTAGCATTTGGTTTTAAGTAAACAAAGCAGACCTTTTTAGATCCCAATGTTTTTAAATGACAGCTATTTTACGTTATTTCTCATTTTATAGCAAGCTTAAAGCTATTTCAGTATTTTCCCCGAGTCCTTGGGATGGAGACCTTCAATTTCAGCCCCCTCCCATCATCCTGCAACCTTCCAAACGCCCACAATTTTGGTGCAAAAACTTCCCTTACGTAATTATATATTATATATAAATATAAATCATTTGGTATTAAATCTGCATCGTTTTTACATAAACTAAAGAAACGTACTTAAATTTTTATATTTTTAAATTATGATAAACTCAAACTCTTAATTATTATAAAATCAGAAAATCTTAAATTTAAAATATATATTGTTATAGTACATTGGACGTGCATAGTTGGCTGTATTTTGAAAAAATCCTACTTGTCAAAATCTAGCATATGGCTTTGAATCAAGCATTAGTACCACATGTTTAACCTAAACAAAGCTGACGTTTTTCAATCCCAATGCATTTTAAACGGAAGATATTTTTCGATATTTCTCATTTTCTGGTAGATTTGGACATAATCTGATATTTTTCCCGACCCCCTGGGACCAAGACCTTTAATTTGAGCCCTCTCCCATCATCCTGCGAGCTGTCAAACTCTCACAATTTTGATTTAAAAAAATCGCTTACAGAATTAGTAATATAGATTACCATATTGCTGGATTATTAAACATGGGCGAATCCTTTTTCGGCATCCGAAAAAAGTAGTAGTATGGCTAGTGTGGCAGAATCCTGAGAAAGTTATGGGAAATTGGAATAACTTTTCAAATGTCATTACTCCCCGTGGGGTTTTTAAAAGGAAGACAGAAGTTTCGTACATTCAGCAGATTTGGTGGTGAAAGTGTAGTCGTAAACTTGTGTTTTATTGGTCATTCATGTATCGTTGTTCGTGATAAAGCTAATCTCTTGTCTCTCAGTAAAATTTATTAACGTCTTGCAAACATGTAAACGTATTAATGTATTAGTAAAATAAAACGCATTGAGTTGGTATAATCAATTCTTAAGGATGCTCCGTCTTGTTGGGCGTGTTTTTTCTTTTACCAAGTTTTATTTTTATTTTGTCCTTCTTCGGTGTTATTTTCTTAGTTATGTTCAATGAAATGACCACATTTACAACAATATGCCAAATAAACTGACAAAAATTCAGTTCCTTTATGTGGTCATTATGCAAACGCAAAAAAAACAAGGCTAAGGATTGCATCATTTTAGATAAAATACATTTTACTGATACCAGTTTAGGGTGACGGACATCTGGACCACAAGGTACCTTTATTGTTTGTGGCAGAGGGTCATAAACCTTTACAGAACCTCTGACCAGGACTGCTGGACTGGGCCCTGAAATAAACCAGAGAGAGGCGACTCCCCGCGAGATAGGGGAGGGGCGCTGGGGTTTATGGGAAAGCGCTGGATTGCTGGACAGACCGAACTATCTGAGTTTCATAAACCCCCAGTACGTTTTTAATTGCTTGAGCGGATATAAGTTTGTCTATAATGAATGTTAGGTTAGCTTCTGTTAGGTTAAGTTAGGTTAGGTAAGTCAGGCAACAAGCATGTAAATTCAAGTGAGTTTTCGAGCAGATTTCTGGCCCAGAGTAGGCAATCGATTCCTTGTAAGAAATCTCATAGGACATTTTCTTCCCCTCCCCCGCCTTTCCCATTTGCTACTGTACCTTTACACCCCCCCCCCCCCATTTGATCTGAAGATCCACCCCGGTCCAGTGTCCGCTTCTCTTTGACAGGTTCTCAACCCATTGTGATAACGACTCAAGTAAACCCGCGGTCCAGCAGAACTGCACTCACCAATTTAATTCCACTGATCAATTACATTTCTAGTTATTATTATATTACTCTGTTAGCATTTGCTAGACTCTCTATTAAAAAGCCGTAAAGCTACGATTACTTACTTATGACAAAGTAAATTACTTATTTTTAACAAACACAAAAATACAATGTATGGTACGAGTAAGCCAATTACTGGTGACAACGTGAACATTGTAGACCTAAGACAACCAAAATATTTTGGCTAATAATTATAAAGTTATTGATTTTCCTCATGGGTAAAATGTTTTTTTTTTGTATCAATGGTTATATCTTTGACCACCAAGCTTTGTTTTGGAGGATCAGTTGCATGCATTAATCTTACGATCGGCGTCTCGGGGACTGAACCAGCTCGATCCCCGAGTCAATGTTGTCGAGGTTCAGCAGCAGCCTAATGATTTGTCAACTACAACTAACTTCAGTCCCTTGTCTGCAACTTCAGTTGTGGATTAATCATTTACCATCGACTCTCTAGAATGCTCATTTTATAGAATCAAAATTTACTTCACGGCTCTACATTTTTCTTAAGAATTTCATATCGATGTTATTGCGTTTTACACTATCCTAAGGAACTTTTGAGGATTGTTTATAATTCAATACTCATTCCTCACATGCGCTTAGCTTTGGAGCAATGTAAATCACAACGTCATTTACATGCTCCAATTTTTTTAATTTTACAGAAATTCTGCTTTAAGAATATAACATTTAATTTTAACCAAAGGCGATTTTAAAAACCTTTTTACAAGAGAAATTTTTTTTTAATTATTAACGTCTATTCCTTGTACCATTGAAATACTGGTTTTTGTAAGACAAGGTTTGTTGAAGGAGAACAAAATTTACATTAATATAAACAAGGAACCCAAGTCTTGCATAAAACATTTTATCAAACATCATTTTACGAAAAACGCTTCAATTCTAATATAGCTAAACATTAAAAAAGACACAGCTTTTTCGTTCAAAAACAGATTGAAAAGGTTTTTAGTTGAAAAATTTTCTAATAAATTATAAGACTACTAGGAATTAAGATAACTTATCTTTACTACTAAATTATGATGCACAAATGCATACGGTTTTTAAACGATAATTTACCAAAAACGTTGTTCCCAATTATTGAGATGCAGGTTCTACTAATGACTACGGTAACAAGTACAAGGTAATAAAGTTAATGAAAATGTCACACAACTTTATTCACTTCGTAGAATAGTGAAGACTAAGGTATTTCATAATTTAATTTATTCAGTAGTTGTGAGTATCAATGGGACAAAAATTCAGGGTTTATAAAAATTTGAGTATCTTAAGATTTTTCTTATTAAAATGCATTTTAAACTATATACATGATGTTCCTACAATTAGTTAATTTAAATAAGATTTCTGTTTGCTTACAAAGCAGCAGGGTTAATTTTTAACATATACTTTTTTATGTTGACATAATTTGAAAATAATATCCTTGATTCAGAGTGCTGTGTGTAGATATTAACTATAGGGCTTCTACCCACTTCCAGGTTTACGGCGATTAGTCCGTAAGGAGGATCATTCTTTTACAATTTTCCAAACCTGGTATTTTATGTTCCGTTTATAGACATATAGACTAAGTAATCGTCATAAACCTAGATGAGGTGGGTAAAAGCCCAATTGTTTGTAAGTACAGTTAAAGTAGTTGTTAGTGAATTGGTAAGAATACTTTTTCGTATCAGTTTATTTTGAATTTAATTAATGAAAAGTCGTCCGACAACACTTTTAGTGAATTGGTAAGGATACTAATTTCTCCTATTAATTCATTTTTACTTAATTCATAAAAAAATCTTTAAAAGATAGTTCGTTATTTAGGCCTAACTCTACTTATCTTCGTAACTTACGAGTTTTGATGATGTTTCAATATAGACAATCATTGCAATAATTTCATTTTATTTCAATAATATATTTCACCCAGCTTAAATAATATAAAAATTCTTAATATATTATCGTGCAACGTGTTTTATAAGATCGCCAAGTCCCGCCACAGCCCGGAGGATGAGCCGCGCCGCTTGTCCGGGTGAGAAATGACCCTCAATGGAAACTTTGCAGGTTTAGATCGCACCTATCTCATTTTTAACGCGCTAACTAGAGTTGTAAAGCTCATTGCAAGCTGTAAAGTATAATCCCCAGACTAAATGTCTTCTAGCTTTGTAGTTTCAAACAAGCTTCCACAGCTTATCGTATAAACTTAATAATGAACTTATTAGGAAATTTTATTTTCAAACCATCGATGTCAAACCACACTGTATGGATAGCTCTTCTATTTCATCATGTATTTTTACGTTTTAAACAACGTTAAAGAATCCCTAAGAAGTTAACACGGAATTGTATTCCATGTTTTTACATAATTATTGATCGATATATACATTAAAACTTTTTATTCGGACCTTTACACTTTAATGTAATAGTTGAGTAAATTTTACGAATATATGGACATTTTATTTAGGGATATAACCTCCGGATCATTTTTTGTATATATTTGTGTCAGTGTAAAGTACGTGTGATTTTATTCAACCTGACCAAATCTCAAGTAAGAGATGAAAAAGATATTTATGTTTAGCTTAACCTAGAAGAAAAGGACTGATGATAACGCTACAGCGTTGAAACAGGTCTCTATAAATACAATTGGATCGTAATTATTAATACCCCACACTAATACTATTAACTGTTATCGGTTAAACTACATATAGATAAAGATTACGAACTCTCAGTTTGGTTTTGATCAATATAATTTTTTTTTTTTTTTTAATTGTCCTCCCTTCACATCCCAGGACGCTAGATCTAGCCCGGAACCGTTTTACACATTACTTCAGGCTAGGCCTAGTGGGTCACGGCATTATCACATAGCGAAAATGCCATTGGTGATTGGCGGGATTTGAACCCGGGCCTCCGAGATCGAAAGCCCGCGCTCTAACCACTATGCCAGGCCGCTCCCCGCCAGGCCGCTCCCCTTGATCAAAAAAAAAAAAAAAAAAAAAAAAAATATATATATATATATATAAATTAAGCTTAGGGTTGTTTTTTATCACTTTTAAAGCTTTACCAAATAGGCTATAGAGTCTCAAAATCGAGTTCTGTAGTAATCATGGGATACTATCGGGTAAAATCATGGTAGTATCAATATAAATATACAGGGTGTTCAAAAAATGTGGGGCAATAATTTACATAGTGATTCCTTAGGTGAAAATAAGCAAAAAAGTTTATATCAACATAGGTCCTAAAGTGCTCCGTTTTCCGTCTGTGTCTGTTTATGATTTTTACATATTTAATCATATCTCACGAACCACTTAACGTTTAAACTTCAAACTTGGTATATGGATAACGACTATTAAGAACTATTTTTGTGAGAAGTACCACATTTCTACTTTGTACCATTTCAAAATGGCTGTTGTTTTTTGTTTTCAAAGCTAAATATCTTAAAACCCGTAAATTTTAGAAAAATTACACGAGAGACAAAAAAGTTGCGAAATTTAACCTTATTAACGATGATATTAATATTATAACAATCGGACAACTAATAATGGAGAAATAAAAAATTTCCAAATAAAAACATGCAATTTTCAGACAGAATTTTCTAAGGTACCATGTTTTTATGCAGAAAAGTTTAAATTTCTCCCTTAATAGAAGTCCGATTATCATAATCTTAATATCAGCATTAATTGGATTAAAATTTGCAACTTTTTTGTCTCATAATTTTTTCTAAAATTTACGGTTTTTAAGATATTTAGCTTTGAAAACAAAAAATAGTCGCCATTTTGAAAAGGTACAAAGTAGAAATTTGATACTTTGTACAAAAATAATTCTTATTAGTGGTTATCCATATACTAAGTTTGATTTTTATACATTAAGTGGTTCGTGAGATATGATTAAATATGTAAAAATCATAAACAGACACACAGACGGAAAACGAAGCATTTTACGACCTATGTTTATATAATCTTTTTTGCTTATTTTGACCCAAGGAATCACTACATAAATTATTGCCCCACATTTTTTGAACACCCTGTATATAAAACTTACACTTGTATACTTGATTCCTCTACCGTTGACCGACACTTATCGGATAGGTTGCGTCACTTATTGATTAAAACTAATACTTATATACGCTATTTACAAAATGGCGGCTAGCTGATTAGGTAAACAGGGGTTCTTCGCTGGCTTCGTTCAGCGAATACAGTGGCCTACCCACTAGACACTCTCTTATTGTCGATTTAAATTCCTTCAGTTCCAGCCTGCGCACAGTCTCAGGCAATCCATTGTAGATCCTTATGGTGGAATAAGGATACACCTTTTGCGTGCCACTGAGCCTACATCGGGGCATGTCAATGTCTCCAGCTTGGCGGGTTCTGTGGTTGTGTTGTTGCTGCCTCAGAGAGAAGTTGTTGATGTTCTGCTTGAGTAGGACAAGGCTGCTAAAAAGGTACTGACTGTAGACAGTCATTACATCGAGCTCCTTAAAGATGGGCCTGCAGTGCTCCCTGTACCCAGAAGAAGTAAGCCTTTAGTCTTAAGGCCTTCTTCTGTAAGAGTAGGATATCATAAACAGAAGAGGAATGTCCCCATAAAGCGATTCCATATGAGACGTGGCTTTGGAATAAAGCATGGAATACTGAGAGCAGGTATGGTTTTGTAATGACTGATCTAAGCCTTCTAAGCAGGTATGCCTCTCTTGACAGCTTGAAACAGATGTTAAGATATGTGCTGGCTCCAACTTAGTTTATGGTCAATCCAAAAACCAAGGAGTTTCACCGCATCATCGCTCTTGACTCCAGTCTTCAGAGAGCAAAGGAGAGTCTGAGTTTTTTCTTCATTTAACTTCAGTTTGTTACTCGTAAACCAGTCTTTGGCACGCTCCAGCAGATGGTCGGCTTCGGCTCGCAAATTCAAAATATCACTACCTCTGGTAAACAGAGTAGTGTCATCTGCGAAAAGCAGAGTACGCCCATTGAGCCTTAGATCATTAATCATGATAGTAAAGAGAGGAGGGCCAAGGACAGAGCCCTAGGGAACCCCATGGTTAACCTCTCTTTTGCTGGAGGTGGCCCCTCCGATGGAGACGAGTTGTTTCCTGCCCTTCAAATAGTCTTCGATTGAATGCAAAACTACACCTCCAATCCCATACTTGCTCAATTTTTTTATTAACATGTCATGCGATACTACATTAAAAGCTTTAGATCGCATAAGCTCAGAATGACCGAGTCCCTGTCATCAAAAGCCTCTGTAATTCGACTAGTCAGACTGGCAAGGGCCGAGGTGGTAGAACGCCCGTTGCAAAACCCATGCTGTTTGTCTGAAATCAAGTTATTGTTCTCAAGATATTCTATGAGCTGAGCTTTCATAACTGACCCAATTACGTTAGACAAGGTCGGCAGGATCGATATGGACCGGTAGTTGGATAAAAGAGATGAGTCCCCCTTCTTATAAATTGGGATTGTCCGGGCAGTCATAAGACTGTCAGGGAAGAGGCCGCTTCTAAGGCTAGAATTAATGAGTATCGTGGGAGGATCCACAATAACATCAATTACAGATTTTAAAACAGAGCTAGAAACCCCATGAACATCCTGGCTATCAGACTCTTTAAATCCTTTGACAATTTTTAGGACATCATTGGAGCTAACCTCCTTCCAAGTCTCAAGTGATAGGGTGGGCGGAGCATCCTCAAAATAGTTGACGGGATCATACTGAAGCTGAGGCAAATTATCTACAATGTCATTAACCGCCTCTACAAAAAAATAATTAAATTGTTCAGGGGTGGCTGTAATCTTGGCCACACATCCAGTCCCCCTATGTTTGTTAACAAGCTGCCACGCTGCCACAACTGAATCTACCCATATATCTACAAAAACAGGTCATAACAATGACCTAAATAAAAGCTTACTTATCATGCACCTTAATCTTTTAACCTGCATTTAGGTTTCTTAACATTTCATCGTGCTTCTGGTATTATTTTACATTCTGCGAGACTATTGCCATCTCCTCAGTAGCAGGGATACATCTAGCGGCACAGGTGGCTTAAGATAATACAACAGTTTGTGTATACAGGAACACTCCAGCTGAAGCAGTCATCCAGATTTATTAACTTCCATCAAACACTCTTACCTCGTCTTAGAGGCAATACCTCATTGTTATTTATCCGGTAAAATTATATAGAACATTCAAAGCATTTTTTAGTCTGCTTCAGATAACAATGTTATATCAAATACACAGATACATTTAGGGATTATTTCTGTACTTTTATTTTGTTTAGAGATAAGTTGGAAAAAAACATAGAGAACACAAATAACGTCACACAAAACTATTGGTAAGTTGAAATTATCTTTTTTTAGATTTTTTTACATGTAATTTTAAAGGATATTTCGTGTGAGGGTGCTATTAATCCAAAAAATGTCATGTCTGAAGTTAGCTGCTAAATTGTTTTATGATAAATACAGCACATAAATTACATAAAAGGTTTAGGTACAATTTAAGTTCAGGGATTATCTTTAGAGAATTGTACCATGGATCACTAAAACTGTATCATTAAATTAAATTTTCACTTTCCAACTCTAGACGTCCATTATTCCGGCCACCCTTCTTACCACTCTTGTTTGGTTTTAGGCTGGCCTATTCATTTTTAGTTACCCTAAAAAAATCATGTGTTTTAATTATTGTAGAATAATATGGTTTATATATATATGCAATACATTTATAAGTTTCTCTTGTTTTAATATGTTTTCAACGTTAGAAAACGTAATTAATATTATAGTTGTTTTTGCTCCGATTCTATTCTATATTTTTCTCTGTCACTCTAGTTTATGGGAAAATACAAAGACAGTTCTGAAAAAACTATATAATAAGCCAATTCGGTTATCAGGGTTCTCAAGCAGGCATTTTTCAAGGGGGTTCCGATGTGCAGCAGTATTAACACTAAATAGGGCCTGCACTGAGTTCACTAGCTTTTTAGATGTGAAAACCTAGATTTAATGTTAACCTGCGAATTAAAGTAATCTATAAATATGTCTCTAGCGAAAGAGCATTGTCGTCTAATTGAAGAATTTCCGAATAAAAGACTTGATTAAAATTTTACAGCAATACACATTTCCTATCTTCTCAACCACGATGTTTTAGCAGCAATTTGTAATATCAAATGAAATCATTGATTCAGTGTTAACTTTAACATACCTACTTCATGTTAGTAGGACAAACCAGTCATTTGAGGCTTCATATGGAGTGGAAACTTCTTGGGGTAGGGAAAACTATTTCCTAATCAGTTTCTACAACCCGCAACTCTGAAACTAAAGACTTTTCTCCTCTCATCGACCGCCTAGTTAGACAAAATTTTGATATTAGACGAATTTGCAAACGGAAATGTTTCCCTTGGGAGCTTTGTTGGAACTGTTCTTTGTTGTTAAATGAAATTATGTGCCCGATTTTCATCAATTGTGATCAAAATATGGGTGTATGTATTGTATTACCCATGAATAAGTGATTTATATCCTTTTATGAATTTATAAAATGTTCAATTGAAAAACTTAACAACTGAACAACGCGTCAGAGGAATTTGAAAGATAATATGAATGGAATACCACAACTCCAATGGAATATTTATAATATGAGAAATAATTTTAAAATGTTTAAAGAAAATTTGCTAGGTTGCAAGAAAAACAGTCATAACATGACAAACAATTGAATGCCGGATATGATGTATAAAAAAGTGTATATCAACAATATACCGATAAACTCGGTATCACAAATTAAAAATTCGTACTTTTTGCCCTATTGTTTGTTGTTGGATTATGTCGTATAAGGGGCCATGCTAAAAGATTTAACATTCAGAAAAATCAATATTCCGTAAAACCAAATTAAGTATAGGGGGATTTCCTATCCTAAGCTCACACAAACATTATGTATGAAAAGTGCAATATAACTTTCTAATTACTGATGGTAGATGAATGTATCTAACAAAATTTCCAAGTCCCAACTTGGCCATCCAACGCACCTGCTGTCCAGTTGTGAACAAACTCTGGCCATCTTCCTTATCTCCTTGAGTTTGCAAACTTTACACCCGATTTCGCTTAAAAGTCTTTTACATAACTTGTTGGCTGGTCTCAAGGGAGGTAAATTTTCTCCTTATTGGAGGGATGAGGTTTAATGGTACCATTAAAAGGAACTTTTTTATGGGATCAGAGTTATCTGCAGCATGTCTCCAATCCCGCATATATCTATCACTCTAATCATTCAATGTAATTTTTACAGAAATTCCACCGTCATCAAAAAATTGTGGCGTAAAAGAATGTCTATTCAATAACACCTACAGTTACAACTAGTAGTTTTTTTATATATTTGAACATTGTTTGGAGAATTATATTATTATTATTTTATTAAAATTAATATTTTTGTCTTCGCCAATTCCTTCTCTTATTATTTTATTTTGATTTAATAAAAATTATAACATTGTATTCTGAATTACAATCAACTGCTAAGCATACATATCAAATTAAAATTTATTATTTTCATAATATTGAGGATGTCTAAGAATAGTCATGTTCATATTTATTTATTTGTTATTTTGCTAACTAATTAGACTATCTCTCATTTTAGTACCTTTGATGCCATCTGGATACTATTTGTATTTCCATGAACTAAGCTTTTAAGTACTTAATTTCTCCATAACTATAATATTCAATTGATACACTAATTCAACGCTTGATCCCCGAAACCCCCAAGAATGTACCTGAACTTCGGATATGTGGGACTACGTCCCTTTTAGGTTGTAAATGCTCAATAAAGTAAACGGTGTTCCAAAATGCCTTCATGGTTTCACAATTGACTTTAAATACAGAAGAACAGAAATTAAATTAAATTAATTAATTAATTGAATTAAATAAATCAAATTAATATAGTAGTTCCGTGTGTAATAAAATGGTTAACAGCAATTGATTGTTTTGCAACGATCTGCACACCTATTTTTCTTGAAATAAGGAATGTACAGGGGCAGTTCAGTTATACAGTTTCAATACCCTGGCATGGTAAAATAAAGTGCAGGCAGGTAAACTGATTAATGTGAATACCTACCTCGATGACACTAGGATTAATCTTAGATCTTAATCATAAAAATTCTTCAATATATTTTCATGTTGCTAACCACCGAATCACTGTTATTGCCCTCCATGCATGACGTATCTCCCGGGAGTTTTCGTAAAAATGTATTTTGTTTTTTGTCCGTTCGTCCGAGTAGGTGTTTAAAAATTGACGAGTTCTACTAGGAGAACAAATTTGATGTCTATATAGCCTGATGAAGATTCCATCGGAATCGAAACTGCAAATAGCCATATCCTGACTACTATAGGATCACTCGACGTTAGAAGGTACCGGTATTTAAACCATTTTGATAATATATTTTCTTGGACTAAAAGGTGTTATATCAAAACCTGTATTTTGAAATCTCAGCACGCCAACCGAAGCTTATTGTGCACCCATAAGCTGCTAGATTGGTAGCCCTATAATAATTGTACCTTCAACTAAGCTTAAGAGCTTTTTCCCAATACTAGCATCTGGATCGTCACCTGGTTGTTGGAGACGCAAAGAGGGCTCTTCTCCTTACCCCCAGTCTCTCACAATCCAAGATGATGGGACTTGCAGTCTCGACAGAGCTGCCGCAGAGTCTGCACTCTGAATCATCATGGGTGATACCAAGAGTGAAGAGATGTTTCCTGAAATTGCTGTGTCCAGTGATCAAACCAATTACCCACTTTACCTGACTCCTGCCCAGACTCAGCAGACAACTGGTAAACCGAGCAGAAGTTTCAGGAAGCAGCTTTTTGACTAATGATTGGCCAGAATAGTTGCACCATCGAAGGCGTTGCAGTTCCTTAGCCCAGTTATCAATGACAAGTGGGTAATAGCTTTGCATGGCTCAGGGCCATAGAAAGGCATGTTCGCTTCCGATTTGGCAAGTTTGTCTGCACTCTCGTTACCTCCAATGCCTGCGTCGCTTGGTACCCAACCGAGAAGCATATAGTTTTGCTTGTCCAAATCAAACAGAGCTTTAAAGCACTCCCACATGAGTTTTGAGGTGATCTCATTTGTGTCCAGCGCCTTGAGGGAACCCTGACTTTCTGAGAGGATCACAATGTGCCTTGAAGGCCCCTGGCTAGGCCTAACTTGGCGCATGCCAGGATGCCATAGATTTTTGCTTGAAATATGGTGCAATAAGCCCCAAGACATGCTGAAATTGCTGTGCCCCAAGACATGCTGAAATTGCTGTGCCAGTAGCTTTACCACACACTCCAAAACCGGATGAGCCTCCAATAAGGGAGCCATGCTCCAATAAGGCAACTGTGCTAGTGAATTGCCCTAGCACCATAAGGACAATGTTATCAGCATATCCCTTGGCAAAGCAGCCTTGGTGGGAGAGCTCTTGAAGAAGACCATCAACCACAAAGTTCCACAGTAAAGGTGAGAGAACACTTCCCTGCGGACAAACCCTCGTGGGAGAAATCACCAGAGAGCTTCCAAGGAGCTTTGGTGCGTTTAGAGCGGAGCATCGACTCAATCCACTCACAGAAAGCAGGTTCGAGTCCGCGCTCGCGCACACCATGGCTGAAAATGTTACATTGTCAAATGCCCCCTCAATGTCCATGGAGGTGCATAGGGCAATAATTGAATAATTTTAATTAATTATTAATTATAATAATTTAATTAATTATTATTAATTAATTAATAATAATAATTAATTAATTTTAATTAATTATTATTATTAATTAATAATAATTAATTAATTAATTTTAATTAATTATTATTATGGAGGTACATAGGGCAATAACAATAATTCTGGCCTGCAAAGAAATTATTTCTTTGCAGGCCAGGCTATCCTCGACCCTGCAGATCAGTTTTTGCAGAGCGGATTTACAGGATTTTCCTGGCTGGGATGCATGTTGACTGCGGTGAAGAGGAGTGTCGGAAAGCACTCCCTTTCTGAGGTGTCTTTCGACCAGTCTCTCCAGGGTCTCCAGCAGAGATGAGGTCCTCATCATGAGGAGAGGCTTATTGGGCGAAAGGATTTGGGGATAGAGTCTATCTTCAATATTTGGTTCATTTATGATTCAAATGCTAGGAAGTAGGTAATAATGTAACAACACGTATCTTGGACCTGGAAGAATTCAAACTAAACTGTAACAACACGTATCTTGAAAGTTTATTTCACAAGCAATTTTTCTATAGTAAACAACAAATCTAGGTTAAATGAATGCTTTAAAACTCTAAATTATACATCTAATGATAACAATCAATTAACTTAACTGCTTTACAATATTTAAAATTAAACACAATTACCTGAAATGAAACAGCTGGTTAATCTTGCCACATGTTTTCAATGTAAACAATCCATGATACGTGGTGTTAGAATTCATTTCTGCCAACTACCAAGATACGTGTAACAAATATACCTAATTTAAACACTTTTCCCAGTATTATTTAACATAAGTGTTGTTAGAATCAAGTGTAGAATTGGCCATAGTTTCTCATTCACTACTTATCTAAAAACAGCCAAATTTTGAGATACGTGGTGTTGGAGTTTAGCCATCGATATATGAGTCCTACATTCATGCAATAACTACTTCCTCTATGCTCAGACAAACTAAAGCAATAGCAAACAGGCAACTTAACATGAAAAAAACTTCTAACCTACAAAACTACTGATTGTATTCGCCCAGCACATGTCTACGACGAATTAATATTTTCCATGCGAATAAACATTTATAATAATAATTTAATAATAATAATACTAATAATAATAAAGTTTATTCTCACAAAAAAAAACATTTATATACAAACATAATTCAGACAGAGAAGGTCAGTGATAGCACATAGGCAAAGCCTGTGCGTGGGGGCCGAAACCTTAAGAGTCTCTCAAACTAGGTCAACTAATATGTAGAGTTTCTAACTAGCACCAAACTAACTAAAATTAAATGCAATTATAACAAAAACTATTTTCATTACATTCAAGCTACCAAAATAATTTAATTACATGGAAAAAGGGATGAAATATTAATTATGAATTTCAGCAAATTTGCAATTTAGGAGAACTGTAACCTTGCTATACAATCACTCACACATTCATTAAGAGCGAGCTCACACACGGACATCCTATCACAACTCACACATGCATGTACCCCAAACCACAAGCAAACTCACACACACACACATCATGTCACATTCGCACACATGCATGTACCCCATACCACAAGCAAGCTCACACATGGACACCCTATGACATACATACACATGCATGCAACCCATATCACAAGCAAGCTCACACACGGACACTCTATCACATACTCACACATGTATGCACCCCATGACACAAGCAAGCTCACACACGCACATACTTTCACCAACTCAAACATGCATGTATCCCATACCACAAGCAAACTTACACACACACACAAAAGCACAAACTCATACAAGCCTGTAACCCATTTCGCAAGCAAACTCACACACGCAGACACTATCACAAGTAGGAGTATTCCTTATCAATACCTCACGCCATACTCATAATGTCTATACCAGACTTTTTCATAGGCAGCCTAATACAAGCTATAAGCGCATAATATATTCACGTAACGCTTATAAATTCCTATAATTATATTGCAATATTATGCTACAAGATATTAATGCAGTATAAATAATCAATAATAGAAAGTAAAACGTGTAAAATCTAAAAAATAAAAATAATAAATAAAATAAAAATAAAATTTGTATCAATCGACATAATATGCTGAAGTGACCAAGTCCATGGCAGCCTCCCTCCCAATCTCTGTCTGCCAATTTATTATTTTCTTCTTATACACTGTAATGGAACAGGGACCAATATTTCTTAATTCGACAGGCAAGAAAAGATAAGATAAATGTATGTAAAAGATAATCTCTATAAAATGCACGAGAAAGAATTATTAAATAATACCCCTTAAAATTACTTACTTATCTACAGTTTATTTATAACAGTATCAATCGTAGTGCCATACTCCGAACATTATATCCAAGAGGTCAGCAACATACATCTCGCCTGTTCACCACCTTTCTCACGAATGAAAAATTAGCAGTCTTATGCCCCGCTCACCCCAACGGTAAAAACAGTCGGGAGGCCTACATTGTAAAACCAAGACAACTTTCTATTCACCAAGCTAATCCAAAGATGAAGCTATGGGCTACTAATTTTCACTTAAGTGTTTATCTAAAATAAAAAAATAAACTATACAAATCAAACTTAAGGTCTCGTAGGAAACTGTTTACTATCCGCTCAACAAGTACAGTAGGAAGTCCTGATTCAATCTTTGTCAGCGGCCGAGTTAGCGTCGAGGGCGAAGGTGTCAAACTGCCGCAGTCGACTGTCGACTCACCAGGTTAACATTCTTCGAGATTTCCACAAGTTGATGGCGTTGTTTCATCAAAGTAACTTACTTTTAGTTTAGTTAGTTAATTTCCTTTCTTTTAAACCTTTTTAAATATTAGCTATAATGGAAACAGTCCTTTACTCAAACTGACTGGGTTGTGTATTACTTATTGTAGTACTGTAACTTAACTTGATGGATTCGTAACATGCATTTTAGTAAAGTAATAAAAATATTTTTAATATCCTCAGATTACTCAATATTCTTCTTTTTCTAAGTCGTATTTTTATTCATTACTCATTTAGTCAAAGAAATTTATGTACAGCATTGTAAGAGTGTAAAAGTTTTACCCAGATACCCAGATGGCACTGACTTGCGTTGCCCTTTCTTTCTTTTTTTAACTAAGTTGTACATGTGTTTAAGATTGAGACTGAAAACTTAATTTGTTTAAGTATAAGACACAAGCTCTAAAGTGCTGTAACTGCTGGACTGAGCCTTGCTCGGTGTATTTTCATGTTTACCAGTTCATCGAGTTACTGTAAAATATTTCAGTGACATAAAATTGGTAAATAAAAATGTTGTTTTATTACTACTACTGTTATTTTTTTATCTTGTTTTATTACTCCAAGCAATCTTTATCCCACACGCTGTATTTTTCCTAAATGGCTGTAGTTTGCAAACAGCTGTTATGATTAATTTATTTCTTTACACTTTCCTTGTTTATTTTGTTGCTATGATGGCAACTCATAAGGCCAATGTTAAAATTTTACAACTTTAAAATTCTATTTATTACTTTAATAGATTTTCTTTGGCCAAGTAATCTGCATAGAGCATGTTTTTTAGACATAAATAATTTATTTCAAGACTCTGAAGGAAATCCTCGGATCCGTTTTTGAGATAATTGTGCAAACAAGCAAGCATGATATCATGGCTCAGATAACAGGATAGGCTCAAGATCCCTTGTTTTAAAGTTAGACTTTTCACTTCAAATCTTTAACTTTTATGAATAGATTTTTTGTATTTCCCCTCTGTATTTATTTATCTCGACACTTCCGCTCATGGAATCGCATACATAGATCGCTCCTCGGCACGGCTCGAGATGGCTGCAACTCTCAACTCAAATCAAAATCAAATCAAATCAGCTTTATTTCGAGTAAAATGTATATACATATTATACAAAAGTCATTTATAAAATAATAATCTTAAATACTAATCTTAAATATAACTAAAATGACTATAATAATATTGAAATTACCTCTCACATAGGCTTTTCCCGCACATGCGTAAAAAAAACTCTAAAACACAGTCTGTTTTTAAGGACTATTTTTTCACTGTGTAATTTCCACATAAAATTAGTTGTTAGTTGTCAGTGTTAGTGTTAGTTGTTAGTTGTAGTGTAGTTGTATAGTTGTATTAGTTGTTCTAACTTTATATTATTACAAAATGTTGAAGGGTTTGAACCACTTTCTCATAAAAGTTTTTTTTGTTCTTCCTTCACATAAATTCTTAAAATCACACCATACTATCAAAGAAAGGGCTTAAAAATATATATGTTTGTAGTGTATTGATACTTTTTTGAAATAAAAACAATCAAATAATATAGTCATTGATTCGGTCAGTGGTAAAATCTATTCCATTCTCCCGATTCTGTGATTTGCATTACAATCGGCTTATAAATATTCATTTACAAGCAATGTATGCTGTGTGATGTATTGACGCGATTCATTTTATAATTCTAGTTTGTTAGCAAATATTAAAATATTTTTAATTTTTATATTCATTACTTCTATAATTTTATTTCAAAGCATAGGCCTAAGTTTACTCTAATTTTTAAGAGAAAATAATTAACCTGGTGGTTATTGCAATTTAGTAAATCCATCGATGTTTCAAACAGCTTAGTCCTATCCTACTAATATTATAAGTGCGAATGTTTGTGAGTTTGTTTTTCATATCATGTTAGTCAGCTGTAATGTGTATTTGTCATATTATCCATCCAGACGTTCGAATTTTAACAAATAAACCCAATTCCGATTGACATATAATAAACAGTGTTGGAGCAATAACCCAGTTGTTTCAAATTAATATTAAGAATGTTTTACATATACATATAACCAATATAAATAAAATCTTAAAATGTACACCATTTTGACCGTCGGCGAAGCCACGGGTAGCATCTAGCAAATGTATATATTTATCATCAGTTCAAAGTTATCTGTTCCAAGGCTATACCTTGAACCGGCGGACTTAGTATGTGTAGTACAATGGACAGTATCTTCAAGAATGCAAGCAAATACGTAAATTTATCTAATTTCTCAGACCAGGGGTCAAAGCAATGAATTTTAATTCTTTCAGATGTCGAGGAAAGTTGGTATTGGCGGAAACTTAATTTGAAACAATGCTAATTCAATTTACAAAGAATAATTAATATTCCAGCCAATTAATCTTGTTTTGAACTTTCAGATTCAAATTAAATTCAGAGCAGAAACTTGTATAAACTTGGAAACTTGGTCGTTAAAACTAGATCTAAGGAAAACTATCTGAAATGTGTCTGGTTTAAGTTGAGTTCAATGAGTCCATTGTAACAACAACTTAAATCTAGCCCTACAGAGCCTTTGTTAGCGTAGTTGGTGCAGTTAAAGAACGGCCACAGTTTGTTGGTATACGGAATTTGATTTATACCGAGGAAAGATAGTGTACCGGGAATCTGAAGAATATTCAAGTCAATATGGCTAAAGTATTAAGTAAAAATGTATTTTACTAGCTGATCAAACGGGTTTCATCCGAGGAAAAATGGAAAAATCTTCATTGGGTTTTTGATTCAAGATTGTCATATTCTTGATGAGGTTGCCATGACAACTTTATAAGCTTCCCTGTGGTTTGGTTTAACATGGACACTTCGAAGTACTTTAGGGAATAACCCTCAAGAAATATTGTAAAACCATTTCTTAGTACGCATCCAGAACCCAAGGAGAGTAAGTATGCCAAAATTCAGCTCTGTAGGGCTTATGGTTCGGGAGATTTACTGTCCGTTAAAAAAACCCCTTCTCCTTTAAATATATAGATAATATAATACAATATATAGATTTTGGAAAAAGCTAAAAATTCATACGTCAGTTGTCAAATTTTTGATCTTGATATTTTTAAAATTAATATATATACTAAGAAACTATGTATTCAGGAAATCCTCTGTAAATTAACTGACAAGAAATAAAAATAAACTATTACCATGCTTACACGGAAAAGGAATGATTGTTTTAATTTTAAAATATCATAAAAACTATTTATTACACTTAGTCATTAAATATACAGAGCATTCAATGACTGTGTTCTAAGACAAACTAAGCATGCAAGGACAGTCAACTGTTTCTATTTTTTTCTCTTTAAATTAACTTAACAGTCTCAAATACTATGTCGTTTTAATACGTTGTACAGGATCAGCATATATCCAAGTTACTAATGTAATTAATATTTTTCTGAGATCACTTTTAATTAATTCACTTATTTTCAAATAATAAGCTCTCAGGGTGTGCTGTAAACTGTCCCCTCTTCCCAAGTAATTATAAAGATAGAAAATCAAGATCCTGATCCCCACCAAAAACAAAAATTTGAAATCTAACTAGGGTTTTGTCGGTACCACTTTTTTTCAAAGCCGGTTTCAGTACCGGTTCTTGACAAGATCGGTTCTAAGTTCAAGATGGTTCCAGTTCCATCGGTAGTCTAACGAATTTTTGTAACGCGTTGTATGCTGTAATATGCCTACAATCCTACAGGCATTGCGTTGAATATTATTGTTTTATCAAGTATGAGTTTCATCAAGTCATAAAATACCATATTCCTTTTTATTTCAATTATTCAACCTTCTGTTGGCAGGTAAAACATAAAAAAATACTTACTATATGAAAAACGACAGAATCCTAATTTATTTTCATTGATCATTTCAATTCCCATAAAAAAATAACTCCAATCCAAATAGTTTTAAAAATTAAGAGTCAAAAAGTATTTTAGAGTCAAAAATTGTTTGATTAATTTAGAGTCAAAATTAATTTTAAAAACATCATCGACCTCCAATAACACGCGGCGGCATTTGCAATCGGCGATGCGCCATGCAATCGATTGTCTTGCTTGACTTGTAGTTACTCCCACCGATTAACCGGTGTTGAGGTACCGGTACAGGCATTTTGACATCTTCACATTAAGGTACCTACAAATCCCTAAATCTAATATACTGTACCTGAAAGTACGTGAACCATGATAACTTCATTTAAGAATGTTAGGCCTCTGTGGTTTTTAGATTTTGTCTCAATTATATGGACTAATCACTGAAAGTACATGTCTTTAAGTAGGTCTATAGTTTATCAGGATAAATAAAAGCTTTAACGTTGAGTGAATCGTTCAATCCTATCCTATTTCTATACTCTAAAACAAGCAAGTTTGTACGGGCAAAATTTTTATTTCGTCCTCGGATTTTTGATTTTTTTGTTTAATTTGTGGTTTTAGGCCACCAGAAATCGATTGGAACTGGTCTCAAGTCGGGGAAAATCCGGTTTGCGCCCTACAGCCTTTCAAAGTGCCCATCGTCATGGGCATTTTTTGTTGATGATTTTAACTAAACAGCTGATTCATGTTGTTTTTATTTATATGCATGTTAGAAAAATCATTTGATTTGTAAATAACTAATTTTAAACTGATTGTAATACTAATAACTAATTTATTTTGAATGAATTGTGTGAAGAATATTTATTCTATATATAGTTTGATTGAATTTTGTACGGATTAGTGTTAAATGTTTTCAAGGGTAATTTTAAGAATAAAAATGATTGGTGACTACACGGGAAATACGAATACAAGCCGTCAAGTTTCCTAAGAGAACTTGCGCTGTTGTTCACCCTCCAACATAGACTTTCCAAATAATTTGCGGCTGGCATACGAAAGCTCGACACCATCTTCGCGTTGTACCGCTCAGTGTTAAAGACGACCGAACTAGCAATACCAGATGCATCGACTGTTTCACCACCGGGGCCAGATCTATAATCGAATGAAAATTGCCGCTCGGCCGACGCAAGACGCACAAGGAGAGTACGGACGACCGTACAATGGGCAGATGATTTTTCTCGACCCTACCGATGCCGACTACAAACGAATTTCTGCTAACGCCGACATGGACCTAGAATTGATACAGTTACTCGAGGGAATCCTGCGGGAGACTAACTAATCTGCCCAAGCGTTCATGATGGTAGCCGAAGTTATAAAAGAGAATAAGAAGCTCGAGCCGCCGCGCCGGGTGACACTAAAGGAATTCAGTCACCGAAAGTCAATTTGGTTCTCGCACCACCGGCCTCAACCCAAACCGCTACAACTTTACAACGTCGAATGAAATATCAGCCGTTATCACGCTCAATGCCGACCAGACCTACCCGGATTTCGACCGTGTCGTGAAAGAACGAGGAAACAACTGTTCATTATGAGCAATACAGACAACCGCATCGAGCCATTTGCGTATCCCCGCTCTTTTACATGCCCCACAAGGAGACTTGGCGTTTCCGACCAACATAGAGCCAACTGCTTCCAACCGTCGCTCTAAAATATCAAAACTTGAATTCGTGAATTCCAGCATAGTTTTCCGACCGGCAATCGCAAGACCGCTGCACTCCAACGAAGCGACAGAAAATATAACGACCAACTTTAACGGCACTTCCCTTCTGTGGAAATTTATTACAACAGTACGTTGTCGATATGTTCAACTTATCAGTGCTGAACGAGACCGAATCAACTCATTCTTGCTGGAATAGAAAAAGCTGAAGGCACAGCTGTACAAAGGCGTTGATACCATGCTGAAACATTGTTATAGTTATGGACAAGTGCTTGATGTTGCATTGCTAAGTGCTCACGTTATAGTTAGTTAAATTTTAACTAAAACAGCTTAATCAGCCGGTTGTTTTTATTTTAATCCGAGCAAAGCTCGGTCCCCGGTACTATTTGTAAAACAAGCATGTTTTTCATCTCCTCAGGAATAAAATATTTTAAGTATATGACACAACTTCACTCAAAGGAAAAAGAATGATTAATACGATTGAAGGCCGACTGAAATGACTATTATGGGCAGGTAAAGGTAACGAACAAGGTCGAAGCAACAAGGAACGAGCTACGTATTAATCCACGAGAAAAATGACTCTCAGAGGAAACTTTACAAGTTACAACGAGTGAATGTCATTTGTCACATGCTAACTAGAGTTTACCTGCCGTTGGTACCCTGGCTGTGGAATTTCTATAGAAAGCGCGTTGTAAACATCACACTTTAACTAATGTTTTTCTTTTGACTTATATATTTTCTTTCAGTATAAATGTCACTCCAATTTTCAACATTAGATTAAGTTATAACTCGGGACAGCTAAGTATTTTTGTAAATACTTCTACTCTACGAATGTATTTCATTACAAAACTATACAGATTTATTTTTTATCTAACAAAATCGTATTACAAACATGACCAGAAATATGATGCATCCCTTTAGAACTTACTTTTCTCGGCAACCAAATGACATGGACATAATAATTCAAAGTAGCTATTGGTTAATTTATTTTCTAAACATTTTGGTTTTAATGTAAAGATTAATCAATTACGTTACAGTGTTTGAAATTGATTTTGTTTTGTAGTGAATTTCTGCGATAGGAAATAAACGAATTTTCCCTACAGGCAAGACGCTATTACTGTATAGCAAAGATTGCTGGTGAAGTATCAAGCAAAGATTGCTGGTGAAGTAACCTCTACGTTAGGCAGAGTTCCCTCGAACGTACGCGACCTCAATTCAGTCAGAACCCAGGACTACACAGCAGTACCCTTCCAATCTCCCACTACATGAGCCAGCTACTGGATGTCCCTTGTCACAGTAAACCTTTCTATCATACATTTCACTGAAATCTTAAAATAAATAAACAATCCTGTTAAAATATTTTAAGGGAATTTATTCAGTTCTTATAAGTTTGAAAACATTAAAACCCCCTGTGAAATTTGTACACATCCACAAAAACACACATACAAGCCTGGATCACCGCAGGCGGGTGGAACCTCTAATTGGTGCCACTCAACTATTGTTATGGTACCCTCCCGGACGACAAACATGCCCGCCGGCATCTTGCTGTGGTTGGGGTGAGTCACAGCTGGGGGACAAGGAGATATATATGATTAGGGCAACAAAGCCGATTAGAAAATTTGAAGGAGCTGTTTATTGAATTATTTATTTTAATGTTATCGGGTTCCTTGCCTTCCCCATGGAACGCAAATTGATCACTGTACTCCCTTTGTGAGACAAGTGATACTTTACTCCCTCTTTTCGAGGAGTAAAAAGCGACAAAAACATTCTTCGTTGATAAATGAACTTATTAGGGGTATTAGGGGAGTCTAATAGTTTTTAATATTTGGTTGTGATATTACACCGGTGCGACATGACTCAAATTGTGGACAGTCTCTAGGCATACACTGGCACTGACACCAACCGCTCACGTTATGGACACTAATCGCAGCCTCCTGTCATGTATATTGCTTTCCTAGTACAAGATGCAAATCAATTTATACAATTTAATATCACCAGAATCATCCAAAAACCTAATTTTTAAGAGATAAATAAGTTAACTTATGGGATGAAATTATTTAATCAGATCCATAGTTGCCTGTACAATCTTTATGACCACTTAATGTCTTTTAATGGAAATTTTTCTACAAGCAATTAAATGACTGCGGGTTCAAAAGAAACAGTGAAGGTGAAGAGCTAGTTTCCAAAACAAGTTATATCCATTTTTCAAGATTTCGCATTAACCTCAAATTCACATTCTTTATAATGTTCCACATCCCACTGATTAGGTTTTTTAGCAAAGGTTTTTTTTTAGTCTATATCCAGCTTGCTATAAAGGCTCAAAAAAACATTTCTTTTCAAAACGAGTTATATCCACACTTTTTGGTACAAATCAAACTACATCCACCACTACTGCCTAAGCTAGGGCTCATTTTAAAATAGGTTACATATCAATTAAGAGGAAGCTAAAGGCCTTTAGCCTCCTCTTAATACAATACAGGAACTCTAAAATCAGCTGTTCTGCCATATTGGTGTGGTTAACATTTTTTATTAATCCTTGTTTAGACCACTTGGGAGCCAGAAGTTATTACTGAATGGTAGTTATTCTGGACATGGTTTTTAGTTTACGATGGATGTTAATGGTTTTGTCAGTGTTGAAGAGGGTAACAGAGGTTCTAAATGAGGCATGGAACTAAAAAATTAAATTAGGCAACATAATCTAAATTGTATCAAATTCAAATCAGGTTATATCCTAAATTTTGTTACAAATCAATTTATGTCCACTAAAATCTTGGAAATTTTTGTTTCAAACCAAGCTATATCCACGTTGCCTCAAATTTATTAATTAATTATCTCCTTTAAAAAAATGTTCTGGAATGGAATGATGTGCTAATGTGTCAGTACCAACCCCAATTCTCCTAAGAAAAATTAATAAAAAATATACAATCAGGTGTAGGCTTGCCAATCGTTTTTTCTTTCCCCTGTAAAATTTTACAAATGGTCTTTAACTTGTTTTGGAAAACAGCTCTTCAGGTATAAATGAACAACCCTAAATACACATACAAAATTCACTAAATTAGACAGTCACACTTTTAAAACTTAAAGGTTCTATTGGAATGTACATAACACGGGAGGTAAATCATCTGTATTCACTGAGAAAAATAAAACCAAATTTAATTTTCCCAAATGAGGCTAATTTCCTAATTTTAAAGTTTTTTTACGGTATATTCATGTTTTACTAGGTCTAGGTTATGGTGTAATATAAGCCTGACTCTTTGATCATAGCTGGCGACTTTGCTTATATCCATCAAATCTTAAAAAATAACAAACACCTCTCGTCACAATATTAATCATATTGTTTTTTTACAACATTTACCTTCAGAGATACTTATTAAAATCTTGAAGCTAGAGGTTGACTTTTAAAAATTGTATGTTAAATAATATTATATATTCCTTGCAAAAAAACAGATTGAATGAAATGTCAGGCTTTAAATAGGATCATTCATTTAACTTTTCTTATCATAGCAAAACTTTGTTAGAGTCACATTCAGCTCCAAGTTTTGTGTCTTTAAATGTTTTATCATCTTAAAGTTAGCGCTTAAATCAACAGCTGTGTCTATCTTCCTCGGTTTTACACCCCACCAAAAGTGACTGCACACAACTAAGATTGAATTGCCATACTTTTACATAAAAAATTGCTACATTTTAATGTTTTAAATTACAGTAATCAAACTTATATTGTACCCACTATAGTTGAATTCTCGAGAGTTTTATTTATAAAGTATATTGTAAAAAATCTTTTCATTATTATTCCGAGGTGCAAACATTTCTTTTAAATTTATAAGTGTTTTTAATGGTGATAAAATTGTGAATTTCCTATGTAATTAAAATGGTTTATGATTATAATTACATAATTAATGGTGATAAACTATGAAATTACATAAGTAATGAGGCCTGTTCAGATTAACTTAGACCAAATTATTTGACAAATATTTATTGGTTACCCCAAAATAAATTTATTCTTTTAGTTTAATTTAATTTATGAAAAACAAACGTGATGCCACAATGAGAAAAAGGAGATTGTTTGTTTTATTTATGGTTAATAAAAAACATAACCCCTAAATCAAATGGCTATGACAAAATGTCAAAGAAAATATTGTCTTAATCAATACACTATTCATAAATGTAATCCCTCAAAAATCCTCACATGGGGTAAAACAATGTATTATTGCCTACCTTACGTTATTGTATTTCAAATATTTTTGTTGTTTAAGTTCATTTCATAATTAAAAATGTTTTACTAAATATTTAATATATTTTTAAACTAATCTATTTAAAGTAACAAGTCCCTCACAACAGAAAATAAGCTCAAGTTAGAAACTCGTTAAAGAGTGTGTGGGAATTTGTTAAGCTACTTGTCATTAGCAGACTGTTAAAAACTTCAACTGAGATTATTAAGCTTTATTCATAAAAGTTAAAGGAGTTTTTCACCTATATTAAATGGAGTAAATTCCAATTACATTTCTTTTTATACCGATGTTATTTGAGTTTGAGCTGCACTTAACATACAAAAATAATAAATAATAATATTATACTAGTACTCTGAAACATCATTGCAAAGTATGCAAAGTATCTTTCTCTATGAATCAATTGGTCTTCATCTTAAACTGTTTTTCAACTATCTATTGTTTTGATAACATATTTTCCTAATTACTGAAATGTAGTATTTAAGGCCAATATAAGCTAATACCTATATAAAGGATTTCTTTTTACTACAACAAATTTCAGCATACAGATTTTTGGAAACATCTATCACCGATACAGAAAATATTTTTCACATGCTAATTTCATACTATTATCAACCCCTTTCTCATCTCCACGCCTAACAAAAAATGTTGAGTAGTACAATACTAATTACCCTTCATGGTATATCAAATTAAAGAGCAAAAAAATAAAAAGTTTAATGAAAGACAAATTTAAATTGCATCATGTATTGTATTCTCAAGATATTGCATTATTTAAAACATCAAAGAAATCATGTTTTCACCATTGCTGCCATTGCCAACTCTGTTGGATCTTTATGTATAAAAACAAAGCTCAAGTTATTTTGTTTTATTGATTGGAGGAAACAACTATCACTATTAGGGCAAATATTTCTCATGATAACATATTAAATCCCCTCTAACCCCCATTTCACCCTAAACTAATTTGACAATATCAAACGCAAAATGTTACCTTAATGAAATATTTTTTAAGACACAAGATATCTCTAGGTTAATAACGATGATTTTATACACTAAGCAACATCACCAGAATCTGTTACGCAATTTCAAATTTTCTTACATAAAATGTTCTTTTTTATTCCCTTTGACATGTTACAATCGAGGTTACGATTTACGAAGCTACCTTTTGCACTTAAAATTTCAAGTTAAAGTTGGGGGTGAGCAGGTAGTTGGAGGGGGTGTTGAAGGTTATCATGGGGAATATTCATCCTAATGGCGATAGTTGTTTCCCTCAGTCAGCATACCAAAATCTCTAATACTTTTTTATAAGAGATTTTTTTTAATAAGATCTAACAAAGGTTATATGGTGGAAATAAACATTATTTGATGTTTTAAACAATGCAATATCTCGAGAATGCATGATGCGATTTTATTTTTTCTCTGATCAAACTTTTCTTTTCTCCCTCTCTCTTTAATTTGATGTATTACAAAGGGTACCTTGCGATTCAAAATGTTCAAATTAAGAGTGGGGTGAGAAGGTTGATGAGAGTATGAAATTTTCATATGACAAATACTTACCCTTTCAGCAATAGACGTTTCCACCAGACTTAAAAATATAATTCTTTTTAGTTTTCAAATAAATAAAATTCAATTGAAAAAATCCATTAAGAACAAGTCTTAAAATGTTGATGAAAAAATGCTTTCTCCATTAGATGAGGAAGTTAAAATGTGATAGATAATTACGATCCCTTTATTTAACCTTATGATTTAGTTCTTTTTCTAATAACTATTCCTATAGGAATGTTTTTCCTATAAATCCCAAGTTAGATTTAATGAAACGTTCTAAAAATGTTTAAAAAAATTGTGCAAGCTTTTGAATAAACTGAAATAAGTAATTTATAGATAACATTTATAGCAATAAGAAAATATAAACTTGAATTTACAAAACTCTTTAAGAGAAGTGTTCGGTATTCTACTTCACAGCTTTGAGTACCCTTGTGATCCACAAACTGCCTTGTCAGTAAAACTTTATATTGCAGCACAACTTTTTAACAAACGGTAACAAGTGCTCCATTTTCTTGTCTGGAGGGTAGTAGAAGCTCTTAAATACCTATTACCATTAATTCCTTAAACCAACCTGTCATTATAAGTCATAATTATAAAAACATGAGCACCAGTAGGCATCAAACTAATTGTAAAGCACTCAGCATAATTCATAAAAATATGAAAACATATTTGAAAAAACATTATTTACTGAGAATTTAAGTGAATTTAAGGATACACTACTTATAAAACTTAATAAAAATATACTTCTAAAAATTAAATATCTGTATTTGCATTTCCACTTAGTAAACAAAGGGTCCAAAGTACTAATTATTTTAAAAAATATTCAAACCGGTATAATGTGTCCAACCTCCACATCTTAGAATTAGGAGATATCATGTGATATGAAACTAGGAATGGTAGGTAAGTCTGAAATAAAAGTCAAGACTTCCTTAACAAAGTTGAATTGTATTTCAATGATTTTTTTATCACTTAAGGTTTAAAATGAGTCTTTAGAGTGAAGAATCAGATAAGACTTCATCGATTATGGGGATTTTGGGGATTGGGCACACATAAGGGAGCATTCTTTCTTGAGTGAGAGAGGCAACTCCTTCAAGGCAATATGGAACCTGCTTTGCTCAGCTGTACTAACCAGAGGTCAGTTCTAAAACCCCATTATTGGATATAAATACATGCAGAAAGCATTTATAATGGTTTGGTTTCAAATGCTTTATTCACGATCACCATTTTCTTATTGTTTTTAACATTTTACAACATTTCAAATTGTTTATGAAATTAAATATCCTAACAGATAATAGAGGAAGGCCAGTGTATAACCTCCCCCCCTCTGTGGAAATTTTCGACTCGTATATTTTTTTGTAGGTATTGACATGTGCTTTAAGGATTTGCTTGTTTGTCACTTAAAAATTACAGCATAAAACCCAGAAAAAGTCATTGATAATAGTTGAAAAAATTAACATGGATCATTTTTGAAAAAAAATTACTTCACTGCATTTTTTACTTTATTTTTTGAGATATTGATTAGTGCCTATCATTGTTGGGGGATTAATTCTTTATTTTGACAGGATAATCATTTTTGATCATCATCTTGGTTCCGCCACATTGGATATCATCTTTGTTTTTAGCGAATTTCCCCTATAGGGAAGAAGCTATTACCGTAGGTCTCATGGTAAGACTTAAGCCCGAGACCATGATAACTTTCCGTTTTGGGGCCCCCTGAAGCAAAAAAACACCATTTGTTCAAATTTCTAGATATATATGTGTGTGTCTGTAAGCACGATAGCGCTCGCAAAAATGGTCCGATCGGAATGAAATTTGGCACAGGCGTGTAAAGTAGTAATTATTCAGACGAGTTCGTGAACCAGCCCGATCGGATCACCGGAAGGGGGAGTAAAGGGGGATCAACCCCCCAAAAATGGGTTTTTTGAGTTTTTAACATAGAAAAATAAAACTTATCGAATTTTTGTTGGCACCATTGAATTCAGCTCAAAAAAACAAACAATTAGGTATCTTAAATCACTGCTCTATGTCCATTGGTTACCAAGATATTGAAAGTGGTAAACACAGTACATTGTCCCAATGTTAACCTTATCGGAAATAAGTAAAATTCTATATCTCGGTTATTTCTCAACATATCTTGATAAAACTTGGTAAAAAGCTTCTTTTAGTTCAGATCTGCTAAATATTGAATTATAACCATCAAGTTTTAATATACCTGTAGCAGCAGACCTGCATACTCATTCACCATGTTATTCTTATGGAGCTTACCAAAACATGTCAAATCTCGCTATGTTGGATTGAAATATGTTGTTTTGCATTTGAAATTCGCTGAGTATGCAGGTCTGCTGCAACGGGGGTATTTTAATGTAAGGATGGTGTTATAAATGTATAAAATGTATAAACTATATTTTTATGCTGATTACAATGCTGAAATCCATTTTTTTAAATATGCATTTCTAAAAAAAAACTTAAACAAAAATTCAACCCTGTACATTTCTTATGGTTGTTTCTCATTTTCAATATTTTGTTCTGTTATTTTTCTTATATCTCCCATTATAACTCTCGAGCGGGCGCACACAGAGTTTTCCTCTGCACGTGTTTTTTATGTTAAAATAATCGGACATAATGGATGTCGGCGGTCGTGTCCGGCTCCGTACTGTACGCCCCTCATTCCAGGAATCTCCTAAAGCTATTTATACCCCCCACCCCTTTCCCTTGGTACCTCGTTTTTTGCAATTCAGAGATGCCGTCCCAGTTTACGGAGCACCCTCGCCCGTTACACAGACAGTGATACATATTTTTAAAATTAATAATAGCAATTTGTAATTATTACATTTTTTGGACTTTTCCTTTCGCTTTCAAAAAAAGAAGCGGAAGGAAAAGTCAAAAATGTAAATAATAATTAATACATATTTTATACTAGAAAATTACTTACTATGTTTAATTGAAATATTACGCCTATTAAGTTGAACAATTAATTGCATCGAAGATGAAATATGATTCTTAATGAAGTTTGTCAATATTTAAATATAATATTTCGTTACAAAACACGTAAAATGGGTTAAATTTGTGCAATATAGTGTTGCGGAATAAAACTCCGCATGCGCCCTCTCGCATTTTGCCGGAGAAGCGCCCGCTCAAGGGCTAAGATAATACAGGGTTTTTTCAATGCAATCCAAAACTTGATTTTATCAGTGAAGGATTATTTCCCCCAAGATCTCCGGATTCGACCCCACTATATTATTTTCTTTAGGAATACATAAAAAGTAAGGCCTAAGAAAACAATTCACAGGATATTCAGCACCTGAAAACAACATAACAAATTTAATACAAGTCATTCAAAAAGGTACTTTGCAAAACGTGTTCAGGAATTTGATGGAGAGAGCACAACTGAGAATAAATGTCATCAGCGGATTGTTTGGATACATAATGAAAGCTAAATGTGATCAAACTGAAATAATAGGTTGTATAAAATGTAAAGATTAATAAAACAATACTCATTTCATCTTTATATGTGTATTATTCAATCTTAAAAGTGGGTTGCGTTGAAGAAAAAACACCCTGTATATAGTTTGTTTTAGTCTTGAAATACTCAGTGAAATACCGGCTTGTTATTAATCATCAAAATCGGACAAGTGACAGATGAGCTATAAGGCTCAATGAAACTTAGTTGTTTTTTCAGAAATTAGTTTTTAGTCAAATATTTATATCTCCGGTTCTAATTAAGGTATTTAGATAATTTTGGTCTTAAATCACTCAGTAAACCATCAGCTTTCAAGTGAGCTGACTCTCAACTTTAAACTTTATATCCTCAATAGATTCAGACAAAAGTTTAAGTGACTTATGATCTTTCACTCAACATAAATTTGTTTTATTTGCATATTTTACATTTTTTGAAAGATTTCTTCACTTCCAAAGAAGATTTAAAAATCGTAATAATTAGTTTAGTAGATTATTAGCTTTCATTTGAGTCATGAATTATTTTAATAGATTAAGATTCAGGTGAGTGATGGTTCCATGGTAATTTTTCAACTATTATCATTGATATTTTTTTCTGGGTTATGCTGTAAATTTTAAGTGGCAAACAAACAAAACCTTCAAGTACATATCAATGTCTATAAAAAAATATGAGTTGAAAATTCCAAGTGTGGGAGGTTTCCATATGGGTGGCCCATGGTCTAATAAAAAAAAAAATTTGGTAGATCACATTTTAATTATGAGAGATCACAACGAGAGAGTACCGACCTAATTTTTACTTACTTTTTAACTGTACCACAGAAGGAGGCCTTTTAGACGTTGACTGTAACAGTTATGATTCAATTGTGCCCATGAGTATGGCTAAGTGGTGGCCGAGCGATGAAATGTCAAACGTCTTCTCTTCAACCGATATATATTGCTTCTCCTCACTTTCGCACTGAACACAACGACTTACTGATATGAGTCCATTATTCAAGAGATTAATTATACTTTTTGCGATAATTTTGCTATGGTAGCCTTTTGAAACTAATTTTAATGCATCAATTTAGACTGCAACAACCTAAGCTGATCAAGAAACACTGTGCAATGGTTAGTGGATAGGAAATGATGAATGGATAATAGATTTTAGCCTGCAGTACCCTTTAAAAAAGTTCAATTTTTTATATTTTATCTGTGATTATTTAGCTCATGACATGTTTACTTTTTTATACCACTTCCTATTTTTATTATTTTGCTCATAATAATAAGAAACGACGAGAATGATTATAATGATCAAACAAAGTTTTAAAACTGTTGCTTGAACTGAACAAGAAAAGAAATTACGATGCAATACAATTAATAATTAAAACACTAGAAGTTTAATGGCAGCATTGTAATACAAAGCAAACTAATCATACTGGACACTTTAACCAATACAATGGAAGTGCTTAGCAATTTAACGGTAAATAAATTTACTACTTTTCACAACGTGCTAGGGCTTATTGATCTTTTCTAATCTTTTTGTCAAAATAATTTTCACATATTTGGCATGTAGTTTTTTTTTTTATTTTTATCATCTTTATCAATTCTTGAATAGTAAAGGTGGTGGCGACAGCAGAGAGTTATTGTAATGTCAAAGAGACATCATTTGTTTTGGAGAAAAATTACTCCCCGAGGAAATTCAAGCTTGCATCCAGCTACAATCATTTATCTGCTGATAATCAAACCTAACGAATATAAAACAAAATACAAAACCAGCCAAGGTACACAAAATTTGCTAAAACATTAAATAAGAAACCAAATGTTTTTTTTTCAGATCCAAGATCTCAATTACATTCTTTGAGAAATTAAAAGAACAAAATTGAATTATATCATACTGATTCATAATCTTCTCTACAATTTGTAAGCCCCACTAGTTTATAATAACTATTTATAACCTATTCTAACCAAACTTTTTAAACTATTCTATTTAAAATATTCTAACCTCAATACTGCCTTAAAATTTAATCACAAATTATATTCTGATTATTGAAAGAAGGTGAGCGGCGGAGTGAGCGCACGGCAGTAAAAACATTCTTATTCAAAACGCTGTAGAAACGTAAAAAATGTTGTTAAAAATTTGCAGTCGACTTTATTCTAATGACCAGTTGATTACGTTATCAGTAAATCAAATAAATAAAACACAAAGAATTGACTTTTTTAAATTCATAAATTGTGTTTTTAATAATATAACTCATAGTATAAACTAAACGATATACGTTAAAAATTATTTGAAAACAGTGCTGAAAAGGTAATTAACTGGTCATTGGAATAATGTGGACTGCAAATTTTTAACAGTGTTTTTTTACGTTTCTACAGCGTGATGAATATGTGTTTGCACACTCGCTCCGCCGTTCACCTTCTTTCGATAATCAGGGTATAAGGACTGAATCGGTAAATTATACAAATCCATAACCTAAAAAAAACAAAGCAACATTGTTAAATCAAGGTATTGACTGGAGGAAGTATTTTGATGGAAAGGCTCTAGGTGAGTAAAATCACTATTCTAGACACTAGTGGGTATAACAACTAGTGAATGATTATGGGAACACTTTATGAACACTCCATGTGAACAGCTCTTGATTTATTAACCTGCCTCAAACCCTCTTAAACCCCTTCTAGAGGGTTGTAGTGCTTGGATCCTTCAACATCAAGAGAGAAACAATGGTTTTAGCTTTCAACAGTGATCAAGTTTACTTGGGACAAAATTTCATTCATAGGATAAAAATATTTTACTGCATTACCACATTCATAAATTATATTTTATAAATTATTAAAAAAGTGCATTTAAATCATAAAACATACCAGAGTTAGCGTTAAAATCTACAAATATTAAATAGAACTTGTTTGGTTTTTTTAACATACCACCCAGCACAATGACTTAAAAAAATTCAATATACTGTATGGAATATATATTAAAGAAAAAAGTTATTCAAAGAAGCTATTATTTGCTACTTATTTGTCAGCTATTCTTATAGCTGAATGGTGCAATAAATGTTACAAATATGATAAATTTAAAATGTAAAGTTTCCTAAATGTTTTGGGGCTTTGATATTACAAAAAGGATAATTCAGATCAGTAGGTGATTGAGTATGAACAGCAAGCCTAAATCACTTGAATTTGTGTTTTTTAACTGTAATTTTTCTTAACAATTCAATTGAACGAGAAAATCGTCATCAGTGTGTAAACTTAGGTACACTGAAAATTTTATATTGATGGCAGAAAACTTAATTCCATTTAACAATAGTAATATTAGTGATAACAAAAAAATTAATTTGTAAAATAAACTATCTTACTAAAATTATCTTCAATGGTGGTAGAAAGCAGATTGGGTTAAAATTTTTAACATTTGCCACAAACATAAGCTATGCCATTTTTCCAAGTAGATGTCGAATTAATTACTCAAATTATCTGAACCTAAATGTTTCTGGCATGTTATTCGAAACTGGAGTAAGGACATTCAACTAAGAAATAAAAAATGTAAAAATATTTTTGATGAAACAAGGCTTCCAGGACTGACTTAATAGCTTTGTAAAAATCAATCATAATACACCAATAATAATATAAACAAAAACCAGTAATATGCTTTAAACCAATACCGATAGTGCCTGCCTTAGCAAGTGTGTTTGCTAGGCTCCCCAATGCCAGTCTTACAGTTCGCGCATTACATCTCTGGCTATGACAGAGTCAGCTGGTTGCAAGGCGCGGAGGGAGAGGGGGTACTTTTCTGAAAACATTGTTCTACAGCCCCGCTGTGTGTCAAACGCAGTGTTAACCAAAATCAGATGTTTAAAATGTCATATGATACATCTAGTAGCGTAGTGGTTATAGCCGGAGATATAATGTGCGAACTACTCAATGCATTGTTTGAAATTCATTGTTGGTGATGGTGATTTTATATTTTGATTAGGATTTTTGCGGACATTTGCCATCACTGATTAGTAAAAAACAAGTTTCAGTCTCAGCTCAGCTCTGATTGGGTGTGGACGTGCTCTTTCCTGCCTGGTGATTCTTGATACTTGTGATTCCTGTGTTATTTTGTGTATTGTTTTTCTTTTCAGCTTATTGTTTTCGTGACTGCTTTTACAGTTCTCTGTTTTAGCTGTGTTTTTCTCCAGGTTTTCCTGGCTATGTGTTACTAATCTTGTTATGTTCTAGGTTTTCTTCCACCTGAAGACGGGATCAGATTCCAGATCCCGAAACGTCGTGAAACTTGTTTTTTACTAATCAGTGATGGCAAATGTCCGCAAAAATCCTAATCAAAATATTTACTCAATGCATTCTTTATTTTTTGACACATATTATATATTTAATCACATGTAAATTACGTGCAAGAGTGGTCCAGTGATGGAAAACATCGTAGTTCTTGATACTTCTCCCATAATGCCAATGCACCAAATCTCAAAGGACACTACACAATGTTAAGAGCCTAACAGTTTCGGAGTTCCTAACTCCAAGAGTGAAGCAGACATTACACTGTCTGCTTCAGTGCATCCATGACAAAGTCCATGATTCGCAACTTTTTAGAACGCAAATATATTACAGTCTGTTTGACAAATTATTATTATCTTTTTATGCCAAAATGTGTTGAACACTAATGAATTGAGGCACTCATTCATTGGAAAATTTAAGCAGGAGAGTTGGGAAATTCAGGACCATAAGTTGAGAATTTTATGCAGTCTCCTTACCCTACAGTTTGGTGATTGTGTTGTGCAACGTCAACACATCACCTACATTTTGTAATTCACGGGCAATAGAGTGGGTAAAACTAAAGGAACATTAATTCACTACTAATTCCCCTCAGTACCTAGTTCACACATTATTTTCTATAGGCCTCGCGCAAACCATACACCTTTATCAAACAACCTAAAAGGTAAAGGTTGTATTTGGCTTACTGTTTTGCCGCCTTTTTAAGATGTAATTTTAATATTACATGTGTATTCATTCTCATGGTTTAATAAATACCTCTATGGTGTTTTATTGCAATTTTATCGTTTGTAGTTACCTATTTCAAACAAAGGAAAACTCCTATCAGAAGCCCTAGCAGAACCTCCTATCAGCCTCCTATCAGAACTTCTCCCAGGCACGAGGCCATGGGCGACCATCCCCTGTTGCCCTACCCTAAGGCTGCAACTGAATACCAATAAATTATGTGCAGTTCTGCTTAAATGTATATGAAGTGCATTGATAACTTAAGTGATTAATAACTCTGTTTAACAAGCATTTATCTTTATATCATGCTTTCAATAATATATTGACATTTCAAAATTTGAATTTACGTCGATGTTGATTTAATTTATCAATTAGCTAATTTCAGCACTAACATTCATTTCCAAAGAACTGCATGTACTTTCAGGCCTCTCTTTGTACTATTTACATGGATTGAATAAAGTGTTAGAAAGAAGCAAATAACATATATACTGTTTCATCTCTGAGTCAGAGATTACTCAGATGTGCATTTCAAGAAGCCATTCCGCCTCTTTACAGTAATCTTAAAAGTTCTTTTCATCAAGCCCGATCTTATCTCAAGGCATTTTTCATTTTCTTGATGCATATTGTGTAGATGATTCTGTCAGTTCTTTAAAGTAATAAGAATTTATTCCTGCTGTTTAGACAAAGGCTGTTTATTTCTTAATAGATATATACAAATATATATACAAGGTTCGGCAAAAGTCTGGAATATATTAAATTACTTTTATATTATTTTTCAGAAAGTAATTAAACTTTAAAGTTGTGTATCTATTACGAATAGAAATATTTTGGAATATTTTCTTAGTTTTCCCCATGATGAGGGGACGGCCCATTCTGGAAGTCTTGAAATTCTTAAATGTAAGCATATCTCGAGTTATACCTCATTTTGAAGGTCTTAATTAGTAGGTCATAACGGTGCAAACCACGCCTCAAAAGGTTGATACAATCAGAAGTTACAGATCCTCAAAGATTTTAATGATGGCCGTTTCACTCTAGGCTAAAATTAAGGACAAAATTCTAATTGCTAATAAAGCACTCGGAACAATGTAGTTTAGTTTTAGATACACACACTTCTCATTAATAAGGATAATTTGACCAATTAAAAATCTACAATTAAATTACATTGTTTTGAGTGCTTTATTATTATTAACTAGCGGTTGCCCGTGGCTTCGCTCACGATGAAAATTACAGTTGATCTTACTTCTGCTCTTTGAACTGTCAAATTGTAGTATTCACAGCTGTTTACGTTTCGGAATTTAAATGTTTACATCCTTCTCCAATGTGAACATTGAAGCTAAGGAAGTTCACAGGGCATAGCCCGAGGGGATTTTAAGGAAGTGAATAGGCCTATATGTTCCCCAGGTTCAAGATCTATCTCTGTGTGAAATTTAACCCAGTCGGTTCAGTATTTTTCGAGTTCACTTGTCCCATACAGACATACATACAGAAACCACCTCTTCTTTGTAATAGTATAGATAGATGGACAGATTAGGCTATTCTCCTTACTTTTAGCTTAGAGTTAACGGCCAACATTAAAATCTTTGAGGAGCTGTAACTTCTGATTGGATTAACTTTTTGAGACGCGGTTTGCACTGTTATGATCTACTAATTAAGACCTTTAAAATGAGATGCAACAAGACTTCCAACATGGGCTGTCCCCTCATCGTGCAAAAAACTAAAAAATATGCCAAAATATTTCTATTTGTAACAGATACACATTTGTAAAGTTTCGTATGGGGCCCTTGGTGGAAGTCATGTTATGCTTTAAGTTACCTTGACTTATTTTAAAGGTCTTTAAAAGTAGAACACAACTGTATAAACCCCGTTGCAAAATGTGAGTTTAATCAAAAGTAACAACTCTTCAAAGATTTTAACAGGACATAACTCGATGTAATGATTTTTTTTACCTAGGAGCGCTGAAATATTACAAATAACAAAATTTTGTTGGTTTCCATTGAAAGAAGCATAAACTCAGTTTCATTATATTCTGCACAATATTTCAGAGTTATTACCACTATTAAAGACTTTTTCCCTTATTTTTGTTGTAAAATATTAAAACCTTTGAGAAGCTATAACCTCTTCCTGGATCATCCTTCTGAAACTAGGGATCCGACATTGAACTCTCCATTTTTACCTTAAATCTCTTTTTTCCATTAAAGACCTTTAAAATGAGGTACATATTGGGTTATGCTTACATTTAAGATTTTCAAGACTTCCTTCATGGACTGTCCCCTGGGCATGCAAATTGTCGGTTATTAATATTTAAATGTTCGTTATTTATCAAAAATACAATTGCAAAGTTTCATCACATTTTGAAGAGTGTTTATAAAGAGATTTTTAAAATATTTCAGAAATTTGCCTAACCCTTACAATAATTTACCTAACTGTTACAATAATTGAAAAAAAATCATGATGGTTGAAAAATACAAATGTTAAATACTTAACTGTTGAATGATGTCTTCAAATTCAAATTCAAATAACCTTTATTCATTAAAATTGTACAAATTGTTAGAACACAAGTTATAAAACACAAGTTATAAATGTAGAATGGAGTCAATCATAATAGTACAAAAATTATACTCTTATAAAAAAAATAACACAACAATTAAAACTTAAAAATTGGCCTCAGTAAACTTGTCAAAGGAATATAATGCTTTTCCAGTTAAAAAGATTTTAAGTGCCTCCTAAATTTACAATTAATTATCTTTTATCAAAAGGAGGTCCTTAGGAACATAGTTTATAAATTTTATTCCTGCAGAGCTTGGTTTCTTATAATGTAATTCTGTTGAATGTTTTTTTACTGCTAACTGATTTCTATTTCTAGTATTAGAGTTGTGATTTGATCCTAAACTAGGTAACCTGTCACCATTGTGCCTTACAAACATGACTGTCTCAAGAATGTATGAGCCATAAATAGTTAGAATGCCTAGTTTTGAAAAAAATTATTTTACCGAATCCCTTTTTTGTTAAAATTTTTGTTACTAGTTGCGCCATATAACACAATGCCAAAAGATATATGGGAATGTGTAAGTGCATAGTAAATCATTTTTAGTGTTTCTATTGAACAATATCTAGACATGGCTGTGAGGGGCATATAAACCTGAAGAAACCTTTTTTTGTAGCATTGTAACGTGATTGTTCCAAGTTAAGTTTTCATCCAATACCAATCCCAAAAAGTTTCTTTCATTTGTCTGAGAAATTTTAAGATCATTTATATTAATATTCGGACTTGGTTATTTTCTATTTTGTTTTGTGTGAAATGATATGGAGTTGGTCTTGTTAAGATTTATTACCAAATTTTTAGAAGAGAAATAGTTATTAATTAACAGAAGATCATTATTGGCCAGTATTTCCACTTTATCTACTGATTTACCTATAACAACTAAGTTGGAATCGTCTGCATAAAGACACATTTTACTTTGATTTCCAGATAGAATTGAAGGCAAACCTTTCATGTAACAGAGGAAGAGAACAGGTCCCAGTGTTGACCCCTGTGCCTACCATGCCTTAACGTTAGGAGTGAGGACGTAGCTTGTAACTTTTGATTATTTACATATCTTAATTCAACGTACTGCTGACTGTTGGAAATATAAGATTCAAACCAATGTAATGTTACACCCTTTATTCCAAGACTATTTAGAGATTTCAGTAAAAAGTTATGTGAAACACTGTCGAAGGCTCTAGAAAGGTCCATAAAAATACCTGTAGCACTTTCTCCCCTACCAATAGCATCGACTATGGTTTCAATGAAGTCAATACCAGCAGTTATCACAGACCTACCAACCCTAAAACCGTGCTGTTCATTGTCAAAGAAGTTATTTTTTTCAAGGTACTCTGTTAATTGCAAATACATAACACGTTCAAAAATTTTAGATATTGCTGATAAAATAGATAAGGGATGATAATTGACAGGATCTGTTTTGTTTCCTTTTTTATGCACCGTTCCTATTTTTTTATATGTGCTAAAGTCTCAGCCAGAAAGGGATTCATCCAGTCTATAAAACTCATTTCTAATTAAAAGTCTTCAACTAAATGGACGGACCAGCAAAACTCGTAACTCTTCCAGTGTGAGACAAACGATGTAATGGGGTATTATGAAAGTCGCCCCCATGCTTTGATGGGAACAAAGTGCCATCATGTACGGTATGTCTTTGTTCAAGGACATATTAGGGGAGTGGCCTGGTGTAGTAGTAGAACGTCCAACTGATACGTTCCAAGACTGATATTGGAATTAAGACCAATATCAGTCTTGCCAGCCATGTCAAAAATCCTAGAGAAATTGGCGATTTGACAAATGGTAGATTTTATTCAGACAGAAAACTTGCTTCCAAAATTGCAGTCAGGGTTTAGAAGAAACCACAGCACTTGCACTGCATTGATAAACATGTTTGCAGACTTGTTTGAGGCAAGGGACGCTGGCAGGTGTGGCTCTTTAATCATGCTTGATTACTCGCAGGCCTTCGACTCCATAAGTCATGGTTTGCTTCTTGCAAAATTGAAACATCTTGTTTTCAGGGAAAATGCAATTGTCTGGTTCAAGTCATACTTGGAGAAACGGCTGCAGGTGACAAAGGTGGGTGCCGATGTCTCACCTCCTCTCGAGAAATCAAGGGGAGTGCCCCAGGGGAGCTGTCTGGGGCCCATTTTGTTCACCCTTTATACTGCAGACCTATCCAGCTCTGTGAGTCACTGCAAAGTGCATGCATTGCTGATGATTGTCAATTGCATTTCTCATATGATGCCAGTTCTGCTGGCCAAACTTTTGTGGGAGTAAACTCAGATCTTATGAGAATAAATGAGTGGTCAAGGAGGCATAGTATCAAGTTGAATGTGGAGAAATGCATGGTAATTCATTTTGCGTCGCCCAATATTGCGCAAAGAATTACCCTCGGCGATCTACATATAAAACTTGGAGACAAAAGGCTGACTGTGAGTGACACTGTTAAGTCTTTGGGCGTAATACTTGACAGTGGACTCACTTTTTCTGATCACATCACTTATGTTTCTCAATTGGCTTTGGGAAGGTTGCAAGGGCTGTGCAGGTACCGTTCCATCCTTCCAGAGGCAGCTAAGCTGCAGCTGGTCCAGTCTCTGGTGTTGTCAGTGCTCTGTTACTGTCTTCCTGCTTTCGGCAACAGTATTACCAGGAAAGAAATGTCCCGCATTCAGAAGCTGCAAAACATAGCAGTGCGCTTCATTTACTCTTTAAGTAGACGGGAACACATTTCTTCCTTTCGGGATGCTGCCGGGCTCATGGCACCGGATGCCGTTTGCAGGCTTCAGACTTGCAGTCTCGTCCACCAGGTGCTGGTTCAACAGGAACCACAATATCTGGTGGAGAGACTTGTTGCTCGCGGGGAGATTGATGAGCGCAGGACTCGGCATGGCGCGCTGCTTCATTTCCCAAAGCTGAGGTTGGAGGTGGGGAGGAGAGGTTTCTCCTATTTCGGCCCCACGGTTTATAATGGCCTCCCTTGTGATCTCAAGAAACTGGCAGTCCCAGCTTTCAAATCTAGATTTAAGAAATATCTGAAGGACTCTTACAAATAATATTAATCTTAGTTTTTTAGATTTGTGTTTAACTGTGTATATATTTTTGTTGTTTTTGAGTATATATTAATTGTTATTGACTTGAGTTGTTCTGCAAAGCAGTGTTAATTGAGAAACGCTCTAAAATAAAGGAATTTTTATTTATTTATTTATTTATTATAACGTGGTACTTCGGTCCACAGGGTCCCAGGTTTGAATTCCACCAATCACCAGTGGCAATTTGCTATGTGATAATGACTTAACCACCTAACCTTGAAGGTGCACAATAAGCTGAATGTATAGCTGGAGTGCATGACCATGGAAACTGCTAAGGCAAGCCCTCATCTAAAGTTAAAAAAGGACCTTATATTTACCTTGTAAAAAGGTATATTTACCTTGTAGATGGTAGGACCAAAATAGACATATTAAATACCTTTCTTACAGGAAGTTTTATTTTCTTTATTTTTCTAATTTAATAAGGAATACTTAAAGTTGACAGTTTCAAGATATTTGGGAAAACCCAAAAAATGGTATACCTTCAGGACCCCCTCCCTCCCCCAGCTCGGGGGCTATGGACAGGGACATTTCCTATGTTCACCTCCTAACTAGTCCAAATAAAGCTGCAAAGTCAAAAATTGTGTTCCGAAAATTTCCCTCAATAACGTTTTGTTGCATAGACTAATAGCTGGAATGACAAAGCTAAAAACTTACCTAAACAAAATCTCAAACCATAACCTTAAAAATATTTTGACAACTATAAATTTTACTTTTGTTTTGAATATTAGTTCACTTATTTACAATTACATAGCAACAGTAAAGAGGTGGGGAGTAGGGGAGTAGACTTCCCCTCCTCCCCCACACACTGATGTGTCAACATTTTCGTGCTGGTCGGGATTCTCGTCCGCAAACAATAAAATGCCTTCCATGAATCCAAGTACACACAAATGTGTACAATCTGAATTCACTCTAATGTTTGTTTCATTAGGATCATGTGGATGAAAAAGCTAAAGTTAGGAAGGAAGGAAGAGAGAATTAAAATAAACTTTACACACGCACGACTTGGTATAAAATTTAGGTTGGATTAGAAAGCTAAGCCAAAAAATTAAATCATATGGAAATAGGAGAAAGAATGTAATAAAAAGACGACTTCTTCAAAATTTAATGATAAGACACATGAAAATTGCCTTGTTTGTCCAGATGAGTAGGGTAGATTTAAAAGGATAAACTTGAGGCTGTTATGCTTTTTTATTAATCAACCACCTTAACTTAGACAGTTTATATAATTTTGTGATTTTGATATGTGTAAAATGTCATTACAATACTCAAATTAGCTTATTAAAAATAATTTATAATTTTAATTGTAAATATCCCCATTGTAGCAGACCTTCACATCAGCAAATTTCAAATGCAAAAAAAAACCTATTTCACTAATTGCCACTAATTGCCGGGAGTGCGGCGGCTGAAATCGGCAATCATTCCCTGGGTGTTTCGCCTATATCGGTTGTTTCTAATGCCACAACAAATGTTATAACCTTGATTCCTAATTCTTAAGAGAACTCAATTTTATTAACTCTGAAAGAGTAACCACTTACTCATGCTGCACTGTAATCATTCATTTAATCTATATAATTAATACGCCAACACGAAATTCGTCTTATGAATTCCTCCGTCATTTCTTAACCGATTTTGATCATTGACGGCTCATTGGAAAGAGCGTGTCGCGTAGATTTGCATACTGGCCTTACATTTTTGAAAAAGTCCCTTGGGCTCTGCCCCATTGGCTTTTAAAGTTCCCATGTTATCCTTATGAAGAACATAATTGTTTACATTTTGATCAGCTGGATAATTTAATTGCTGTTATTTTTTAATTTGTGTAAACATAACCCTCAAGACGGATCGTGTTAGCATGATTGTGTTTTAAATTTGTCGCCATTTGAATTATCGCTCTGCTAGAGTAGCGCACGATTCCGTGCGCTCGGATCCACTAGTATTAAATAAATTTAGTAATACTTCTAGTTTTTATGCAATAAAAATACCCATTTTTTGCATTGATTTATTTGTCATCTTTATACGTTATTAGTACTTCTCTTATTACTTAATTTGGAATTTGAGAATATTTTATCTGCTAAAAGTGAATAAGATTATTATTAGTTTTTTTATGTTTTCTACATGCGTTGATATCAGAAACAAATCCCAAGCTGCAACATGATAAACAAGACCATCTTGGTTTCTGTAATGGCTCCAACTTCACCCTCAGCTAAGATACCGCAAGAGAAATGTTGGCTTTGACACGAGTAACAACGTACAGGTTATATCCATCGATGTAAATAAATACAATTGGGTAGCGCGCTCCCCTTAAGGCTCGTGTAGTGATTTCCGAGCCAACACAGCTGTGCGTTGGGGTTGCAGCCGGGCCGAATTGAAGGGGCGTTGGGGGAAAAAGCGCGAAACTGTACTGTTAACTGTATTGGAACCGCATGGATTTGGGATCAATTTTAAGGGTAAAACTTGCTATAATGGATGTATTGCTATAACTATTTAGTAATTACAATTAATATTTAACTAGACGGTCAGTACAAGTGGCCGGCAAAAGATGCGTTCCCCCATTGCCCCTGCAAAATCTTATAAACAACCACTGCCGGCGGCTCGCGTTGCGGGGCCTGAGTTACCAATCCAGTGTACTTATTTACATCGATGGTTATATCTGAGCATGAAGTACCCATTACTTGAGACACACTGGAGTAAAGTTCAGGGTAATTTTACCACAGTGAAGGTGTTAAAAACATTATGCCCTGATGTTTTTATATTTTATATATTAGTACACAGGTCTGTTGAAACAGGGGTATTTACCAAATATTACCTATTTCCTTCTTAAATCAGCAGATTGTAAAAACAGTTTTTGCGTTTTGTTAATGATATTCACAGCTTCTAGGATGTTGCTTTCAAATTTTAAACTTGTAAACCAACAAAAATCCAATGTTATTGTGGCTGTGAACATCTCACACCACAATTCTCAATCCCAAATTGCAAATAATAAAAAAACAATAGACCCTTGATAAAATTAACTCAATTATATCTATAAAAAAGTGTTGACAGTTTAAAAAAACGTAATACCAAACAAACTTAATCTATTAAAATATTAAAAAATACTTTTCTAATGGTGGTCTTACAATATAATGAATGAAAGCTTTTCCTTCACCAACAAAAATAGCGATGCAATTTTTCTATATAAGAGTATAAGGCACTAGGGTCTACTTATAAAAATGCAACAAAAAAAAAGAAATTATATAAGTTTTTAGCTTTGAAATCAGAGGTTTTCATTGTAATGATTCAAACTGGAATTATGTTCAATGGATTTGGCAATTATGATGGTTCATAATTGTGACAGAGGATATACAAATGCAAAGGTTATTATTTTCTGGCAAATCACATGTGTACAATGAAAATATCAATATGAAAATTTGTATTCATTATGTCACCAGGCTACAGAATACTAAGTAAAAAATAAATCATGTTAATCGATTACAGTTACATACCAGCTCATGTCCGGTTATTTGGAGGGTAATCAGCTGCAGTATCTACAGCAGACCCAACACAAAATGTAGTTCATCAAGAGATGGAATTATTTTCAGATGAAAAAAACTAGTTACAGTAGGAACATGAATTCCTAGCGAAGCCACATACATTTATGATGTAATTACATTATTTATGAGTGAGCGTATTAACTCTTTGCATAAATAAGTTACTAGAGAAAAGAACAAATTAGTGGATTCTAACCTTAAAAATAATCAATTATTCCTCATATTTTACTCTTCTGATAGCCAAATAACTTGATTTGGTTTCTAAGTCTTGCCAACCAAGTGGTCCTAACTCACAATCCGCACAGATTAAGAACTTTCTTCCATCCACTGTGTTTGTGTATCCAATATTTTCAAAGTTGTACATGTTATTAACCTCCCAATATTCCGTAACCTCTTCTTCATTGTTTTCGCCTTCTACTGTAGCTCTCTTCGGTCCAACATTTGGCAAAGAAAACTGAAAAAGTTCATAAACTTTATTCTTAAGGATTTTTTTCTAAATAACCTAGTGCAGTTTTTGATGAAAGAGTTTTTGAGGAAAGAGTGCACAGAGAGGAAAGAGTTTATCAAAATTACTGTAACACAGCTGTTGAAGTAGTTTGTGGATTTATTTGCAATCTCGCTATAGCCTGCCTATGATTGATCATTTTAATGGCTTTTAAATTTTATCAATGAAAATAAAATTATCTTATGTGATAGACTGTGAGTTGTTCTGTTTACAAAACAATGTTGTTATCTTTAAGCACCTCAATGCTGAAAAATAATATCTAACTTAAAGAAAAAACTCATAGATTCCTAATTTTTACAATAAGTTGTTAAAATATAAAGCTGCACTGAATAACATCAATAAACTCAACCCGGAAAATTCTGACAACAGATCCCTTTATTTGTTCCACATCACTCAAATTTAATTGTGCATTCATTATCAAAAGTTGACCAACCACAAATTACAGATGAACAGCTAGCTGTAACCTGGCAGGACTCGCAACAGGGAAGGACCCCTTACCATCAGAACATTGACCCGGGCAATTGTCTGGGTTGTAGAACCCCGCTGCGTGACTCATAGGGCTTCCACTCTATATTCCACTCTAGGGAATTCGCAAAATATATCAGTTTAAGATGAAACTTGTGACTGTTCACATCATTGGATAAGTGTTGTATGTGTATAGAGTGTGTGGTGTTACGAATTGGAATCGTTGTGAAAATGTCGGGAAAAAAGTGTTAGGTTAAAAGCGACTAATGTTCCTGGGAGAAGGTGTTAAGTAGCCAGATAAATAAATGGTGAATAATGTTTACACATTTAAGTAAAAAGACAGTGACACTGACAAAATTGAAATTCTCCTGAAATTAACTGCTGTAGCGACTGGTGAGTCTGTAAGGACAGTGTTCCAAATAAATGCCGAATTGAGTAAGCTGGTAAGGACGAAAAGGAAGCTATTTTCTACCCCAAAGAAACCCTGTCTGTAACAGGTATAGACGGTTTTGACGAAAGTGTTGTTCATAGAACATTTAATGACTTCTTCATAACTAACAAGCGTCTGCCAACCATTCAACTTTAACAGGAAAAAATTAAGGACAAAACAGACTACAAAGGCTCAAGAGAGTGTTAGAATGGTTTTAAAAACTAACGTTTTAAGTGGAAAAGGGTTCTGAATAGTCGGAGAATATTAACACAACTGCCACGCCGACCCGATCGGGTCGGCATAGGTAGGTCCGGCGGAGCAATCTGCCGACCCGATCGGGTCGGCAACCGCAGTAGTGCAGCGTTTGACCGAATCGCCGACAGATGTCTCTGGTAGGCACCTAGCGGCACTCTGGGGAACTAATATGACGTAGTACATCCCAAGCCTGCTAGATAGCGTTGCAGCAGTTTTCTACACCTACTGGAAGTGACTCAAGCATTCGCGTCAATTTCGCCGATCCGATTGGGTCGGCATTGTTTCCTAGCAACATTTCTCATTATTAAAAACTATTTAATATCGTTGAATACACATAATATATCATTGTTCTTGACTTGATCTTATCTTTTGTGTGCCCAAAAATCGTTTAAAAAGCATTTTACTGGTATATAGCATTGTTTTCATAGTTTCTAATTTTGCTGTGTCAGTATGATCGGGTCGACACGTCAAAATAGCATCGAATATTTCTTTAAAAAAATTAATGCCAACCCAATCGGTCACCATTTTTTAACATGTATTTTTATTTATTTCGTTAACCCTTTTAGTGCCGCAACAAAAAGTAAAAATTGTTGCATAAAGTGCCGCGCCATTTTTCACTGTTACCTGCATAAAGTGCCGTGGCTTTTTTGGCAAATTTGTAAGCGTTCAGAAAAAAATTCACCAAAAATGTATTTATTAATATATTTTAATGATATATTTTTTTTAAACTTAGCCCAGTTTAAAAAATATGTTCTGGCCATATGCAGAATTAAGCAAGGCAGGTCATAGTGTTTTGCGTTTGCCTTCATATCACCCCGACTTAACCCCAATCGAACTGATTTGGGCAGAAGTTAAAGATTAAGTGGCTACCCACAACACTACATTTAAAATGGCAGCCATTCGGAAGCTATGATAACAAATTTTCAGGGATGGGACCAAAAGGATGGATATGAAAAGTAATAGGAAAAACATCGAAGAGGACTACCTAAAGAAGAGGTAGCCATCAAGCTTATGATGGAGGAAGAATATTTTGTGATAAATTTGAACAGCGAAAGTGGAGAAGACAGTGAAGATGATACTATGTCTGGAGTTGTAGAGTTCAATGGGTAGGAATGAAAGATTTGTAAGTTATTTTGTAAATATTTTAATGTATTTTCCTATATTAGTCAAATGTTTTTGGTAACGTTTTTGAGTACCCATTTTCTTCATAAACATGTATTAAGATGTAAGTTGTAGTAATGTCAAAGATTAATCATTTAAACTCATAAATAACACATTTATTTAATATATATTTTCATGAAATTTTACTGTACAGTTAAATGTTTTTGATAATTTTTTTACTTTCCTTATAGTGGGGCTCCAGTGGCGCACGTGCAAATGTTTTCTGTCAGTTGTTCCAGTAGAAAGTATGGATAACCCCCCTCTCAGATCGTCTGTAAATCCTGCACTGACCATTTTATGCAATCAGGACTCAGGACGCATCAAAATGTTTCTCAGCATAGCCAAACTATTTTTATATGTATAGGTATACATATATTTTTTTATCGAGTTAGTATATGCAAACTACTTTGATTGGTTTACAGCAAAGTATTTGCATTATATTTAACATTTTACATAATCAAACTAACTAAAAAAAATGGTGCTGGCTGCAGCAGTGGAATGGGAGGGGCGCCAGTTTCATTTGCACAGGGGCGGCAAGCTTTCTAAATCCGGCCCTGGGTTCCCCGATACAAAGCTACTAAAGCCTACTTAAAACCTACAAAAGTAGTTTTGATCTTCCATATGTGACACAAGTTTTATAATTCTTTATAAACAATTTTAAACCTTTTTACTTTATTTAAGGTACTAAAACCAACCAACTTACTTTAATTTCCTTATACTGCCCAACCCCTTTACACAAAATTTTCGATGGACATCTAATACAATAAACTTTCTTCTTATTTTTTCCGTCCTCTATTAGTTCTTCTAAATTCAACTCTGAGCCTGAGCTGGCCATTTTCTGCAGTAGTACCTACATAAAACCTGTGAAGCAGAATTTTATCAATTCACTTTGCTGTAAGGATCCATTTCAAACATTCCATTCTTTTCAAATAGATTGATCGGCAATAGTTGGTTAGGCTATTTTAAATTTAACATAACTTTACTACTCTACATTAAATTTAAAAATTATAACAAATATTCTATGAACGTTTGAAGTTTTGAGTCTTGATTTCCTGAAATACCCATTTTGATTAGTTAAATTCAAAATGTAGCCTAAATTATTCAAAGGCAAAAAATCATTGCACTAAAAATGTTACGTCAAACTGTTCACAATTTAATGCTGAAATTCAGGATGTTAACAACATTAAACTAGGAAAATTCTGTCTTGAGGTCCCTTTTCACTTTGTGCATTAACATAGGCCCCAACTTGATAAACCTTATTTTTTGGCTGGTTGAGATCTAGAGTAGGCCTATATTAGCCTAGAACCACCGATTTTTATATATCCACAGCAGCAAACCTGCATACCCATCCCCCATGTTGTCCTGACAGGAAATAAACAAATTGCTAGAGCATAAATATATCTTCCTTATTTCTTAACAAATCTGGATAAAACCTGGTAGGCCTACATGATTTCTTATTGTCCAGATCTACCGGAAATTAAATTAAAACCACACAATTTTTCCATACAGTAAACTTAGATCCCCTTACACTTATCCGACCCCCACAGGACTGATCGAAGGCCGGACAACGATTCAGCCAAATAATCCAATCTGTTATATAAACAATAGGCCTAATTTATACCTAAATTAATAATATGTTGGTGATGAATTAAGTCCAAAGTAGAGCTTTACAAGTGTTTTTTTTTGTTAAGTTATTAAAAAATGCCCTTAAAAAAACCCAACATCACATCACGTGGAGACTAATTGATCTTGTTTCACCCATGGTAATGAATTGATTTTAAACAAAATCATTTCTTTTTCAGTACTGCTCACTACCACTACAGCTTTCATCAGTGTTTGTATGCATGCCTTAAGTACAGGGACTTGAAGAAACAGAACAATTAATAACCACACTGGATGGATATTAAACAACAGTTTAGAGGGAGCTCAACTGAAAAGGGTTCACAGTGTACAAGTTATAGCTCAAGTTCATTAAGTTTATCGCCAAATCAGGGGCAAATTCAACTTGCCCAAATGTTCAGCGACAGCGAGCAATTTGCCACATGATGCCTTAGAGAGTGAAGTTGAATGAGTCACACCAAACATCCCAGTACACGCTCACATACCTTACCTTTACCTTGATCTTCCTGTGTAAGTGAACTGGAGCCATAAACAAAGATAGAGACAATACATTATAAAAAAACAGAGCGATCCATGAGAGAATCAGAGTTACTTCCCGTTTGTCAGTGAAGGAAATAGGCTATGTTTAGAGTTTGCTTCTTAGAAGGGGCCTTATAAACCGAGAGCTGGTAAAGCCGAGGCCAGATATGAGGGGCTCTACTGTACCTGACAGAGCAAATCTGTATGGGCCCCCTACTCACTCATCGTATTTTTACAAGACACTACAATTTCATGTCACATCTCACTTGTGTTGGATTTAAATATGTTTTGGCGCATTCAGAATTCACTGACTGTGCAGGCCTACTGCAACAGGGGTTGGGAATTTGTTTCGAGTTATGTTTATTACATTGCTAAACCTCTGAATTCAATACTAGGCCTATCAGATTAATTTCATGATTTTTCTAGATTTTTAAGGCTTCCTAGGGATTGAAAAACAGCTTAAAAAAGCCTAGAGATACTCCACCAAAGACCTAATCTGGAATAAAATAGGCCTAAATTAAAACAAGCAATTAGCACTAGCCTACAGACAAAAAAGGATTGTTTGAATAGTATGCATACTCACGGAAGGAGTATAAGAAATGGTTGATTGGCTGAAATAGGAGAACAGTCGCGTTATAAAAACTAATATAAATAATCAATTAAACAAAAATCAGCAAATAAATATGCCCTCTAATTTTTAGCTTGTATGGCTCGGCTTGGCCTAGGTTAGGTCCAAAATTTAAACAAATAGATGACAAGTGACATCATTCTAAATTTACCAGTGTTGCCACCACGTCAATTTAGTTTTACCCTAGCATTTGGTCAGCTCTACCTAGACCTAGATTACCCTAGAATCAATCTTCATTACCCTAGAATTTCCCTCTACTTAAACTTAAAATAATACCGATATTTGCAACTGAACCCTAATTTTGACGTGAAAAATAGTTAAAATAATGAAAAATCAACATGATTGCTGATTGAACACCAAGAAGGTTATGTTAATATAATCATGGGCGCCCGCAGCATAGAGTAATAATGAACTTCGTAAAGAGATGGCATAGAGTAATAATGAACTTCGTAAAGAGATTATTATTAATCTATGGAGATGGCACTCCCATGTTAACTCGGTGGTAAGGAGACAGCAGCGCTATCTGAATAATGTGCAACCAAGGAGGTTATATTTTTATACTGGAGGTAGTATAAAAATACTGCCTTCACAAATAGCATTGGAAAGCGTGCCGCAGTTGGTACTAACTGATGTACCGTTCTTTGAGTCGATTCAACTGATTCAAAAACTGATGTAATCATTTCGGAGAGTTGAATCATGTTGATTCTCATTATGATTGAACGGTTTCTTTGCCTTGGAACAGGTAAGGCCACATACGATATTATATAAATAATAGAATAGAAAATGTTATTTTTTAAAACCTATGAATAAAGAATAATTAATTTAAAGTTCAATATATAAGTGTTAGTATCCGGCCAGTAAATGACAACTCACTCCTTATGTACAATTTTGCCATCAGCCATATTATTATACAAACATTACTGTCGCTCAGCAATATTGTACCACTAAAAGAAAATTGTCCTACTATTTATGTTGCTTACCTGCCAAGTTTCTACCATAATTCTCGTATTTGCATAGTGACTGATTATATCAATTACTTTTAGCCCAGGTATCTGTTTTGCTATTTTTACTTTATTTTACCATTAAAGATATACCCAAAAATAAATTAGGTGAAGTTATTTTCAAACAAAAATCACCTAATAAGTACTCGTTAGCAGTTTATTATGAGTGTTTAATTCGTTGTTTAAAATATTATTGATTTCCGGTTCCGGAATGAACCAAGCTCAAAATTGAGTCGTGACTCGACTGAATCACTCGATTGATTCGTTCATTTTGGGAAGTCGGTGAAATTGAGGTGTTTTGCAAAGGTTGGTACTAACTGATGTACCATTTTTGTGATATTTTGTTCTAAACAGCCGGCACGCTGTTTTACTATGGAGTGCTACCTCCAGTATAGTAATATAACCTCCTTGTGTGCAACGAACTAAAAAGATCGATGCGATATATCGATGGTCATCGATGCGACATATCGATCGTCGTCGATGCGACATATCCGATCGTCGTCGATGCGACATATCGATCGTCGTCGTCTGCTTTGCTTATATTTTCGTTTTCTTGTTTTGTTTGCTAGACTTTCAATTTTAATGACTTTACCGGTTTGTTTAGATTAAGTGCGTTTGCCGCTAGTGCAAGTTGTTTCGCAAAATACTGTACTGAGTGATTCTTATTGTGCTTAAAGCGATTGATAGAAAATAAATACGTAGATCTTTACACAAAAGCACTTAATAAAAATTAACTTAGTTGATTTTTATCAAGTGCTTTTATGTAAACATCTACGTATTTATTTTCCATCAATAGCTTCAAGCACAACATGAATCACGCAGTACAGTATTTCACGAAACGACTTACACTAGAACAACTTGCACAAAAGCACTTAATAAAAATTAACTTAGTTGATTTTTATCAAGTGCTTTTATGTAAACATCTACGTATTTATTTTCCATCAATAGCTTCAAGCACAACATGAATCACGCAGTACAGTATTTCACGAAACGACTTACACTAGAACAACTTTCTGCAAACGTACTTTAGGTATTTTCCCACTCTCAAATTAATTCCAACTCGTTATGGTTGTGTACACGTCGCGTCGTGACAGAAAATCAGGGGAAACGGAACGGGAAGCAGATCGTTATCGTCGTTCTGATTGGCTGAATCAGTGAAGAAGAAGAAAGTCATGTTTTTACAACGCCATCTGAATAAATTGCATCGAACTAACCCGCTCCAATCAAGCTTACCACTTGGCTCCATTTAAGTGTCAGACCGGTGGAGATGGCACTCAAATGTTAACTCGGTGGTAAGGGAACAGCAGCGCTATCTGAATAAAGTGCAACGAACTAAAAAGATCGATGCGATATATCGATGGTCATCGATGCAACATATCGATCGTCGTCGATGCGACATATCGATCGTCGTCGTCTGCTTTGTTTATATTTTCGTTTTCTTGTTTTGTTTGCTAGACTTTCAATTTTAATGACTTTACCGTTTTGTTTAGATTAAGTGTGTTTGCCGCTAGTGCAAGTTGTTTCGCGAAATACTGTACTGAGTGATTCTTATTGTGCTTAAAGCGATTGATAGAAAATAAATACGTAGATCTTTACACAAAAGCACTTAATAAAAATTAACTTAGTTGATTTTTATCAAGTGCTTTTATGTAAACATCTACGTATTTATTTTCCATCAATAGCTTCAAGCACAACATGAATCACGCAGTACAGTATTTCACGAAACGACTTACACTAGAACAACTTTCTGCAAACGTACTTTAGGTATTTTCCCACACTCAAATTAATTCCAACTCGTTATGGTTGTGCACACGTCGCGTCGTGACAGAAAATCAGGGGAAACGGAACGGGAAGCAGATCGTTATCGTCGTTCTGATTGGCTGAATCAGTGAAGAAGAAGAAAGTCATGTTTTTACAACGCCATCTGAATAAATTGCATCGAACTAACCCGCTCCAATCAAGCTTACCACTTGGCTCCATTTAAGTGTCAGACCGGTGGAGATGGCACTCAAATGTTAACTCGGTGGTAAGGGAACAGCAGCGCTATCTGAATAAAGTGCAACCATAGATAAAGGGATACAAAGGAGATGTCTCACACAGTGCTTTCCGATGTCGATGGAACGACCGTGCTGCGCTCCATCGGTTATCAGCAGAACTTCGCTCTGGTGAGACATTTTTGACGCGGGCCGGTGGCGCTCATGTGGCGGAACTAGAAAGCTTGGGCAATGTGGCTGAGGTGCACGAGAAATCCATCGGCTACTTCAATAGGAGGAAGAGAGAGGGTACTCGGCGCGAGGGAGAGGGAAACCATTTCGTCGCGGAACCGTTCCTTGCAACTGCTCCATCCTTACCCGACTCGCTTACTCATATGGAGATTGAATTGATTGAAGTTCATTTTTTCCTTTTTATCGAACACTATTTCATATTTTTATTAAATAGTTTTATTATATACACCTTACATTACCTTATATATTATTCTATCAAATTATATTAATTATACGTAACATTGAGTTTCATAATCACCAAGTTTGTCATTTTAATCAATGGGAGAAGTGGAAATCTTTTTTACTAATTTTTTTACATAGCCACTTCTTATTAATACAATTTGGAATTAGTTAAATTTAATTCTGCACAGCATACTTAATTTTCTGAATGGTTTTAACTTTATACACGTACACTTAGAAAATTATAATGAATGCGTGTACATGACGTGTATCTTCTGCCGTGAAGTAATGTAAATATTGAGGCTACTTTACATCTCATATTCTATATAATCAGATTTGATAGAGTTGTTTGATAAACTGATTATAACTGATCAAATTATATTAAATTTAAACTTCACGTTGCCCAGGAGACATGACGGGGACATAGATAAAAGTAACAAAACAGCAGGGAAAGCGGTAAATGGCGCAGCTGCCGGCGCGCGGCGCGGCTGTGGCGGCGGCATTCTTTGATTGTATCTTGGTTAGGCAGCGGGAGGGTTCACCCAGGACTACAGAATAGAAGGGCTGCGTCAATTTTTGATCTCAGCCAAAAGCTGACGATGCTTTAACATGACATCGCGACATGGCGACATACACAGCTATTGGCGGCCGCTATACTTGTCTGACATACGCGCGGCTTTTCTATCACTGTTTATCTTTCCACAAGGTGTGAGGCGCGCGGCCGTCTCGACGATATCTGATAACCAGGCAACAGGTCCGGCCTGTTCAAGGTCACCGCCGGGGGGTTTAAATACTGCCCTCGGTGAAAAGACCGCAGTTTTTCGCCAGTTTACCGTTCCGTGCGCACGTGTGTCGTCTCTGTGTTCCCGTATCGTCCCTGGATATAGTGAGTACTACCCTACTTTCAGTTATGTCCCCGATTAAGTTATGCCTTAAATAATAATTCAGATAATCGTGATCCAAATTAAATACCAGTAATTCATTAACTTTGTAACAATAGTCAGTGCAGTTAAGCGTTCCGACCCGAATGAGGAGTCAGGAATCGCTACTGTCACCTAATATGAAGGCTAAACTAATGGATTTCAATATAATTATATAACAGGTACACTCCCGTGCTATATGACCCAAAGCGGTGCGCGGTAGAGGGACCGAATTTGTATTAACTGGCAGAGTTTGCCGAGAAATGAACCCCAGTTTAATCCATAAAACCACATTAAATTAAAGAAACTGACAGTCGTCGAGCGTTCTGATGCGCATTCGCCGCTGAACAGCTCCGGCCCCCTGATTGTTTTATTTGCGTAAATACTCAAAACAAATGGAGTTGTGAGCGCTCTGAGAGCTGTGTCTTGCTCACTGAGACGCCCCTACAGACCATAGTTTTTGGCTATAAAACAACCAGAGTAATTTTCAATTTGGCATACCACCCTCCCAATGATCTTTTGTTTACGGCATGCTATCTCTATGCTCATTAATAAAGTATTGCATAAAATGTTCCCGGTTATTATTTACCCCACATATAACCACTCAATAAAATAAAGTTTCTTTATAGAGACCCTGGACACGCTGAAGCTACCAAACTTCAACAATTCGGGTTATACCCCATTACAAAGTGAGATATTTGGGTCGAACCATATATATTCATAATTTGCATAAATTGACGAATATAACAATGTAATTATGTTCTAGATAAGACTTATGGATAATTTTTACAACGAAAAACATTGTATTTTCATTATTGAGATTTGAAAAAGTTATACGGCTACTACTTTTATTATTTTTTGGTAAGTTTCGTCTGCACGAAAGATGTAGCTAATGAAGTGAACTTCACACTTTTTATTAAAACCTTTTCTCTAGCGCGTCTAGTTTTCCCACTTACTCAGGTTGAACAGACCTGGTTTACTGGAGCGCACTAAAAACCCGGGCGAGCGCGTCGAAACTCGAGGACTGCTCACGTGTTTTTCTTTTCGGGGATTTTTATCCCAAATATGGAATATGGGATGGTAGGCCTACTTAAAGAAATGAGGGGGAAAAATTGGGAATTCTTCTTTGAATGGGAATGGGATAGTAGTATTCTTTGAATTCTCTTGAATGGGATAGTATTATTCGTAAATTGATACTGAACTTATCGCGCGCGCTTTTTCGCGCGCGCCTACACTCCTATAAACCATTGTTATTCGTGCCGATACAAGTGTAATTTATGCCTATTTAAGTATATATTTTTTAATAAGCTGCTAATATTTTAAAATGTGTTTAAATAATGATGGCCTGTAGTGTAGCTTCTTGTAGAAACAATTCCCGAACTTCCACAAAAGCCTAAAAATAAAAATAACTTTTAGGCGTGAAATTCTCAAGAGGGTTACTACCTACGAGAACATAATTAAAACACACGCTGCGCAGTGTCAGGTAAAAAAAGGAAAAAAATTATTTTATATAAAGATTAAGAGTTTAGAGTGTTTATTGCGATTACGAAAGCGTTTATTTGAACACATTCTTAAGATACAATGCGGTAAATTTTTAAAAAGGACAGCAAAATTGCCTTATTTTGCTTAAAGAATAAATATATTTAATAAAATGAAGCAATTTTAAACACACAATTTTTTAAGTTTTTTTTTATTTTGTGTATTTTTACGCCAGTGGCATTTTTTAACGTTTTGTTCGGGAACGGTCCAAACCCGGGGGTCTTGTTACTATCAAACGGCGACCTTTTGTTAGATAGCATCATTAATTCATAGCCCAATGACAAATGGCAACTGGACCCAGTTTCGATCCTGTCAGGAATCGAACCGGCGACCCTCATGTTATGAGGTGAGCGCTTTATCCACTCGGCTATCCAGTCAATTTGTATCTTATTGAAAAGCTATCAAGTACCGTCCGTATTCCCAAGTCAACCACTTAATACGTTTTTATTAAGAATTCTTAGGGTACGTTCATACCGGAGCCGGGAGGCAAGCCTGGTTGGTAGCCGGTTGGGTAGCCGGGAGGGAAGCTTTGACCCAGGCTCTGACCCTGGCTCAGAGCGAGTATATCAGCTGATGTTTGAGTCAATAAACGAAATGTCAAATTAAATATGATTGTTTACTTTATGAATAATGATTTTCTAATGTTACAAGTACTTCATTTAGAACTTTATGTTATCTATACTATATTTTAAATTGTTTTCATTTATTAGTTTGATAACTTAGATGAAGATAAATGAAGAATATTTCTTTAAATAAGAATATTACTTTCATTGCGAATGGCTGCGATGAAACGTTAACTAAATAACCAAGAAATGCACTGAGATCGCCGAGCGAACGAGTAAAAGTGGTGAATGGACGCAACCTGGTGAATTTTATATTCTGTTAAGAAATTTCAAAGTTTATTCTGATTTTTTGCTGAATGAAGTTTTTGGAAATGATTATTGTTTTTAGTGCTGTGAATTCTTTCCGGTTTTAACTGCTTGGAAAAAATACTTAAATTTATTTCCAAAAAAGTTTTATTTTTCGGAAAATTTATTGTAAATGGTTTTTAATTTATAGTTATACTATAGAAACCATTTGGGTACTTTGGTATTATACGGAGGCCACCCTCATACAGCGCGCTGCGGCAGTTATGTTAGGTTTAGGTTATCATAAATACGTTAGTAGAACTTTCTTCATTTCGTTACGAATCGAACGATACCAGATGAGTCATACCTTCGCCCGCCAAATCCCGCCAAAGTAGGCCTATGTCGGGTTGTTGACCGGAGTGTGTACATCACTTGCCTCCAGGATTTGGCGGGCGAAAGTATGACTCATCCAGTATCGTTTGATTTGTAACGAAACGAGGAAAGGCTTATTAACATGTTTATGATAACCTAACATAACATAACCGCCGTAGCGCGCTGTATAAGGGTGGCGATCGGGTGTAGCCGCTAGCGGCGGTGACGCTAATCCTTGCCGACATCGCAGTCTTCTGGGAGGCATAACACAAAGACTGCACATCACAATTTTGTCAAATTTGGACAGTAAGTCAATTAAAGTATGCTCTCTTTAATTATGTAGTTATTTTTGGTGTCCGGTTAAAAAACCCGCTCTAAAAATAGTGGCCTCCGTATAATACCAAAGTACCTAAATGGTAACTTTTATTTTCCATGGTAAGAATATTTATTTCACCAACCTTCCGGTATTCAAAAATAAAGACTTTTCATTTTACTACATTATGAAATTACGACGCACAAAATAGTTGTTGGGCTATTAGGTTATAGATAAGCTGTAGCTTCACATAGACGACGAGTTGTCTGCCGCATCGGGAAGTTAATCAATACACGCAATTTAAAATCAATTTAGTTTAACATAAATGTGTGCAGTGTTAACACTCGCATAAAGTTGGACTAAATTTTACTTCAAACATTGTTTTACAACAATAAATTGAATATTATCCTAGAACGTGACATGAATCTCGCTAGTGGAGGTCTGGAAAGGTCGAAAATCATGACGGAATAATTAAGTGAACTAGGTCGAAACTTGCGTAAAATGCCGCGCTGCAACCACGCATCCTCTAACCAAAAGAAATATCCTTTAGTTACGCATTAAACATTTCATTAAGTTAGAATAACGATAATAATTGTAGTTCTTGTATCTTAAATGTACAATGCGCTCATCATTCTTATCTTCTCCGTCTTCGTGATGTTCTTTTTGGGATCGCACATCTAATATTACATCACGTTCTATAAGAAGAGGGAAGAGACTTTTAAGTTTTTTGCAACCCAAAATGACAACAGTGTGGGGTCCATAATAGACAAAAAAGATTTTTTAATTATCCTTTTCATAATTATATTGATGTATAGAACTTTCAATTTTTTGTATCTATTTATAAGTTATAAATTTTATTTTATAATGTGGCCTTTTTTATTTATCACCCAATTTATTTACAATTGGCTTTGTTTACAAATAACCACCCAGGATTGCTCCCTTGCTCTGACCCTGGCTCAGAGCTTGTGTCCCATATAGAACCGCTTATGATTGGCTGGTGTGAACCGGCGATGGAGCGATGGAGCGAGTGTGCTTGCCTCCCGGCTCCGGTATGAACGTACCCTTAGGGTGGAGCGAGTAGAGCGGCCGCTCTAGGCCTTCCTTTAAAAAAATAATTTTTTATCTTCACTAAAAATTAAGTCATAGTTTTGGTTGAATGAAAATAATATTATTAAAGTACAGATATTATTAAAATTATTAATAGTTTATGCCACATCATTAGCTAAAAAGAAAACCTAACATACCGGGCAAAGTAAGTATTGCGCGCGCCAAAATGTCACTCAATAAACGTTTAAATTGGTGTGCGCTTTAAGAACCATATTGATTATGGTTTAAGCTTCGGTGTTCGTTGTAAATTAATGTTTGTGTCAATTGTCCAGTAAATTTTTGAGATATGCATTACAATTTAAACTATCTTCGTTATTTGCAATTGAATCGTCTTATTTAACGTGTAGTAGTCTACATTTTATAAAAGAACGGTTAAACGCTACGGTTAAATTTTGCAACTTTTTTGTCTCTTGAAATTTTTTATTCAGTTTTAAAATGAAAATTCAATATTCAATAAGGTCTGGAGATTAGGTTTTTAGCTAAATTGTATTCTCGTAAATATAGAATCGTATAAATTGTGGTAGTGTAAAATGTTGCCTGATACTAAAGAACAAGTGTGTTGTCTTGAGAGAGGTGAACAAAGTTTGTAAAAAACAACTAACTTTATGACAACTAACACTATAACTGCACAATATTTACAGTTAACTGAAATAATAAATATCCATTAAAAATAACAATAGATAACACCACAGTATCAGTATCTGAATAGCGGAGCGAGAGTAAGAGCTCTAACTGTATCTGTTAAACTATGCTCTGAAAATGGCGAATCACAGGCACAGGTGTGTGGATGTGAGAAACAATGAGGGGTGGTGAAGGGGGTAAATTTGGAGCGAGGTGTCAGGTTCACGTGTCCGCGGAGTTTCCAGGAAAACGGCCGTATTTGGAGTAGTAATAGTCAAGGCAGCCAAGGTCACCAAACGCCCCCAAATGCTTCTCCCCTAAGAAGCACCGAAGATCTCGAGGTCTAGTCTAAATAATTGTAAGGAATAAAAAGTTTATGATATCGTACTACAGTATTATTCTAATTTTGGTTTATACAGTTGAATTCAGCTCGAAAAAACAAATAATTTAGTATTTTGAATCATTGCTCTATGTCCATTGGTTACCGAGATACTGAGAGTGGTAAACACAGTACGTTGTCCCAGCAATGTTAACCTTATGGGAAATAAATACAATTGCATATCGCCCTTATTTCTGAACATATCTCGATAAAATTTGGTATGTGGCTTCATCTAGTTAAGATCTACTTGATATAGCGTAAAATCCACAAATTTATATATTTTTTAGGCAGCAAACCTGCGTACTCACCTTCCCAATGTTAACCTTATGGGAAATCAATAAAATTGAACACCTTCCTTATCTCCCAATATACCTAAATAAAACTAGTTATGTAGCTTTATCTAGTTAAGGTCGACTTGATTTCGGTCAAAAATCCCCAAGTTTATAGATTTCTGAGGCAGCAAACCTGCCCACTCATTTCCCCAATGTTGACCTTGTGGAAAACAATAAATGTGTGTAGCTGGCTTATTTCTCAACTATCTCGTTGAAACTTGGTATGTTGCTTAGTAAGATAGATCTCAACCAGATGTTGCAAAAACAAAGTTTTATCAAAATATTGAGAAATATGGTAGCTGTACAATTTTATTTATTTTCCATACCGGTAGGTTAACATTGGGAAGATGAGTACGCAGGTTTGCTGCCTAAAAAATATATAAATTTGTGGATTTTACGCTATATCAAGTAGATCTTAACTAGATGAAGCCACATACCAAATTTTATCGAGATATGTTCAGAAATAAGGGAGATATACTATTTTATTTATTTCCCATAAGGTTAACATTGCTGGGACAACGTACTGTGTTTACCACTCTTAGTATCTCGGTAACCAATGGACATAGACCATACTAAATATTTATGGATAAAATACTAAATTATTTGTTTTTTCGAGCTGAATTCAACTGTATAAACCAAAATTAGAATATTTTAATTTTTCTACATGAAAAATTCAATAAACCCCATTTTTTTGGGGTTTACCCCCTCTCACCCCCCTTTTCAATGGTCCGATCGGGCTGTTTTTCGATCATTTGCGAATAATTACTACTTTACACATCCGTGCCAAATTTTATTAAGATCGGACCATTTTTGCGAGGATTATCGAGGAGACAAATACATAAGTATATAGTATATATATTAATACATCCATATTGATACATATATATTTATATAGATTTGAACGTATGGGTTTTTTGGCTTCTGAGGACCTGAAAACTAAAAGTTATCACTGTCTCGGGCTTAGGGATTACCATGAGACCTCCAGTAATAGCTCTTTCCCTAAAAGAGAAATTCGCCAAACCCCTTTATCTAACTTACCATAGTACTAATCAAAGTACCTTTATCAGAGGGTACTCAATAAATGCAGAATTTTGTCCTCTACAATTCTTGTAGTTAAACTTTTTATGTAGAATAAACGGTTTTTTACTTGTTTACAAAAGAATAAAAAATGACACAAAACTCTGATGTTTTTGTGGTCCCAGGTCGAAAGCACACTAGGAAAAATGGGACAAACTTCAAATTCATATACTTGGATGTAAAACGGAAAGATTAAGACGATTTCCAGCTTTCCGGGAATTTTGTCCAGGCATGACAAATTTTTGATCTAATTTTACTGGCCTACATGTGCAAATTGCGCATTTAAATATTTTTTCTGCATGATTTTTTAATTAGTCTGTGTCTCAGCAGTTTTCTGTTCTTGCCGAAGGTTGAAGGTTGCGCTATTTTCCCTAATCTCGTCGACTCGTTTTCCTCTACGCCTTTCTCTTTTTCTTTCTGTAGGCTATCGCGGTTCAATTATTTCACTATATATGTTTACAATCTTTAGATCGTGGATACCATAAAGAATGATTTACCTCCCTCAATTTTGCTACAAATTGACAGTAAAAGTAGTCCGAATTCATTTTCTTAAGCTGTATCGGATCTTGTTTACAGTTAGTTGCAGACAATCTATTTCTGTCTTCAATGTGACTGGTTAAATATTCGTCTGAAGGTAATCAGCTGTTAAATTACAATCACATTTTAAAACCGTTATAACTCAAGTTGGTCAGCACTGGAGCGTTGAAAGCGCCCTCTAGAAACAAATCAAAGGCTTGGTGGTCGAAGCCGTAAAAGCAAAGGTCATTTATTTTAACTATCAGTCGCCGGTGCGCTAAGGAACATGTCGACCTTAGTAACAAGACTACAAAAGCGCGTTACAATCATCCTTCACTCATGTGTCATTCATACTTGGCTTAAAATACCTACCTGGGCAGGTCGCCATTTCAAATTAATGTAAATGTATCTAATGTACATTATAAGCTTTACAATGAGATATAAATCGTAAAAATCGGTTAAGTATGACGGCTGAAAAAGGGATGTAACAGAGAAAACCCTTATTGTATTAAGTATATAGATTTTATTTTAAGTAGAAACGGTTTTATAATTTTTATTCTAATCCAGTAAATTTGTAAATGGTATTAGAACAAAAATTTCAAAATGCTTATTAAAAACTTAAATGAACTGATCGAAAAAACTATGAATTTTATTCAGTGTGATTTACGTTTCTAGATAGAATTTAAATACGTAGAATGTCAACAATTATGATCCAAATAATTAGCTGTCAAAAGAGATCCGATAAATTCGGAAAACCGCCCGCCTTGAGTCTTGAGTTTCGGCGGGAAACTGCCATCATCAAGGTTACCGCCGGCGCCGCCGCGCCGCGCCACCCAAAACTACTGCCGTTCTTTAGTTCTGGCTGCGGTCTCAAAGGAGCCGCCTCAGTGCCGTTGCCGCCGCTCCTCGCCTGTGGGCTGTGATTGGTCGCCCCGCCAGGGGGGAAGCCCCGGGGGGAAGCCACCTACTCTAGCCCTGCCCCTTTACTAGTGCTACGAGCTGTAAAGAAGTGAACTATTATTCAAAACAAAAGTAAAATTCTTGGTTGTCAAAATATATTTAAGGTTATGGTTTGAGGTTTTATTTACGTAAGTTTTATCTTTGTCATTTCACCTGTAAAATTTGAAATATGCATTGTACTCTCCGAATTTGTATGTACTTGTTATTAAAGAAGAGTTTAAACTTAAAATTGTTGTGTTTCCATAAGTTATAATTTAAAAATAATTTTCCCAAAAGTAAACAAGTATTGTTTATTTTATTTGATTGATGACAGCTTCAACTAGGTCGAGGTTTAAGAGGGCTCTAAAGGTTCGTGGCCACAGAGGAGGACAACGATCTGTGTTCACCACAGCTCCTCGTAGTTTCAATTTTCACCAGTGGCCGCGCTAGGTGAGCTACCCTCAGACCGGTTTTACGCATTGCTGCCAACTGTTAGGGAGTCCATGAATTCGTGGGGAAGTTGAACGAACGAACGAACAACGCCAATTCCCGATACCGCTGGTGGCAGGGTGTTGTCTTACTTTCACCTCATTGCTTCTATGTTCCTTCGAAATTCTCTTTGAGAATCTGAATTTAGTCCCAAACTCAAACTGGTTATCACGACCACTTTGAATTGATAAAAATATATAAACTCTAATATACTTTGTATTGAAATGTATGAATGCATCATGTTGTATAAGGGATGAAGAAAAACAAATTATTGTGAAGTAAAAACCCGACTGTATTACATATAGATTTTGTACTCAATGTACAGTAAAATGGAACAGAATTTTTCATATTAGACTACAACATTTTAACTTAACTGTTAACATGAAAAGTAACCCGAGTGTAACAATCACTAAAAACATATGACTAAATACACACCAAGTTTTCACACGTGTATCTAGAGGCACGGTCGTGTCTCGTCGCCAAGTCCACCAGCAGACGACGAATGAACGACGTGAGTGACTATATTAACAGCGCAGATTAGGAGCCGATTTTTCACATTTCAAAAAGTAAATAAATAAATAAATAAATAAATAAATAAATTCTTTATTGAATGCTTCAGTACAGCAAATTTGCCAATTATACCAAGCATTAAGACAAATCACAAATTAACATGCTTGAAGACAGCAGCAGACAACTTATGGTTAACATTTACATTATAGAAATAAATAGTTTTGTGAAAACAATACAACAAGAACAAGGAACTTAGAATCTTAAAAAGTAGCCTAACTTAGAAATTACTAGCAAATTACAAGATTTTTTATTTTTAAAAATTATTTATGTTACTTAACAATTTAGTCTTGAATATATTTATTGAGTCAAAAAATATGTCAACTTCATGACAGTAACAGTTATAAAGCCTACACATATTGTTAATGGAAGAATTGAAACCCAGATTGGTCCTTGAATATTTTTGAGAAAAAAGATATTGGCTGCGAGAGCCAAGGCGAGGGACAGCAAAAGCGACCTGTGACATTAATGCATTATCGTCTATTTGACCCTTTAACAACTTGTAAAGACACAATAAAGTATTTAGCTTATATCTTTTTACCATACTAGACATTTCAAAGATTTCAAGTAGCTCAGTGTATGGTACTAAATTTGTATAAAAACCAAAAGATTTGTAATGAAGGAATTTCAAAAATCTTTTTTGAACACTTTCAATCATTTCAGAAAGGTAATTGATGTGAGGATGCCAAATTAACGAGCCATACTCAAGTTTCGATCGCACAAGTGAGAAAAATAATAATTTTAGAGAATTGGTGTTTTCAAAAAATAAACTTGATCTTTTAATAAATCCCAGCAAAGAGTATGATGACTTGCATACAGAAACTATATGATCTTTGAATGTAAATTTTGAGTCAAAAATTATACCTAAATCTTTGAAAGATGATTTCCTATTTAACTTAACATTATTCATCTCATAATCAAACACAATTTGGAGCTGAGGGGTTTTTCTGGTAAATGAAACTACTGAGCATTTGTCAATATTAAATTTTAAATGTTTGGAGCTCCAAATAATCAATGAATCTAAATCTCGCTGCAATTCTTGACAATCATCTAAGCTTTCGACGGTTTTGAATAATTTTAAATCATCAGCATACAATAACAACTCAGAATGCTTTACATAATTTTGTATGTCGTTTATGAAAATTATAAAAAGTAATGGCCCCAAATTTGACCCTTGAGGAACGCCCGATCCTACAATTTGTTCCTCAGAGAAATACCCTTCATAACTGACATACTGTCTTCTTTTATGCAAATAAGAACAGAAAAAATTTATAAGAGAATCAGTTAGGCCATAAAAATTCAATTTAGCTAGCAACGTCAAGTGATCCACCTTATCAAAGGCTTTTTCAAAATCTGTATAAATAACATCAACTTGTTTGTTGTTATCAATATTTACACTACAATATTGTGAAAAATTTAGTAAATTAGAAGTAATGGATCTTTTACAGAAAAAACCATGTTGATAGTCACTAATGTATTTTTTGACATGTGAGAAAAGCCTGTTATAGATAATAGATTCAAACACTTTAGCAGGTGTAGATAAAATAGCAATTGATCTGTGATTTTTTATGTCTTTACTAGTTCCTTTCTTAGGCACTGGTACAATTTTAGCAAGTTTCCAAAAGTCAGGGAAATTACTATTTATTAATGACAAATTGAACAAATGATGTAAGGGTGAAACTAAAATCTCAGCACAAGCTTTAAATACATAAGGAGGTATGCCATCTGGGCCCATCGTTCTCTTAGGTTTGAGTTTATTTAGACTGATAAGAACTTCTTGTTCTGAAATCTGATCAAAGGACAAAGTGTCTACATTACTCATAACTGGCGAGTCAATAGCTTGTTGACAAAGCTGATAAGAGTCAAAAGGACAAGGATTGTAAACAGAGTTAAAATAACTTGCAAATGCCTCCGCTATCGCTGCCCCTCCCTCGACTTCCACATTATCCAATTCCATTGTAGCTGGTTTAACATTATTACCTCTCAAATTTTTAATCACACTCCAAAATGATTTTGGATTTTTGTTTATCTCATTTTCAGCAGTTTTCAGATATTCTTTATAATCTAATCTAATTAATTGTTTAACCTCGCGCCTAATATTTCTGAATTCATCCCATAAGTGTCGCATACCATGTTTTTTATACTGTCTCCTAATTTTTTCCTTTTTTCTTATTAACATCTTCAGGTTTTGAGAATACCAATTAGGATACTTACCATTAACTGATCTTTTTATAGGCACAGATAAGTTTAAAACATCATACATTTTATCATAAAAAAGTTTTACGGCATCATCAATATTTTCAACACAATATAAATCATTCCAATCAGAGTCCCTCAGATTGCTATATAACATATGAAAGTCAGCTTTGCTAAAGTTATAATTAGGCCTAACTACATCGACAACTTTTTCTAAAGTAACCATACATTCATTAATACTAAAACAAATATTTAACGCAGGATGATATCTGTCTACACTTACCATAGGTAAAGACTCCTCAGAAATATCTAGGTTATTTATGTCAGATAAAACTAAGTCAAGCGTACGACCTTGAAAGTTAAAAACATTATTTAGTGACTTTAAAGAATACATTTTCATGAAAAACAGTAATTGTTTACATATTTTGTTTTCCTTCATTAAATCACATTGTACACCTGTTATTGGTAAATTAAAATCACCTAATACTATTAACCGCTCATTTTTTAAATTATATATATCTAACTTATCAAAATAATTTTTGTAGGTTTCAAAATTAGAACTAGGAGAAAAATAAACTATTGACAATACAACTGTATACTTATTTGCAAGCCTAACTTTAATCCACATGTTTTCGTTTTCTGTTTCTAGTTCAAATAATCTCTTAGCTACAAAACAACGCTTAATACCTACAATGACTCCTCCCCCCCTTTCCATACCAGTTAAATTAACGTCCCTATCCTTTCTGAATACAATATATTCACTATTAAAAAGTTCAGAATTATTAATGGAAGAGTTTAGCCATGTTTCAGTTAACGCAACGATGTCGTAATCATTATTTAGTAGACCTAACCTAATATCATTTGTCTTTGACCTTAATCCACGAACATTTTGATAGTATATATTAATCTCATTCATTTAGTATGGTAAATACACTAAAATATTTGAGTAGCCTACACTAACAACAATAACAATTATATTTTTTGGTAACAAGAATTGTATTAAATCTAAAATAAATAACAAGCAATAAATAAATAAATAAATAAATATGTTTGGTAAAAATATATAACAAGACCGCAGATTGGGAATAACCTTAACATAAATAAACTCTAAACATGCAAAAAAAAATAGAAAAATAGGGTAAATGTTCCGAATACGGTAACCTTTGCATTATTTACTAGACCTAACCTAATATCACTTGTTTTTTGCCTTAATCCTGCATTTTTAACAACAATAATTATATTATTTGGTAACAAGAATTGTAATAGGCCTAAATCTAAAATAGATAATGAGCAATAAATAAATAAATAAATATGATAGAGGCATATAAAAAGTCCGCAGATTTGGAATAAACCTAAACATAAATAAACTCTGGACATGCAAAAAAAATAGAAAAATAGTAACAACTTATTTAATTCACTTACATGTTTTCTCTTAAGCCAGTTCATTTTTTTGCTTCCGGGTCCGAATTCTTATTGTTATGCATAGGTCCGGTAAGTTTTTCCAGGTCCGATTTCCCATTGATCAGGATCGCTCGAGAGTTGTCAGTTCTGCGGAGGAACACCTTGCCGGCACTTGTGATCCAGGCGTACATGTATCCACGTTCTTGTTTGAAGGCACGGACTTCACTCCACAGCAGCCTGGTCTGTCTGGTTAAAGATAGGTTCACATAGATCTTGTGCTCACTGCCCAACCCAAGCTCAGCTGCAGAAAACCCATTCTTTACTCGAGTTCTGCTCCTCATAGCCTCCATATCGATGCGCCGAACAAATTTTAATATGATCCCGCGAGGAGTGTCAGGGTAATGCGGATTCTTAGCCAAGCGGTGCACTGCATCAACCATACTGTCCTTGAGCTCGAAATTCAGCGCCTTTGCCACACTCTTGACCACAGTCATGATGTCCTCATTCTTCGCCTCAGGTACCCCAGATATTTCAAGGCAGTTGCTACGTGAGTATTGGTTACTTGTAGCAGTTACTTGTTGCAAATCAGCCAGTTGTCTCTTAACTACTGCCAACTCACTAGACAATGTTTCGATTTGACGTTCATGGAGTGAGATATAAAAAAGAAAATTAGAGCCTTAATTTGAGATAAATTTGCTTCAACATAATAAACCGGCCAAAAAAATGTCAAAAAACACGACAGTTTCTTTTAAAGACTTCTAATAAGTTAGCAATAAATGTTTAAAGTGACCAAAAAAGTTACCGGTTTTGCACTTTTGAGCGAATCTTCCACCTCGTTTTGTTCAGACAGCCTAGCGACTTTATTTCTCATCAGAATTGAATGAAACTTCACACTCACTCCTATTTTTTCTCGTAGTAGTGCCTTTTGATAGTCTGAACAAAGTTTGAAAGCACTATATATTAAAACTGGTAACTTTTAAATTTTTCATTTCAAATCTTCGATGACATTTAAAACGTAAACAAGCTTAGTCCACGAAGAAACTATTTCGTCAGTAAAACTTTGATCAGCTGGTAAGTTTAAAAGTTATAGAGAGGACGGTAGGACAGGAGATACGCTAGACTTGTTTAATTTATTATTTCTTTATTGATATGATTAATAGGCTTATTTATACTCTTATTTCAGGGTTCTGTTGCATCGAAACTTATTTATATAACTATACAAATATATAAATTATAATGAATGTGTGTTTTATATAGTCTTTTTCGTTTTACCGATCCTAAACTTCTGTTCAAGATTCGAACCGTTTTAAATTTCTGTTCAAAGAATGGTTTTTCATTACTAAATTACTAATTAGTCCACCTCTTATTGCCGGCCTGCTAAAACGAAAGGGTCTTTTTCATTAACAAAGTCATCGTCACAGTACCTCCAGTAAATACTCTAATCTCCTTGTTTGAACAGAAGCAATATCAGCTGATTGCGGAAAATTTGTCAGGTAAAAAAGTACAGATTCATACATCAGGCTAACTATAATGAATGACTCCACGTACGAAGTTTGGTTGCAGCCGCAAGTAGGCCTAATCTTAAAAAGGTAGAAAACGGCAATTCAACTCTTAAACATTTTATATTTAAAGATGCGTTTACTCACAAACTGGGAAAAGTCAAAGATTATAGGCATAGCGCCGAATGTTTGATAAGGTCTATCATAAAAAATTCTAATTCAAGAATTATCCAAAGTTTGAGGGTTCACGATTTTGTCACAAAGTATGTCCACTGGTGGTAGAGCGAGGAACATCGATCTCCAGGATCCCGGGTTTAAATCTCGCCAATAAATAAAAGCAATTTGCTTAGTGATAATACCGCAACCTTTTGGGTGCATGCATATTAAACTGAATGCAGTACATGCCCATTGAAACTGCTAATCCTGGTCCTAAGAATACCCGAACTTAGGACCAGGATTGGCAAACGGGGGGTACCGTTTGCATCTAGCAGAGTTTCATTGAATATTGTACTTATAGGTTCAACACATGAACAGCTGTTTCAAGTTAATTATTTTCAATTCCATTGGCTATATACTACAGTACCTTATCAATATTCTTTTCGATCTCAGGCAATGTGCATTCCGAGTTGTGTATGCTTCTCATCAGGAGTATTTTTTAGAACGTAACTCTTCACGTTGAAAATTTGCGTTTAGGGATTAACTTTAACCAAGTGTTTTGTCAAGCTGTGCATGAGTTCATTGCTGCAAGAGCCGTTGGCTTTGTTTAGCATTCTTTCTTGATCACCAATTTTGACGTCCGTCATAGATACAGAGCATATAACAAATGTTCTCCACATGATTGTAAGGTGCTATAATTGAGTGATAAATTGTTGCGTACACTTTATACATGAAAACCCTTCCGCCATTGTTTTCTTCAATTTAATAGCTCTTTTGCTTACCGTTGCGAGCACAGCGTCCTTGGAATTAATGTTTTCTTTGTAGTTTCTGCTCAGTCTATCGGTACCAGTAACAAGACTTTGAATGTAATCGCTTTGTTGAGAAATAAGTAGATTTACTTTTGCCTTATGGTAGCTTGTACGAAAATCCTTTGTCTCTTCCTCTTTTTTCTCCTTGAAAATGTAGCGCGCCACATTTCTGACATGGTTCCCGCCAAGTGAATTCTGCTGAATCCTTGAATTTGTTAGTGCGATTTTGTCAGTGTAATTTTCCACTAATTGTTCCAGCTCCGCTTATGAAGCTTCTGTTTGCACACCTTCCCGTACGTTGTCCCGCCGTGTGCGAACATCTTTCCTTACATTGCCTCATTTGTGTCCGACCGCTATACAACTTCTTCGACGACTCGTTCTTAGCATGTTTGAAAGAATATAAAGTGTCCGATCACAACAAATTTTCGTCGCCTTATTCCTTTTCAAATAAAAAAACAGCTGAGCTGAGTTTTAAATTACTTTGATATCTAAATTTGTTTTCTTGGTCTGTGATCTATTTAGGCTATTTTAAATACCATACAGCTGATCAGATGTTTATTTGTTTATATTTTCGTTTCTGTCAAAACCATTGTCAAAACAAAAATTATTTTCTAATCAGTTTTTCACACTATTTCAAGTTAAATTGCCTAAATTAAAAATCTAAAGGTGCTTACGGGAGTCTGCACATCTGAGACGCGTGTTTTGATGTATAATATGTGGGGGTATAAGTCTTAAAATAAAAAAAGCCTTATCGTGAATGAAGTTTCTATGTAGCGTATTAATAAATAGATTGGAAACACATTTAACCCTAGAAAGGCCAAATGGTGAGATTCTGTGGGGCCAGGCAGGTTTTGCCTTCCGTGCAGCATTTTATGTTAACTGTTATGAAATACCTATTTTTTAACAAAACATATAACATTATATACCATTGGATTTGGGACATTCTGTAGAATCTAAATATACTAACAAACCCTGAACTTTCGTTCCAACAAAAATGGTACATGCTAAAAACCAAAAAACAAACATTTGCTAAAAACTAAATTTCATAAGTAAGGCCTTCCAAAAAATAGAAAAAAATTTTTTTATAAAAATCCAAGATATACAAGTTGTTTGAAATTTATTTCCTTACACAAAAACACAAGAATATTTGAAACAACTATAAACGATTTTGAGTTATAGCGTGAAATGTGAAACTCTACATTTTGTTTGAATTTTGCATGCTTATATACTTTTTAGGCCTACACATAGTAAAAGACCTAAAACATAATAAAAACACATATATTCTGATAGAGCAGTAAACATAGAATAAGAAAAAATAAATATCCGTATTTATACTTTTTCCGTTAATATAGTATTTCAGTTTGAAAATAAGTTTTGTTTTTACTTACGGGATATTACACAAAAAACTAACAACTTCTAACACACGTAAAAAAATTATTATTGGGGGTATAAAAATTCCAAGATATACAAAATGTGTAAAATTTTGTACCGAATCAGAAAATATATAGTTTATTTGAAATAAAACAACTTATAAGGGTTATAAGTGGTAAAATATAAAAAAGAGAACATTTTTTATTTACCGCTCTGTTATGCTCTGATATCAGAGCAAGATTTTCTTCAAAACACTCTGACTTTCTTGATTTTATGGAATTAGCCTTTTATCATACCAAATGAGTCAATGAGAAAAATGTAGAAAATAATAATATTTTTTTAGTAGGTAAACCATGGAACTAACGTCAATGTATGTTTATAAACAATTTTATTTTGCCTATCTTTCTCACAACTCACAAAAAACCAAGTCCAAGTTTTCCTCCATTATTCATCAATGATTTACACATAAATACCTTCTAATATCACTATAATAACAATATTTATTCACTAAAGCAGTCACAACTAACAAAAACAAACTTATAACCGACAGCTGTTCACCACAACAAAGAATCATCTGGCTGCAACGCGATAGGCCTGCAACACAACAGGTGCTCTGACGAACTGAGACATTCCATAACTTTGACCAACTGCAAAAACCAAAATATCACTTCAGGAAACTTACAATTATACTTAGATCGGTAGAGGATTTCTTCCTCTTCATTTCTGTATTTTTCTTTGTTTTCAATTCCATCTACAAGCAGAATAATAAATACTTATCCAAACGACTAAAAAAGTTGTTTGGCCCTACAGAAAACACTTACCGACTTAGTTTACCGTGTCTTTGTAAAAAAATCACAGCTGGTAAACTAATGACGCTAGACCAAATCTTTCAACAGACGAAGTGTAGAGAAAGAAAGAATGAATTGAGTGATACCACCCTCTAGCTTCTACGACGAAAAATAAAGCTTCCACGAATTTTACAAAATGGCCCATTTTGCCTCCAATGCTCGCTCGGCAGTGCCTCGGAACGGGAAGGTCAAAATTTCAATATATTTATCTAATTATCCTACGGTTATAGTAAACATAAATGAGTATATTATATATGGAAATTGAAGCTAATTTCATTATCTTTTCAATGGTTTAATTGTCTTTGTGATTACTGCAATTTAACAGTACGAAATACTGGTTAGAACAAAAGTCTGTAACAAACGACTATAAAAGTTGTTTGGCCACCATCTTACCGTAACCTAACGACTAAAAAAGTCGTTTGGCCGTTCTAGGGTTAATGTGAAAAATGCTATATTCAATTTGGGAGACACTACAAAATGTGGTTATTATATTTCACTAGTGGCTTGAAGGGGCTAAAAGCCCGTAATAAGAAGAAGTTCAAACGATCCTCAGTTAATATATATATATAAGCCTAGGACGAAATACCCTCATGGCAAACTTGCTTTTAAATCTACCATTTGTAAGATACAGCTCATGGTTTTCAATCAAATATCAGCATCACATGTTTTATGTAAACAAAGCTGACGCTTTTAGATCCCAGTGCAGGTATTTTACGTTATTTTACTATATTTATTTATTAAAAAACAGTGATATCATACCCAAAAACACAAAGTGTTGAAGGGTCGCCAAGCCCTAAAAATATGTGATATCAAAGTGCATACCAAGTCAATTTAATTTCCTGTAGTTCAACAATGTTCATTTGAATACATAATTAAATTTGTTTGAATACTATTGTTCTGAATACAGATTATAATTCTTCTACATGTTCTTGGCCAGCAGCTTATGACTTTATTTATTGATGTTAAAAGTCTTCTATGTAGTTCACTTTGGAAAATACAAACATTTCAACTAATTTAGCGTCTGTTAAGCTGCTGGCCAAGTACATGCAGAAGAATTATAATCTGTATTCAGAACAATAGTATTCAAACAAATTTAATTATGTATTCTAATGAACATTGTTGAACTACAGGAAATTAAATTGATTTGGTATGCACTTTGATATCACATATTTTTAGGGCTTGGCGACCCTTCAACACTTTGTGTTTTTGGGTATGATACAATTAAAGACAAATATATTTACAAACAAGCATGAATTACTGATTAACTGCTGTAACATATACTCTTTAACGGATATATATGACCTAAATGACGTATAAATGCCAACAAAATTACCTATAAATTTTAGGAATTTTTAAAAGTCGAAAAGCCTATCGCTAGAACGTACTAAAAGCAAGCATCAGATATGTACAAAAAATACAGCAATGTTTAAAACCACGCTGCAATGTAGTTAAAAAATACTAAATAAAAAACATTGTAGATGAAAAGTAATAACAAACGACTTATTTGAAACGTTGTATGGAAACAAATATTATATGTTTAAAAATGGAAAAGGAACACTGATTGGCAAAAATGAGTAAACAACGCTCGAAATATATAACATAAAGAAAAACAATTAAGAGATCATCTCATTGCAAGAGCATACAATTAAGTAAAGCATCAACTAAGTACAAAGAATACAGCAATGTTTAAAACCGGGCTATAATACAGAAAAAAATTCTAAATAAAAAATATTTTAGGTGAAAAGTAATTAATAATATAACGATTTATTTGAAAAGTTGTCGGGAAACTAATTTATTTTTAAATCTACAAAAAGGCACTGACTGGCCAAAATGGTGACACAATGCTCGAAATATACAACATAAACCAACAAATACACAACATAAACCAAAAACAAAGAAGCAACTAAACCTCATCGCTAGAGCGTACAATTGAAGCATCAAATAAGTGCAACAAAATAAAGTAATATTTCAAAGCGGGCATAATCTAAATTAAAATTTACTGAATAAATAACATATTATATATAACAAGTCATTAAACAATTAAAATTGGATCATTGAATAACACTCATATTCTGTGCAGTTCAAGTTGGCCGGTGGACCCGGGACTACGTGAGGGCACCCCTGTAATCCCTCGCCATGTCCGGCGGGGCTGTCCGCTGCCTAGACGATGAATCACCAACAATAATGGTGGTACACAACAATGGCTGTGTTTATACAATGGTACACTTTTTTAACAGAATAATAATTTAAAATGTTTTAAATCATGTTTCAAATCTACTAAAAAAGTTATGAAAAGTGATATAAAATTCGACCTATTATTAAAACATTTGATCTCATGTTTATAAACGAACAAATTTGGTAATAAGTCTATCTGGGTCGAATTTTATATCACTTTTCATAAATTTTTTAGTATATTTCAAGTATGCTTTTAAAAATGTTAAATTATTATTCTGTAAAAAAGGTGTATCATTTTATAAACACAGCCAGTAGGTGACTCATCGCCTAGGCAGCGGACAGCCCCGCCGGACGTGGCGAGGGATTACAGGGGTGGCCTCAGGTAGTCCCGGGTCCACCGGCCAACTTGAACTGGACAGAATAAAATAAAACTGTATAAATAAATACAACTGTAAATAATATAAAAAATAGCGGTCGTAAAATGGTCCGATTGGAATGAAATTTGATATAGATGACATCTAATGTATAAGTTTTTTAGTAGTCTTAAATCCCCAATAATATGTCTATTTTTGTGGCAGCAAACCTGAATATTCATTCCCCATGTTATCCCAATGGGAAATAAAACAAATTCTATATCTTTCTTATTTCTTAACATAATATGTTAAAATATACTATTATGATAAAACTTGGAATATGGTTTCTTCTAGTTCATGTCTATTAAATACTGTATTTAATTAAAACCACCCAGTTAACATACCTGTTACAGCAAACCTGCATACTCATTCTCCATGTTATTCTTATGGAGCTTACAAAAAACATGTCATGGATTGAAATGTGTTAATTTGTATTTGAAATTCGCTGAGTATGCAGGTCTGCTGCAACGGGGGTATTTATGTTAATAACAGATATGTGTGTGTCTTCGTTTCGTGACCATCTAATTTAAAGCTGCGGTCAGGCCATTAGAGCAGTACTAGAGGCTTGAAGGGGCTATTAGCCCCTAAGCATAATCCTTCTTTACTATAGTTCCAAATACCTTCTTAGAAAATAGGCTTTTGGATCCACAAAATTATGATTATATCTAGCATTTGGTTTTAAGTAAACAAAGCAGACCTTTATACATACCAATAGTTTTTAAATGACAGCTATTTTACGTTATTTCTCATTTTATAGTAAGCTTAAAGCAATTTCAGTATTTTCCCCGAGTCCCTGGGATGTAGACCTTTAATTTCAGCCCCCTCCCATCATCCTGCGACCTTCAAAACGCCCATAATTTCGGCGTAAAAATTTCCCTTACGTAATTATATATATCTGTAGAGATCATTTTGTATTAAATCGTTATAACATAAACTAAACAAACATACCTATCTTTGTATAATTTTAAATTATGAAAAAACTCAAACCCTTAATTATTATGAAATCAGAAAATCTTAAATTTAAAATATTTTTTTGTTATAGTACATTGAACGTTCATAGTGAGCTGCATTTTGAAAAAAAATCCCACATGTCAACATCTACCATATGGCTTTGAATCAAGCATTAGCACCACATGTTAAATGTAAACAAAGCAGACGTTTTTCAATCCCAATGAATTTTAAATGGAAGATATTTTTCGTTATTGCTCATTTTCTGGTATATTTGGACATAATCTGATATTTTTCCCGACCCCCTGGGACCGAGACCTTTCATTTGAGCCATCTCCCATCATCCTGTGAGCTGTCAAACTCTCACAATTTTGATTGAAAAAAAAAACGCTTACAGAATTAATAATATAGATGCATTGATCGTGTGCGCAAACGAGTTGCCAACTAACTACAAAAGGCGACAGTGAGGTGTGGCCAGGGAAGACAGAGGCGGCGTATGTCAAAAGGATTATTACGATGCCGAGAAGCTTTTGAGTGACGGGTTGTAAAACTGCACCGCTCCCTTAAAATCAATTTGTATCTATATTTGAACTAAGTATCTTTCTCGCATAAAATCGATATTTTTGAGTTGTAATTGAAGTAAACATTCTAATTCGCCAACATTTTGGGAATTTATAGCCGTAACAATGTCAATTATATTTTTGTTTGGGTGTATTTTTTATCCAGGAATAGTGTGTAAAATAATATTGCCATCTGTGCTGTACTTACATTTCGCGCTGGTTAAAAGAATCAGCAAAAATGGTCGTGATCGTGATTATGCGACTTTTCTTATATTACAATGTTATATCGTTATATCATAGATAAAATATACCCAGCAGGGTATATTTTATCTATGGTTATATCCTCCAAATTATTCGGGGGGCGGCCGCCCCCCTCCTTGCCGCATTACGCACATGGAAAACCTCTAATACAGTAATGACTTTGAATAGCTCTGTAACAACTTATAAGTTACGATATTTCAGAAACTATCCACAGCACCTCAATAGTGATTGCAAACTTTAAAATCCTGCGATTATTGAAGTTATACTTTTTGTTGTAAAATTAACTGGATTAAACAAATTATTGTTAAGGAAGGTCTAATTTGGTTCAAATTTTGGTGTACAGTATTCCAATCAATGAGGTTTAATTATTTTTGATTTGATAGCATATTCTCTGAATGGTTAAAGACCGGTTATAATGTCATTTTAAATTTAATTTACCTATATATCAAGAATGACGAAATGGTGTGATGGACAAATTGTATCTTTAGAGTCATTGGATTCAAGGACACAGACACAGAGAACCCTCCCCGCTTCCTTCCCTTTCCTGGGATTCACGCCCGCCCGATGTCTCAATGGGCAGAAAAACAGGTTGGCGACACTGACGAATGTCTCCTCGGCGGTCGTAGTTCCATCAACGCTCGCCAGGGCGTCCTCTGTACGGGGGTGTTTTGAGAAGCACTTTTCAGAAATAACCCTCACAAATTACTCGATTTACGAGGTAACTATTTGTTTTTTTGAAGTCCTACCCAGCGGGAAATCATCTCGAATATCTAATAAAGGGTTTAAAACAAAAACAACTTTCGCATTTTATTTTAAATGTTATGGTTTATGTAGAATAAAATGACCAATTTTCACTAAGTTTAACCCTGAATAAAATATGTCTAATAATAATTAAATACCCTAAAAAAAGTTTTATCTCCTAGTTCATTTAATGAAAAACACGTTCTCGTTCACCGGAGGTCGCTAGGTGTTTTAATAATCTCAGAATTTTAGTAATACAGAGATGCGTTTTTCAGCCGCTTGGCAAAGGTTTAGAGCCCTCTTAAGAGTCGCTATCTAACGGATAATAAAACCACTTCAAGAACAAGAAAAAAACTAAATTATTGCCCAATAGAAAACCAAATGGGTGCAAAAAAAAAACAATTTGCTGCAGCTAATGACATACTCTTATTTAGGAATCCTCTATCTCTAAACATTCATTGTCCATCTCACTCGCGCACGTTCTTTAAAATGGTCGGGATGACCGTGCGCCAACTGTAGCATTAATAATGGCCAAGAAATTACATTTTAATTTGCTACTGTTTTTCAATCCTTATCAAAAGTATAAAAGCTCCCTTTCCAACACGGGCCTTTCCAATAATTGTGGCCTTGACCATTCAGTGTATTGTTACGATTTTATAAGAAATATGATTTCCTAATTAAATAATGAAGAGATGTCTAATTTATAATGTGCTTAAGGGGTTTAAGTTAATTTGAACTAGGAACAATATTTGTGCCATCGGTGCGCAGTGGCCACATATTTAAATATTGTTGAGCTTGCTGGTGTATGTGAGTGGTGAGTGGGCTCTGTGCTGAAAAAAGAATGAGCCGGTGTGAGGCAGGATATGACCATATCAACATTTGGAAGATGTTCCGATCGATGGATTTTAAACTGTAACTGGTTTAAGCTAGAGTGCAAACGGGGCCGGCTCAAGAGTTTTAGGCGTCACGAGTTTCTACGAATACGTGGTATTAGGAGTAGGGTGACCAGATTATTCCCAAATAAAAACGGGATACTTTAACAAAACTCACTCCCCCCATCCCCAATACAACACACCACATAACAAGGCGTTTAATTATACGGGGTTCTTTAATTTACAAATTTTGTAATGGAAGAAATGAAGTATCAAACTGTTTTTAGATCATTTATTTTATTTTCCATTTATTGAACTTATTACAGCGCACTATTTTTACAGTTTTCTTTAAGAATACAATAAATGGCATGCAGCCAGCCATGAAGCATAATTATTTTAATCGCCACATACTGAGGATTAAAAATAATCAAATCTCATTTTTAAGTTCTCAACACTTTATTATAAAAGGAAAAAAGAATTTCTAACAACAAATTACATTGTATTTCCCCAATTAGTCTACATTTCGATTTCAAACAGCTCCATTGAAACGGCCGCGCGGCGGCGTTGCGGTGGAATCTAAGTCGCACTTCAAGCAATGTAACAGATGCGTGGTGGTAACTAGTTTTCACATATCTGTTACGTTAAAACAACTAGTACAAAAATCACTGGAACAGCCTCAACAGCGCTGCGGCGGGAGCGTTGTCAACTACGTCGGCCAACGGCCTTAACGTTCTAGCAGACTGTGTTCACTGCCCGCTATCCAGTGAGACATCTCCTTTGTATCCCTTTATCTATGGTGCAACGAACTAAAAAGATCGATGTGATATATCGATGGTCATCGATGCAACATATCGATCGTCGTCGATGCGACATATCGATCGTCGTCGTCTGCTTTGTTTATATTTTCGTTTTCTTGTTTTGTTTGCTAGACTTTCAATTTTAATGACTTTACCGTTTTGTTTAGATTAAGTGTGTTTGCCGCTAGTGCAAGTTGTTTCGCGAAATACTGTACTGAGTGATTCTTATTGTGCTTAAAGCGATTGATAGAAAATAATACGTAGATCTTTACATAAAAGCACTTAACTTAGTTAATTTTTATTAAGTGCTTTTATGTAAACATCTACGTATTTATTTTCCATCAATAGCTTTAACTCTTTCCTGCACGGATAAAACGGGGTCTGCTGACCCCTACCTGCACGGAATGTTTTTTGGTTATTTTTTTTGTAAATACTTGTTAATTAGTGCATAGGGGCCTAAAAGGAATACGAAAATTAATTTTCTATATTTTTTTTTTGTTATCAATTACTGATAAGAGGGAGTTACACATATGAAACACCGTGGAGCACGTGGTCGGAGTGAGTTACACATACGTAACACTGTGCAGCAAGTGGGACATTTTTATTGAAGCCCCAAAATACTAAAATTACTGCTGTGGGGTTTTTTTTGCTGAGGATATTTTTTTCAAAGCCTGCACAAACAGGAGGGTCGGATATATCATTTATGATATATCAGTAGCTCTTTCGTCATCTTCCAAACCATCAATCTACTCTGGATCCGAAGGGATGGGTTCACTTTCAAGGAAACACATAATTTCGTCGTTATCAAGAATTCTTTTTGGAAACTCCATTTATTTTCTGAAAGTATTAAATTTTATATTGAAAACCGCAGTAAAAAATAAAGCGGGTTTCAATATAGAAATGTTCTAATACCCCAAAATTATACAATACATGTGTGAAGTAACAGGGAAAATGATTTATGCTGCGCTTGAATTGGGTAAAACCTATTTATGATATCATGAAAATTAATATAAAACATGAAATTTCCCAAAAAACATGCTTTTCTGCATGAAATATCAGTTTAAATGTAATGCAGATATGAATTATTTGTAACATGTGCTGCACGGTGTTACATATGAGTAACACACTTTTAGGCTCTAATAAACCCAAATTAACTGGTTCCCAGCCTCTAAACTGTCATATATTACTCTATATGTACTCTAGATTACAAATCAGTAAAGGAATATAATAATCAGGCTCAACATGGAACTTATCAGTAAAAGTTTCATCGGTAATGGTGGAGGACGTGGTCTGCACTGGACTCAATACACTCTGGTGGAGAAAAGGAAAATATATTTAAAAATACATGAAGCTTTTAAGTTTGTTCAAGTTGGCCAAACAACGTTAATCTCCGTAATTTTTAATCAAGGATGGTCGGGTCCCGAAATTTCGGGAAAATTGATTTCCAGATTTTTGGGCGAGATTTTTATTCACTTCGGGAAATTGTTGGGACGTGATCGTTTTAGCGATCGCAACTAAACAGCGAGTGTAGCTTCGCAAAACTCGCTACCGGCCACGGAAAACGAACTCGCGTATTTGCCGTTTGCCGATCGCAAATAAACAGCAGATCCAGGTTAGCGCGACTATCCGCTAAAACTGTAGTGCGTATTAGCCGATCGCTAATAAACGGAAAGTGCAGCTTTGCAAACCTTGTGATAGGCCACTAAACCCACGCGTGTATTTGCCATTCGCGGACAAACGGCAAAAATAGCTTTACGCTATTCGCGAACGTCCACGAAATATGCTAGCGCGTATCTCCCGATCGCGGATAAACGGCCGATGTAGCTTTACGAAACTCGCGATCTTCCGTTGAAAACGGTCGCGCGTATTTGCCGATCGCGAACAAACGGAGAATCTAGCTTTGCGAAATTCGCGAACAGCCGCGTGTTTGCCGATTACAGATAAACGGCCGATGTTGTTTTTCGAAACTCGCGATCGGCGGTATTTGCCGATCGCTGATAAACGACAAAAATGTACCATTGCAAACTCGCAATCGTGTGTGAAAACCAATCTTATGTATTCACTAATAGCGGTTAATCGACGGAAATACCTTGCTAGAAGGCGTGACAGTGATGATTGTTCATATTATTGGCCACATAATGGTCGGCTAAAATTTTGCAATGCCACTGGTTTTGCCTATTTATTCAATTTCCTAAACTAATTCAGGATGTAATTGAATCCCTGCTGAAATAATGATTATTTTTCTTAAATAAGTAAAAAAATTTACAAAAGTAAGTACTTGAGAGTTTTAAATTAAATTTACAAACTAAAAATTGGTATCATGATTGGAGAAACAAATGAGTATGTTTGAAATGTTTTTGAAAGGTAACTCTGGTTTTTAGACAGCCAAAAATACGGTTTCAAGTACTTTTATCTTACTGTTTCTCCAGAAGAGGGCTGCGGGCCCAATAAGGGATACCGGTATATTTTCCACACCCCAATAAAACTCCAGGAAAAAATAACTGTTTGCCCCCCCTGGGAAAATATCCTGCGGGCGCCCTTGAATATAATGGAGACACAGACACAGCACTCCGTAGTAAAACAGCGTGCCGGCTGTTTAGAACAAAATATCACAAAAATCGTTCATCAGTTAGTACCAACCTTTGCAAAATACCTAAATTTTACCGACTTCCCAAAATGAACGGATCAATCGAGTGATTCAGTCGAATCACGACTCAATTTTGAGCTTGGTTCATTCCGGAACCGGAAATCAATAATATTTTAAACAACGAATTAAACACTAATAATAAACTGCTAACGAGTACTTATAAGATGATTTTTGTTTGAAAATAACTTCACCAAATTTATTTTTGGGTATATCATTGATGGCAAAATAAAGTAAAAATAGCAAAACAGATACCTGGGCTTAGAAGTAATTTACATAATCAGTCACTATGCAAATACGAGAATTATGGTAGAAACTTGGCAGGTAAGCAACATAAATAGTAGGACTTTTATTTCTGTTAATGGTACAATATTGCTGAGCGACAATAACGTTTGTATGGCTGATGGCAAAATCGAACATAAGGAGTGAAAATGTCATTTACTGGCCGGATACTAACACTTATATATTGAACTATTTATTCATAGGTTTCAAAAATAACATTTTCTATTCTATTATTTATAATATCGTATTTTAATATAACGGCCTTGACCGTTCCTAAGTGTTCCAAGGCAAAGAAACTGTTAATCATAATAAGAATCCGATCAACATGATCCAACTCTCCGAAATGATTACATCAGTTTTTGAATCAGTTGAATCGACTCAAAGAACAGTACAAACTGCGGCACGCTTTCCAATGCAGTTTGTGAAGGCTGTGCTATCTCCAGTATAATAATATAACCTCCTTGTTGAACACTAAACTAGGCGTCACAAAATTGAACCGTTCAAAACTTCAAAACAGCTGGTTTTTCCCAATTTAATCATGTGGGGAAATGACCAGCTGTGTAATTTTTTAGAGTCGCATTTTCGTGATGCCTAGTACATAAATAGTTTTCCCTACAACCGCGCGTAAAGTGTCAGTTTACGCACCGAAAACCAATCGTAAAATAGCTGTTTACTGAGGAGCGCGTCTTTGGAGCGAGCGCAAAAGTCTTTTTCCTCCACCTACTATTTAAAGTCTTCGTTTAGTACCTGGAATAGAATACTAAAGTACTTAGTTTATACTCCATGAGATTAACTGACTTACTTTTTCTCCCTCGGGACCAAAATTGTCTACTTTTCCTCCCATGGGACTAAAAGTAATCTCTAAGAAATACATAGGGAGAAATCCGGCAACGCCGCGATGGAGAGTGAGAAAATGTGGCAACACTGTCAATTTTCATTGATATTTTTTATTTGGTGTTGGTGGATAGCTCGGAGCTCCTTAAATTAGGACACCACACATTTAATTAATGGATCTTATTCGAGGATAACTCGGTATCATTCATGACGGATCGCCAATCCTAGTTTATTGACAGCGAGCCTAGAATCTGACATTATTCTACAGCCAGAACAACTCTTGTACAACTTATTGTACAGAAAGTTTTTAGAATAAACTAAATAAATTAGGCCAGTCACTCGTCGCGTGGTGATGACACGTGGTAACCTAATTTTGCGAGGCTAGCAAGCCTCACTGGGGTCAAGCTGCGGGCTGGCCTTATAGCCGCGTTTGCGCCGCTCCCTGTTCTCCAAAATTAGGCCACAAATGGTTAAAATTAATTAGTTGATTGTATTAATATATTTGGAATGTAAATTTATGGTTAAGCCGTCAAATTGTATTAAATAACTTCTTGATTAGCATGATACGTGTTTTTCTGAAATACTGGAATACTGGATATGAATAAAAGACGTCTTCCAACACTTAAAATATATTTACACTTATACTGTATTCATATACAAGACGGTAATCCATCTTTTATGTATATTTACCGTCTTGCATATTAATACAGTATAAGTGTGATATACAGGGTGTTTTTTTTAAACGCAACCGATTTTTAAGATTGAATAATGCACATATAAATATGAAATGAGTATTGTTTTATTGATCTTTAAATTTCATACAATCTATTATTTAAGTTTGATCACATTTAGTTTAATTATGTGCTCAAACAGTCCGCCATTGGCATTTGTATAAAGTCATGCTCTTTCAATCAAATTCCCGAACACGTGTTGCAAGGTGCCTCTTTGAATTTCTTGCATTAAATTTGTTATGTTTGTTTTGAGGTGCTGAATATCCTGTGAATTAATTGTTTTCCCTTACTTTTTATGTATCCCCAAATGAAATAATATAGTGAGATCAAATCCGGGGGTCTTGGGGGAAATAATCCTTCACCGATAAAATCAAGTTTTGGGTTTCGCTTTTAATGTGTGTGTCTTTAAGCACGATAACTCGCGTAAAAATGGTCCGATCTGAATGAAATTTGCCACAGACATATAAAGTAGTATTTATCCTACGATAATAATTTACAAGGTATTCAGCACCTCAGAACAAACATAACAAATTTAATGCAAGAAATTTAAAGAGGTACCTTGCAACAATCATTACCATAACTCTTTTTTGTTAAGTCCAACCATGAAAAATTCTTCAAAAATAATCATGAACACAAATATTTTACTAGAAATTCAGCCACACTTCAATATCCGATCCATAGAACCACTTTCCTTGAAAAATCACTTTCCCATTTCTGTTTAAAAATCTTCAACAAAAATGTCCAAGCCACATCAGAGATGAGCCCTGTCCAAAAAAGTTTAAAAAGATTGTAATTTAATTCTTGTTCAAATACTGCTTCTACAGTGTTGCAGAGTACTTAGAGAGTAGTTTTTAAACAGCCTCCCTTCCCTGTAATTGCATGTTTTGTATTGTTTGTAAACAGGTTGATTTCCTTAAAATCAAATAGTGATGTACAGTAAGTGCCTGAATGAGCAAGGAAATTGACAATGCTTTCACTATATTTGTTATTTGTTTTTGTTTACATTATTTTGTTAGGTTTAAGGTATTTGTGAATTAGGTTATACCATTTACTTTGAATGTTACTTTGACCTTTGAATTTGTGTCATTTGACCGAATTGATACTTGCTCGCAGTGACAGAAGAGAGGAGGGGGCAGCGCGGAGAGGGAGAGGACGGGGCGTAATGCCCCTATTCTCTGCTATTGGACGGCCCATGTGGGCATGTTCCCACTGGGCGAATAGGAGCTGGGCGCCCGGCACACTCCCTCTCCTTGCTGCTCCCTCCACTCTTCTGCCAACTGTCTCTGCGAGCAAGTATCAATTCGGTCAACTGTCACACATTTTAAATTATTATTATTATTTAATTTAATAAAGTCGAGCAACTGTCACATCGACCAACTATCAATTCGACCAAGTGGATTCAGGCCTTTATTTATTTATTTTAATTTAATTTTAAAAAGTGGGCAAGAGACACGGCGAGCAGCTATCAATTCGGTCAATCGTCAATTATTTAATACTTAATATTTTTATAAAGTCGGACAACTGTCAAAGCGAACAAGTATCAATTCGGACAAGTGGTTTCAGTATTTTATTTAATTATTAATATTAATATTTAAAAAGTCGGGGAAATGTCACAACGACCAATTATCAATTTGACCAAGTGGATTCAAGCTTTTATTTATATTTATTTCATTTTATTTTTAAAAAGTGGGCAAGTGTCACGGCGAGCAAATATAAATTCGGTCAATTGGTGGGCTCCCATTTTGGAATAGTTTTAATTACATTTTAATTTGAACATTTTGAAACAGCTATATTTCCGATGATTTAAAATTATCTGGACGTTTTGCACCCGACGTTTTGGAACATTATGTTGGAACGAGTCCCGATCTTTATACATACATGAATCAGGGTAAAATTAATGGCATCCTCTTAGCAAACCATATGATTTTACCAGATAAGATGTCAATTCAACAAAACATCGCCACTCGCCACTGTCCTCACCAAAATATCGTCTGTTCTTGTTCTCAATTTTCGGCTCATCAAGAAAATAAATTTATTTTCAATGTTTTGAGTTTTGAGATCTAAGAGGATCTTTTGCAGGTTAGTAAATTTACCAAGCTACAATTAGGCGGCAATAATTTACAAGTCATGTGGTTAACCAATTTCTTTTATTTGCATTGTAGGCTAGGCCTAGTTTTTAAAATATTAGACATGAAAAATATGTTCTTATCAAGTTTTGACTTTCACAATGAGGATGATTGTAGGCCTATTCATTTAAAACTTGCCTTAATAGACTCTTTGTGGGGTCCTTGACTGACTGTGCACAGATAACAGTTAAACTGGTGCGCTTTGAAACTCATTAAAATACATACTGCAAATTCCTATAGGTACCGATTATAACATAATGATTGAAAAATTTGTTCAATAATTTTCCCCTTCTGGCAGAATTCATCGTTGCCTTCAATCTGTCTACAGTAGACGCCCTCAAGTTCGGCCACCTCGGGACTGGACCACCGGCCGGACTATCCGGATGTACTATCGAAATGTAAAATAACCCTATCAAATTAATTACTTATGCTTAAAAATCAACAAAATACGCAATTTAAACATTTTTTCAGTGCTTAATTACCAAATAAAGTATTTTGAATTCTCTTTGTTGAACTGTCGTATTGCGTCACTCGCAGATAGGTACGTTTTTACCGATAGGCTACCATAATACTGAGGATATGAAAAGTGAACAGGGAAACTCATTATGTACTGTAAAAACAAAAACTTGCTACAAATTTATTTGATCGAATTAATTTACACGTATTACTTGAATCATAACCTATATAAATTAAAAGAAACAGAAATCTGTTATTTTCTTTGTTATGCAAACGAAATCCCAGATCAAATGTCACTGTACAGGCCTTATTCTATTGAAAAGATAATAACATCGTTTGTTAGTTGAGGTCAAGTGTGTACATAAATTACAAGCTTGCCCGTAAACTAAACTGACATAAATAGTTTACTTCTACGGCCGGAAACTAAACATTCAGGATAAATCCTGTTGAAGGTCATTTCCCCGCGGTGCGGCTAGTGATGTGACATATATGAGCCACCCTCCTAGAACCGGCCGGACCAACCGAAGCCGAACTAGAGGGCGATTACTGTACTTTGAACTGAAACTTAAAAATCAGCCAGTTAAAAAGAAGTCACATCCTGTGAGTGTAGACTGGTTAAAGTTGGGCTTGGTTGTAATATGGTTTACATTGATAGAGTAAAACTGTGAGAAGGCAGGCAAGTTAGTTTGAACCGACAACTTGACTATTTTAACAGGTGAACAAGTAATGGGCGAGTCAAGTGGGAAACCCAGCTCTAAACAAAGAAGGAATCTAATCAGCTGTCAGCTGGTCCTAGTAACTCATCCAAGTTGGTGTGGCTGTGAAGTGCGGCCTTGGCTTTTTGCCGTCATAAAGTTTCATGGAGCCTAAATCTTTTTGTGGTCCTGCTTTGATTCATCACTTATTGTCCATGAACTTGCAGCACAAACTTCCTTAGGGTCTTAACTGCTCTTCTATAATCATACTTTTGGGTAATTATTTGTTATGGCCTACCTCCCCCCCACATTCTATAAATTGCTGTGTCATCAGTTTAACTTTTATTGTGTAGGAATACAATAGTTGGAATTCTTTGAAAACATTTTTCAAATTTAACGAATCATACGTTGTTAATTAGAAAACTCTCCAGCATGTGGATGGAATGAAATAGGGCCTACCCTTTTTTTAACAAAGCATAATGAGTTAAATGTGGTTGCTTGAGTTCCAACCTTAATTGTAAGTCAGTCATTAGTCCAAGCTACATTTCAAGAAAGATTTAAAATTTTCTGAAATCAAGGCAATATTTAACTTAAGTTCGGTAATGTTTCCGACATTAAGGAATAGCCTATCAGCAAAACTTTTATTGATATCGTTTGTCGTTAGATCCAATGATATACAACAAGTAATATATTCTGTTACACGTAGAATCGAGGAAATATTGATAATTCAATTGTAAGCATTGATAAATATGATAAATTCGGATAGCCTATCTAAGTTTTGCCCAATTATCGGCCAACCGTAACCCAAAAGTTTTTGAAAAAGCCATGAATGTTAGATTAACAAATTATTTAGAATCAAATAATTTACTGTCAAAAAATCAATTTGGATTTAGGAAAAATAAGGCTGGCGAAGGTGCATAAAAAATGGTTAACGAAATATCTGGGGCCCTGAACGAGTCATTGTATACAGCTGGTAATTTAAGTGACATGTCTAGGGCTTTTGATTGTGTTTACCACAGTTAAAAAGCACAATGAAGTTAAGTTTCAGTAGCTTTGAGTTGATGTAAATGCCCTTAAATTAATTTGATTACATTTAATAAGGCCTAATAGGAATCATAGAAGTGTTGAAGTGTGATAAGAGTTGTAAATATTTCTAAAAGTGGTAGTATGATGTTAAGTTTGGAGTTCCCCAGGTGTCATAGTTGGGCTCAACTCTATTTTTACTATACGTTAATTAATTCATTGAACAGAGGATCGTCCCTATCAAGTCAGGCTAAGTTTTGCAGATGATATGTCAATGATTTGTAACGGGCTCTCTAAAGAATTGCATAATTAGATAGATGCAACACTAAAAGAATTAAATGAATGGTTTCAAATCATGGACTAGGTAGGTACTTCTAATTTTCTTAATAAGACAAAAACAATATTTAAAGCATATAACAAACAGAGGAATAGCACTTGCAATTCTTTTAGTACTAGATGGCATTTTAATCTTTTGTCTCTTGAAAATATTCTAGAGACCTTCTATTCATATTTTTTTATCATAGCTCTAAAAACCAAAAAGGCCGCCACTTAAAATCTTTATATTTATGTTATTTTATCCTCTTTAGAGAAAACATTTTAAAATCCTTCATTAATATGCATCTAGAGCCTCTATAACAAATACTTGAGCAAAGTCATGGCCCGAAGCCCTACATTGCTATAGAAAATAAACTTTGAAAACTAAAAATTGCTTCTATTTTGAATTTTATGTTACACCCTATTTTAGCCTTTTGAGAGGATATATTTTAAAATCCTTTCTTATTAGGCCTACGCATCTAGAGCCTATAAAGGTTATTTGTGCCAAATTTCATGGCCCAAAGCCTTTTATTATTTTAAAAACTGTGATCAGTGAGTGAGTGAGTCAGTCAGTCAGTCAACCATTTTGGCTTTTATATAGCCTAAAGTACACCTCAGATTATCCGGACCCCACATTATCCGGATCCCGGATTATCCAGACCGGTCCATCCAAGAAATTAAAAAATTAAAATCACGGTAAAAACATTGGGGCACTAGCAGTAATCAACAAAGGCAGTTTTGCGAGTTTGTTTATTGCTGTCATTTGATGTGTTATGTTATTTCCTAAGAAGAGTTACTGTAATATGTTTTGAGTTAGGCCTACTTTAAGTTTCGTCATGATTATTTTAATTTTGAGTTATAATTATTTAATCTTAATAAATGAAATATTTTCGTATGCCGTTTTATTCTAAACCTAAACCTTATAAATAAGGTAAAAGTTAACATTATATTCGTATGATTAATAATGAAGTTTAGTTCTTAAATTTGTTTAAAAATTAAACCCTCATAAAATTTGAAAGATTAACATTGTATTCGTATGATTAATAATGAAGTTTAGTTCCTAATGAAGTTTAGTTCCTAAATTTGTTTCAAAACCAAACCCCCGTAAAATTTGAAAGACTAACATGTTGTATAGCCTTGATACACCATTTGCAGCATCAATTTAGCAGGGGCTAAGGTGTGCAATCGCTATTTAGGCGATATTGTAATTAGGTACCTCGGATTATCCGGAGTTTTTGTCATCGGGATCGGTGTTCCGCCACATTAATTCGGATAATCCGAGGTGTACTGTATTATAGAGTAAAAAAACAACTCTGCAATTTTGGCCTTTTATTTTATTAGGTATAAATATTGTTTTTCCTTAAAAGTGTAGAAAATAGGCCCAAGCTAAATCACCTAGGCCTAAATTAAAAAACTTTTTTTACATTTTTAGGAAAAATGAGTTCTGGGTTTATATCTGAAAATGAGATTGCAGAGAAAAGAAGAATAAGGCAAGAAGAATGGGAAAAAGTCCGGAAACCAGATCAACCTCTTGGTAATCATAGCTTCCATTATACCAAAGATTATATATAGTTGTAAATCCAAAAATATTTTGGTTATAAGTTGTAGGTAGCTTTTTTACTTTGTGCGGGTTAAAATTAAGGAAATTGTGAAAATGCAACCTCTTAGCATTATACATTATATTATTTAAGTTGTAATTCCTATTGACATTGATTTAAGATCTGTAGATCCATCATCAGTAATAATCCAAGTCAACCAAGTTTAATAGGAAATGCATTCGCCAGATGAGATTCTTGCTTGTAAAAAGTCATACAAAGAGCTTCTTGCTTGTAAAAGTACATTCATGATACATGATGTCTCTGTCCAAGGTCCTTTGCCACGAGGAATTGGACGGGTCAAGTTTAATTAGTCACTACTCAGATGATTGATTCAAATAATTCTGGCTACTGAGATGGACAAAGTTTTGCACACCCAATATCTTTCTTAACCAGGATTGTATGCGTAATTGAGTTGTTCTCCTAAACTGGTGGTGTTGGAGTTTTAGTACAGTGACAGCTGAAATCTGCAGTCTGTAAGTACCTGAAAAGATGAGACAAAACTAAGTCACGACATGGTATCTCCCAGAAAAACACAATTTGACGAGTTCAGGACCAGCGGTTGTCTCTGCACTATAGCAGCCAGTCTACCTATACACAATGAAGTGAGAATTGTATTGCCTTATAGCGAGCGCTGTTTTTCTTTATGTATTGGAAGACAAATATGGCACAAATGTGCTGCATAGTGAGCAAGGTATATGTGTACAGGTATTCTAGATAGCTGATTATAGCTTGACCCATTGCAACATTAACATTTTAAATAGCATTGAACAGTAATCAGTGTTCACTTTTAAGATTGTTGTCAAAATGTATTACAGCAAGCTCAGCAGTTTTAAAGCCTCATATCAGGCCAAGGAGAACAACCACAACTATAAATTATGACTATTAAAAAAATTGCACCCATTAAGAAATGTAACTATACCACAATAAACTCTTGATTATCTGATCCTAGTTCAGGTCTCATATTGGAAACCCAATATTCATTGAGCATATATTTGTAATGAATCAACTATGGTGATGTGTAATGAATCAACTATAGTCAAGTGGTGATCTAAAGTCAATATCTTGAAAAATATTTTATCATAATAAATTAAATTTGGTCATAAATGCAGTTGGGTGACTTTTTTCTATCATTATCATGTGTTGGAAAGAGCTGCCATTTCCAAATGTAATTTTAAGGGGTTTACCGTGGTCTGAATTTTGCCATTATTGAATTTATTAAACTGTAATACACATTTTCATTGGTAGAATCCTGCCAAAAACGGTCTTCTTGCAATTTTTTAAAGATTCCCGATGATGTTATTTTTCTTTCTTTGACTAGTTTATATACCCTAGACTGGTCTTCAAAGTGTACATTGAAAATAATTGTGTATAATATTACAGATTTTATCAAAAGAATTGCATGTTTTTTGTTATTAACGAGCTGCAGATCTGTGGCTTCGCGCAGACAGATGTCTTCTTATGCGGGAGTTTATTGTTCCCTATTACTCCTGTAATACTTTTTCATTGTACACTAAACTCTCAATATTTTGACACTTAGTGGACTTTGGGTTGTCGAAGTATCAAAATGTTGAATTTTGGGGAGTACATGGGATTTAACATTAATAGAAACATTAAAAATACAGGTTTTACATGTACATCTCCTGAATGTGTTAAATACTATGAACCTAAACCATGGCACAATTTCTACTTTTATTATAATGTAAGTCTCATCAAAAATATATTTAGTGGAAAAATATTTAGTTTTTGAATGTTTGTTGAGGTCGGCTCAGAGTGTTCAAACTATTTTGAAGTTTCACTGTATAACAGCAAAAAACTATTTGAGAGAACCATTGAAATAATTTACAGAATGTAATTGCTCAAATATTTTTTATATTATTATGAAATTTATAACTAAACTATAATGATCTTCCTCAAAAACAAAAATCTGATCGACACCTCGAGGCAATTTTTTTAATCCTTCTAGATAGGTAGATGTTTTGCTTCATTTGAAAATAGCAGTCCACTGAATTTAGATTAAATCAAATTCACTGATTCACAACATTCAAGCGAATGTCTCCTACATAGGGAAAAGCTTTTATCAAGTATGTGGTATATTGAGACCTAGGTCCATAATTTGGTGCAGAAAAGTAAAGTGGTAAAAATATACGAGTTTTATTAGTCATAGTCTGATTGAACCATGGGAAGGGGGAGGGTAATAGAGGATTTTATCCCCCATAAATCAGGTTTTTAATTTTTTCACTTAAAAAGAAACATAATAAAACTTTAACTAGCAATTTTGGACACAGCTCAAAAAAAAAACAATCAATTTAATATTCAAATTCAAATTCTTTATTGTTCGGAACTATTACAAAAATAGCATAGGCATAGTCAGTAAATGGCCTATAAGTTTTTTACAATTTGTCATACAATTACATATACAATTTGACATACACATAGTCAAAATCATAAAACGGTACATTAAACTCTACAGCCTACTGGATATTTAGAAGGTTAAAAATAACTAGGCTACATTTCCAATTACAAAATTTGTTTTGACTAGGCCTACTAAGTGCAAAACTCAGCATTTTTTAGTTGAAAATTGAAATTGTGGTTAACTGAAACACTGAAAAACTAAGAACTAAGAACATTAATCATTGCTCTACATTTGTTGTCCAATTGTTACCGAGTTTGTTAATAAAGAACGTTCATCCACTCATCAGGCTCTCAGCGGTCAACTGGAAGTCGTGTCAGTACCACCATTTAAAAACAAAAATTGTCCATTATTCATACCAATCTCTTGCCATAAGTTGAAGGATAACGTTATACTCAGTCTGAGATTGCCTGAGAGTTTGCGAGTTAAATAACTTATTACCAAGCTCTGAAATCCAATTTTTCACATGGTTATCATCTTACTAATATTATCAAGAATTAGGTCAACTAACTCCTGGATTATGTATCCCTGATGTCAAAAACCTGCCCTGAAAGTCTGATTCTCTCAGATCGAGCCAGTGAGCCATTTAACATGCCTGGTATAGATATAGTTTTATCTACTAAAAAGCTTGCAGGTGAAACCAAAATGAACAAGCTAACAAGCCCACTGACTGGACTGGTGAGAATCAGGTTTAAAGAATTTAGGTGTGCTGATAACTTATAAGCTGGATAGTGCAGTTATCCAAAAACCTAATATTATTCATCCAAACATGTTTGGAAATTTATATTTCTTTTAATTAAATTTTGTATTTTTACTTTCAGAGGTACCAGAAGAGGAATATGACCATCGATCACTGTTTGAGCGTCTCCAAGAACAGAAACAGAGAAAGGAATTTGAATTTGAAGAAGCACACAGACTGAGTTAGTATTTTCTGTCATTGACATATAATTTGAAAAAAGCTTCGGGTTGTTGGAGTTCAGTTACAGTGGAATCTAGATAATTATTCAATTATTCATACTCGTAGCCTGCTGTAGTGGCTAACGCCTATAATAATTTCATCTCAACGCGACGAAAACAACCACATTTGATATTGCAGAGCTCATGGCATGAATGTAGTTCCAGAAAAATATATACACCAAAGTTCAGCACCAAATGGTCTGTCACTTCTCAGGGTCAACTTTACAGTCATAGCTTGGAAAAAAACTAGCAGAATACTTTGTATCAACAAAATAAATCAGCTAAGAATGTCAAATCCGTTTAAACTCGGGTGGTGCGGTTAACAAAACAAGGTTGTTGCACGTGATATTCCGTGTGTCGCCATAGCGTGTACAGAATACTACCACGGAATAACGCGTGCGTCGCGGTTAAGGAGTTAAGTGTAGAAAGCCTGCTCTAATTTTTATCATACAAAAATTCTCAAAAAGCTTTCTAAAAAGTTGCCAAAATAGTCTACCACAAATCTCTACTTGATGATTTTTAGCGAATTTTCCCCATAGGGAAGAAGCTATTACCATAGACCATGATAAAACTTTTAGTTTTGCGGCCCCCAGAAGCAAAAAACACCATTCGTTTGAATTTTTAGAGATATATATATATATAAATTATTTAATTTTAATATATATAAACCTCTAAATGTCTGATTAAATAATTTTAAAATAGGGTACTGTGTTTTGAAATGTTAAAAATAACAGTATTAGTAGCCTTCATACATTTAACTTAACACAGCTATTATAAAGTACGTGGTATATTGAGACCTAGGTCCATAATTTGGTGCAGAAAAGTAAAGTGGTACTAATTTACAAGTTTTACTAGTCCTAGTCTGATTGAACCATGGGAAGGGGGAGGATAATAGAGGATTTTATCCCCCATAAATCAGGTTTTTAATAATACAATTTACCCTAGGCCGGTATCGTAAATTGTACGATAGCGGCCATAAAAATGGTCCGATCTTAATGAAATTTGGTACAGATGTGTAAAGTGGTATTCACTCGGACGAGTTCGTGAACCAGCCCGATCGGACCACCGGAAAGAGGGTAAAGGGGGATAAACCCCCCCGCCAAAAAATGGGTTTTTTCTTTTTCATAGAAAAATTAAATTTATCAAAATTTTGTTGGCACAATTGAATTCAGCTCGAAAAAACAAACAATTTAGTATTTTTGAATCACTGCTCTATGTCCATTGGTAACTGAGATATTGAAAGTGTTAAACACAGTACGCTGTCCCAATGTTAACCTTATGGGAAATAAGTAAAATTCTATATCTAGCTTATTTCTAAACATATCTTGATAAAACTTGGTTTGTGGCTTCATCTAGATGAGATCTAATGTTTGATAGTCTAAAATCCCCGATATTTCAATTTTCGTGGCAGCAAACCTGCATACTCATTCCTCATGTTATTCTTACGGAGCTTACAAAAACATGTCAAATCTCGCTATGTTGGCTTGAACTATGTTCTTTTGTACTTGAAATTCGCAGGGTATCCAGGTCTGCTGCAATGGGGGAATTATTGATCAACATGACAACATCATCATATTTACGTGAAAATAATGTCATTAATAGGCCAAGAAGTCACTTGTTAAGTTTCAGTGTCTAAAACACACTGTTTTTGAATTTTTATAAATTAGTTTAATAGGTTTTACCTTAACCAAATTTAGTGTTGCCAAGTGAGACATTTGATAGGCTAGTATTTTAAAACATACAGAAATATTAAAAAATAACTCATAAAAATAATTGGTATTTGGTCTTATGTGACAAGTCGGAGAGGTTTGTGTTGACTGAAATATTTACTCTTTAAAAATATGATTTACATCCTACTTTTTCAAAACAGCTTCCTTACACCCTTAAAATTTTGCTACATGTACAACACCCCTCCCCTTTTCTTTTTTCGAGAAGCTATTTCTATAACATGAATTGGCTATTACAACTTAAATTGTCATTTTTAAATGTGTAGATAATGAAAATTCCACACTGGAGAGTGAATGTGAAGTTAGAGTTGATAAAAACAATTGTAGATGAAAAATTTGGTTTCCAAAATAACATATTACAAATTTTTTAAGGTAATCTACTGTCCATTTGTGAATTACCACCAATTGGAATCTGAATTCATTGTACAGCCCAGACCAAAATCCTTGTGACTACAATTTTAACTGTGACTGCAAACTTTAAGCGAATAATTTAACATCCTCTTTCTTACAGAACACATGATAAAAGGATTAGATGATGATGAAATAGAGTTCCTTGATCTGGTTGATAGAAGTAAACTAGAGGAAGAACGTAAAAAATCACTTGAAGAAGCTCGAGAAATGGCTGATTTCCGTAACAAAGTTGCCTCCCTCCAAGAACAGTCTTTGGAACAAAGAATACAGCTTGAAATTAAAGGGAAGCCTCCACCGCCAACTGCCAATAGGTAAAAATGTATACTAAATATTTATAAATATTTAAAGCAGATAAGGGTCTTTTTCTAAATCCTTTAATTTGAATTTTTCAGAATTTTGTAAAAACCTCGTGTTAAAGCTTACTTGTCGGTATGGTGGGGTTGTGACAATGGCCGATATCAGCTGGATACTCAACCCTTATTTTAAAACATTTCAATCTTAACAGGTTGCTGTTGGGCATACGCCCATTGAATTTCCCTATTAGATCCAATTTAAATTCTAGATTTCATTAAATTTCATAACTTGATTCTATATATCTTATTTCATTAGAATTTATCACAATATACTAATAAGTTTTATTACATCTAATTCAGTTTTACATTCTTTGCATTCAGTTTCATTCAGCATGAATTTTTATATTCAGCATGAATCAAATTGCTTCATACATGATTACAAGTTCCGCACTGTTACACCTTGGACTTCCCTTCTTTTTTAAGCCCTCGTAAAATTAATCGACAATTTCTTAATCTTTCTGTCTACTGTACCTGACTACTTTCTGTGCAAACCTAACTGCTTCTTAGTTGCTTTTTAAATATTTCAAAATAATAAAAATATTTTCTGGAACCTCTTAATTTTAACCAGAAAATGCAATACAATTTCCCGTTTACAGTGGGCGATCATCACAGATGAAGTTGCTGGCCGGAGCTGTTGTTAAGAAGCGACCCTCGGAAGGTCAAAACACTTCACCAAAAAGACAAAGGACCGAATCAGATTCAGAGAAGAAGTCTGGCGGCGAGCAAGGTGATCCTTGTACTAGAGAAGAAACGTCCAAACGCTCAAGATGTGAATCTGAAGGTAGGAGATACACAAAAAATTAAAATTGATCCTTTTTGCTTGAATTTCTATGTGAATGGCAAATGTCTATGTGATTGCATATTAGATATCTATGTGATAGCAAACTAAATTTGTTTAAACAAATGCTTGGGCAAGAGTTCAGATTTACACAGTACCGGCCCTAGGGGAGGGCGACAGGGGCGGCCGCCCTGGGCCTCACGCCTGGGAGGGCCTCGCACTTCTGACAGGAGTTTTACTTTTTTTTTTATTTATTAGGTGACAACAAATAATAAAATTACAATAAAACAGCACAGAGATATTTACTAAACCATGAGAATAATTTCACATGTAATATTAAAACTACAATTTAAAAAGGCGGCAAAACGGTAAACCAAATATGACCTTCACCTTTTAGGTTATTTGATAAAGGTGTATGGTTTGTGCGTGACCTATAGAAAATAATCTTGAACAACTGGAAGCATTCTAAGTAAATACAGTAATCACTAGGTACCGAGGGAGAGAAGCAGGGAATTAATGTTCCTTTAGTTTCATCCGTTCTATGCCGAAATGTTATTGCCGGTGAATCACAAAATGTTTTACAGTAACACAGTAGTAGCGTTGGAGTTGCATGACACAATCACCAAACTAGGACAAGGAGACCACCTAAATTGACAGCTTATGATGGTGAATTTCCCAACTCTCCTTCTCAAATTTTCCAATTAAATTGTCACAATTTAATAGTTTTCAACACAGTTTGACAGATTTATCAAAAAAACTGTTAGAGATTTGCGGTCTAAAAAGTTGGGATTTTTTTCTCTAAACTAAGTCATGGATGTACTAAAGCAGACAATGTGTTCACTCTTGGAATTAGAAACTCCGTAACTGTTAGGCATTGCGTTGTTTCCTTTGAGAATTTGTGGCTGGTTGGTGTGTGGTTATAGTGCCCGCCTACAAACTTGTAGGTAACCGGATCGATCCCGAGAAAAGTTAGTAGCTTTTTGAAGGGTTGTTTCTGGAGCCAGATGCCATTGGTTGTTGGGCTGTTAATTAACAGTCCTGTCTAAGGAACATGCCAACCTTAGTCAGTAACAAGGCTACAAGCCCGTGCCACTATCACCACGCTCATCACATTCATCCTTCACTCTTATTTAGGGTAACGTCCTCTATGAGTTCCCTGTCTCAAAAAGAATGATTAAGAATGAATATCAGGAACTACGATGTTTTCCATTACCGGACTACTCTTACACGTAATTTACATGTGATGAAATATGATATGTGTCTTAAAATTAAGAATGCACTGAATAGAATTGGCGTTGGGGGGCCTCGCAAATGTTTTCTTGTCCAGGGCCTCGCACTCGCTAAGGCCGGCACTGGATTTACATTACTTTTCATAGCCCGTCGTATTCTGTATCCACTAAAAATAATCTCTTGTATTGAAAACACTAAGTTGAAACCCGAGAACCCTAACTCAGTACATACCGAGAGTTTATTTTAATTTAAAAAAATTTGATTCAGAAAATGTATGTTTTAACATAGCATTTCCCAAAGTTTAAAAAATAAATCAGATTCCTGCTCCAGTTTTATAAGTAAAAAAACCCTTTTCTTTACCATCCGTTATTTTTGTATGTTTAGAACTCTTTCAAGGTTGATTTGAAAATTGGGATACTATTTTTATAAAACATCGCACTTAAAGTATATCAGTCAAGAGTGTACCAGTTACCATGGTTTGAGTAAACGTATTAATTGTTAAGATTGGTACAAATCAAACATGCAATGGATTTTTTAGTTTTGGACTTATGAATGTTAGCTTGAACTCTGAAATAATTTAAATAATTTTGCTTAATTACTCAGAGCTACATACTAAATAAAGTATGGGGCTTAATGACATTTTGCATTTGTGTTGATATTCTTTTGTCTGTTAACAGAAGCAGTTGTAGAACCACCTCTTCGATGCATTGGAATCGTGCCTGGTCTCACTTCTTACGAGGCATCTAGTGACAGTTGCAGTGATAGTGATTCGTTAAATAATTTTGCTTAACTTACTCAGAGCAACATACTAAATAAAGTATGGGACTTAATGACATTTTGCATTTGTGTTGATATTCTTTTGTCTGTTAACAGAAGCAGTAGTAGAACCACCTCTTCGATGCATTGGAATCTTGCCTGGTCTCACTTCTTACGAGGCATCTAGTGACAGTTGCAGTGATAGTGATTCGGACTTAGAAATTAATAAAGCCAAATTTGATCTCCTGGGCAGAAAAATATGCAAAAAAAGTGAGGCCGTGTCAGCATCACAGTGATTTTATGTTTTGGTCTGTACTTTCAAAAACAATTTAATTTGTAATTTTGTTCCAAATGGAAAGAAATTTAAGTGAAAAAGTGAAGCAGGTATTTACAAAAAGTTATTGTTATTTTCTGTGCTACTTATTATTTCAATGTACATTGTTTGTCATTTTATTTAATCTTTTCCTTTAGAAGGTAACATATGTTTTTTATTTCTAAAAGTGGATAGAGCTTAAAAATTATACGAATTTCGGATTTTTAAATACATTTATTTGCATTTTAAAATTGTGTTTTGATCTTATTGCAAGTCCTTAGCAGAGTACCTAAATCACAATGAAAAAACTGTATGTAAAGAACAGAACATTAAAACTAGACCTATAAAAGAGGTTATTGGTTTGTATATATACTAGATAGGTCGTAGCTCGAAATCGAGCAAAAAATCATATAGTAAAAGAATAAAGAATAAACAGCCTACTTATAAACGTTTCAATTTTAATGAAACTGCTAAATTCAATAACAAAATTATTACTTAACTAATGCATGAAACTTTTAAAGTCCATTCATTTGATCTACCACAGGAGATTCTGGTAAACAATGTTTTGGAAAACACCTTGATTTTCCCATGTGCTCTTGTTTTTTAAATGTATATTTTATTACCGCCAAAAGATCGAGCTCTGCTTACAGCATCATGTAGCTGACCCAGAGCAAATACTGGTGCCGTGAGCCTTTGGGGGATCCAATAAAGTGCAGGGATTGCCCCTGGACTTTATTCATAACTATCGCCAAAACAGATATTACAGGGAACGGCTATCTTTATAGGATAACTTTCCTTTGTGGCAACAACGTGTAAATGACGCATTATCTCTGCCAGTCTATTCATTCTTGAAATGCAACCCACCGCAATGAAAAAATTTACGTTCAGAGGTTGGAAGGAGCATCAAATGTTACATCGGGAGGGTGATGGCAACAGTCGCAATCGTGTTTCCTCCGACTCCTCCGACCGGTCAGTGTTCGCCTTCTTCTTATTGGTAGCATTATAACTGACCAAATTCAAAAATAAATTGGCTCAAGTTAATACAACTTCAAAAAACACTATGCTGAAATGTATTGAGATATCGTAAACTACATTATAAAACTAGTAACTGGAGTGTTTAAGCCCCTTAAAACACTTCATAATATAACCTAAATTACACAATAAATCTCCAAAAAGAAAACTGTTGAATTCACGTTTTAGAAGCCAAATCAGCTGTAAAAATAAAAATGACCTTTGCAAAAATTAATTATAAGTGCTGAAATCTATGGTTTACCTGTAGAACTATTCCAGAGCTTGACCATATGTTCAGTTTGTAAACAAAGTGACCTGAGCTTGCTCAAATGTCGATTAGCGCCACTGTTCCGAAACTTCAGCCCTTTACTGTACTTTAGTGACGCCCTTTTTTAAAATTCTGAGACATATTGACAAATCAACATAAAAATCTCTTTAATTTGACACCTCAAACGTTAAAATCCATCCAGCCATTATTGAGGCTCGACTGTGAAAAGAAAACCGGTTGCGTATTAATATATAGATTACGTTTGAAGTTTATGGATGGGACTCCATTGGACTGTTTGTCATGAAACTTGGTACATGTATGTAAACTTTCAAGGAGAAGGTTTTTAAGCCACCCGTTTCATCTTAAATCAGTTGGGTGCCTCCCGAGTGACCCAAAAGGGCTCCCATATCAATCTTGCAAAGATATTGTTTACGTAAAAGCTAATGACATGCTTCCATGAACTAGTGTTCTTTGGTAAATAGTCAAATACTGGATAGCCAAGACAATAAACTGTCCAACTCATATTCTGAGGGTTGTCAGTTTGAATCCTGACCAGGATCGAAACTGGGTCCAGTTGCCATTGGACTATGAATTAATTATGCTATTTAACAAAATGTCGCCGTTAGGTAGTAACAAAACCCGGGTTTAGACTGTTCCCAATTATTATGCATATTTATATTCTTAATTAATTACATTCAAAGTTTTGTTTTCTTAAAAAGTACTAAAATGCATTTCAATGCAGATTTAATTCATTGAAATCTGTGTAACTGTCCAATTCGATGAGACCTAATATCGCTTCTCTTTAAATTTTAGAGTGGTTATTTTAATTAAAACATTTGATGGAAACTATAATTTCACTTTGAAAGGCTAACAGTAATATTGCATGTCGGTTTATTTATTTTATTTAATTACAATCGTCACATTACATCAGTGAGTTGACAGGTGACTTGTCCAATTCATACACCTAAACTTAAAGCCAAATAAAATTCACTTTTATACTTAATCTGTAAAATATTCATCTAATAAGTAGTATGCCCTCTCCAATAACCATGTCTTTAGTATTTTCTTGAATTTTGTTAGAAAGTCAACGATTTTTGTAGAGGAAGGTAATCTGTCGAATACCTTTGGGGCCAATTCTGTGGTGACAAATGATACAATTTAAGCCTGTGTTTTGATGGTTTTATTAAATATTTATACCTGGTGTCATGAGTATGGTTATGCTGGCGCTCCATGAATCCATCAAAGTCACTTTTTACCATGACAGCGAGTTGATAAATGTGTGAGTTATTAAGAGTGAGAATTTTAAATTGGACAAAAAATTCTTTACAGAGCAATTGTAGAGACTTTGGCAACCACCCTGATGGCTCTTTTTTTTGCAGAAGAAAGATTTTTTTTGCACGGTTGGCAGATCCCCTAACTATTACACCATAATTCATGATTGAAGAAAAATAACCGTGATAGGTCATGATAAGTGTTTCAAAGTTGGCAGTATCTCTAATTACCCAGAGCACAAATATAGCTGATATCTTTTAGAAACATGTTCGATTTGTGATTGCCAATTAAATTTTGAATCGATCTTTATACTTTAGTTTATTTAAAATCAATTAATTATGAATGATATTTAAAATTGTCAAGAAAGATATATTTTTCTCATTTCCCCAGTAATATTTACACATAACCATTTACACATAGTACCAGCAAAGTACTATGAGTGTTTCAGGAGGAGATTTCTTTGTGGATAGGGGGTCAGAGTTCCCTGATGATACCTAATATATTTCCTTGATGGCGACCTACTCAATTCAATTCAATTCAATTCAATTCATTTATTCTCAAAAAATTTTACAATTATGGCCCTGTAAGTCAAAAATTGACTTATCAACAGGGACCTATTAACTAGAAAAAAATTAATACATATAATAATAAATATTCCAAGTTTGTACTCCATGTATGGCACAGTCTGGGCATTAAACCATAAAAAAAAACATACAATGTTCTGGAAAGAATTAACAACCACAATTTTAATTATTATGTGTATTAAGAGCAGCCCCTGATGGTGGGATATTTGTCTTTCCGTCTAGGTTATGGTAACCCTGCAACTACAAAGTTATTGAAACTTCAACTACATGACGTGACATGACATTGACAAAAAGATGAAAAGGAGAAAGTTATGTGGAAATCTAATCAATAAAAAATTCTCAGTTTAGACTTTCTTTTTTCAATATAACAGTTCAGAGCAAATAAATATTATTTAATTCATCCCAAATATCCCTGTATCAGTAACAGCAGGTGTATGTACTAACCATGAATGTGATAACAAAACTACTAACCAGTTTTCTGTGGGTCTATAGAGTTTCTAACTTTCATGTGAAAATGTGCTATTTATGTTTTCCTAAAACTTATGTGGATGTCTTCACAGGTATTTGTTTTAACAATAACGCATATTTACCAGTTTTCTTGTCATATGTTTGTAGGCTAGGCCTCCCATTTCTGTATTGGCTAATCTCTAAGCCAGCTGATAGGCCTACTTATCAGATCACAGAACTGCCTCTAAAAAGACAAAAAAGGCCTAGGCTATAAGATAGTTACGATTGTTAAAGTAACACTATATACTACTTAAATTTAACAGTCATAAATCAATTCAGACCTATATCGGTAGAATTAGGCTTAACTGTTTGTTTTACATGGGGATATATAACATTATGGGCCTACTACCTAATAAGTCCAAAGTCTGCATGACTGTACAGCCTAACAGCCTACAATCCGTCTTATCCTACATAACTGCAAAAAACAAACTTGTAACTACATATTTTTACTCAACAGGTCATAAGCCTACCAAAAACAAACTTAACACGCCAAGTAATATATCTTAAGCCTATAAAAACTCTGCAAAACTTAACAAGTGACAAAGGTAAGCCTATTTAAACTACACAAACTCAACAAACCTATTAAATCTGTCCTAAACCTACATAAAATATGAAAAACTTAACAAGTGACTAGATTACTCGAAGAGGCCCAAGCCAACATAAACAAAACAAACTTAACCAGCCTATTAAATCTGTCCTCAACTTACATAACTATAAAATATATATATAAAAAAAAAGTAGCGTCTAATCAAAAACACTATAGCCTATCAGTCAAAAGAGAAAAACTTGACCAATATGTTAAACTTACATTAGGCCTAGTCCTACATTCTAAATTGGTTTTGGACCTATCAATATTATGAGGAGATTTTACAGTAACTATGTGCTTTCACCGTATTGAGTTTATGAACCAATCATACACCAGTTTCTTAAATTTAAAAAAATTCTCTTCAAGGAGAATGTTTTCAGGGAGCAAATTATAGAGAGTAGGAACGACAAATGACAGTAGCCTCTCTCCAAAAACTGATTTAGGTGTTTCAACTTTAAACCTCTCTTGCACCCTAAGGTTTCTATGTATATACTTTATATTCTTGAGTTTATACTGTTCGCTTTGTTTATGCTCTATAATAACATTGTACTTGTAAAAGTCTTTTGGTGTCAGGGTTTTTGCTGTTTTGAAAAGAGCACCCAAATCATCCCTCAATCCTCTGTCAAAAAGCATACTTAAACATTTCCTCTGCTGACTTATGATTTTTTTGATATGACAATCAGCAGCAACTCCATACAGGCAAACTCCATACCGAATAACAGATTCTACTAATGATTTGTATATTGATATTTTCACTTTATCGTTCAACATATTTTTTAGTCTGTAAATAGATGCAATTGCTGGTCCCAGCCTTTTGTGTATTTTATAGGTATGATCTTTCCAAGTAAGTCCATTATCTATTTTTAGGCCAAGGTAATTACAACTGTTTACTGTTCGTAGAACTGGGCATCCACAGTTTCCTTCCTCTCTAAGCATATAAGAAGCAAAACTCTGCAAACACATGCAGTCATGAATTTTTAATCTCGGAGCTTCGTTAATCTTTTTATTTCTCAGATAAAAATGCATCATAACAGTCTTTTGTGCATTTATAACTAGCCCCATATCATGAGCAAACCTAGATATATTGTTTAAATCCTTTTGCAGGTTGTTTATAACTGTTCTTAAGTTCTTTCCTGTCACCAGTAGCAGTATATCATCTGCGTAGGCTAGTATTTTGCCGTGACTTACTTTATTGAATATATCGTTAAGCAATATAATGAAAAGTAATGGTCCTAGAATACTTCCTTGAGGCACACCAAATCTACTAATTTTAACCTCACTAAAGCAGTTTTTAACCTTAACTGTAAATTTTCTCCCGTTCAGATACGATTCAAAAAAATTCAATAGTTTATTTTTTATTCCAATTTTAAATAAAGCCTGTTTCATCATTTTGGGGTCTATTGTGTCAAATGCCTTGGATAGATCTATAAAAACAGCCAAAACGTGCTCGCCTTTGTATATACTATTATTTAGTTCATTTCCTAAGTTCATAAAAAGTTGTTCAGTACTCTTACCCTTTTGAAAGGCATACTGATTATTATTAATAATGTTATTTTCCTTCAAATATTTATTTATCTTATCAGCAACATATCTCTCAATTATCTTGTCAAGAGTTGGGAGGATAGCGATTGGTCGATAGTTTTCAAATTTTTTGTACTGTCCAGACTTATAAATAGGTCTCACTATAGCTGTTTTCAGACTGTCAGGAAATTCTCCAGTTTTCAGAGATAAATTAATAGCATCCGATAAAATAGGTGCTATAACGTGTTTCAAGAACTTGATATCTTTACATCTTATTTGGTCAATTCCAGGAGATTTCACTTCATCAAGTTTATCAATTATTTTTAATACATCGTTAGTCGTGGCCTTAGGTATGTAACACTCAAATGAATTTAAGCTTTGATTGAGATTAATTTGCTCATCATATCTCAAATCACAGTGATGTATTATTGACTCAACTCCAAATAGAAATTGATTACAAAAACCATTTGCAATTCCTGTAGCAGACAGATTTAGCGATGCCATTCCATTTTCTATTTGTTTGTCAACACTCTTTATTTTACATCTACCTAAAACTGTATTTACACCTTCCCATACCTTTTTTGTGTCTTTGGCTACTTTACTAAAATAGGCTTGATAATAATTATTCTTTGCAAATCTTATCCTACTGTTAACTCTATTCCTGAAAGTTTTATATATATTTTTATGTCTTAGGTTTGCTGGGTCTGATTTCCAAATTCTAAATAAGCGATCTCTTTCTTTAATCATATTTTTTAATTCATATGTCATCCATTCTTTATCTACTCTTTTATGTGGGTTTTCTCTAGACCTATCAACAATATATTTGCCATTCTCATAAGCTCCTTTAAAACTTCTTATGATATTATTAAAAAATATGTTTACATCATTAGTCTTAAGTGATTCCCAATTTACTTTCAAAAGTTCTTTTCTTACTTGTCTATCATCAATTCTATAAATTTCCTTTTTATTATTTACTACATTTTTTATTCTAGGTTCTAATACTAATGTTATCAGGTAGGTCTTTTCAGCCAAGTCAGTGTAAATGAGAGATAATTCGCAAAATATTGAAAAAGCGAGTGAGTTAAAGTAAGTGAGTTGAAAAAGTAAGTGAGCACTGAATGGTTGAGAACCACTGTTATAGGCCAATTTTGTAAGGTGCAGACTTGGTAAAAGCAAATATAATTTTAAAGGTGTACATTCAAAGCCTCACACCTGCTTAAAAAACAAATTAAGAATCTCATGTTTTAATCCGACAAAAAAATCTACACGATATGTTTTATAACTGTTATATGATACTCAATTTAATAAGATATTAATTTTACTCTTAGGTAATACTACAATTTTGTCAAAATGGTTGAAAAGGGTTAACAAGGTTAAGGAAGCACTCATCACCACCACAGAAAACACTGATGGCAATAAAAAACTAAACAATAAAAGCTATTGAAATAAATGTTTTATAACTTAAATTTTTCGTAGGGTTTACATAAGGATGGTATCATTTTTAGGTACTCTAAAATTATTAATGCATTTTGTGTGGGAGATCCTGGAAGTGTTTGCTCTGTACGATATGATGAACAATTTTAAATATGGCAGTTGTCCCTATATTACATTGATTTATTACAATAAGCTATAATAAGTCTCTATGTAATTATGTAAACAGTGTCCGGAGAGGCTATTTACACAGGAGCTGCCCCTGGGGTCAGTAGAGTGTGATAGTAACTGTAGGCCACCACCCAGCCATACACGTCATCAACTGAAACAAATAATACAGGTTGAAGGCAATTGGTAGTCTGAAGAAGAAAAAAGTTAATGGAGAAAGTATGCTTGTCATGGTTTCCGATAAAAACCTCAAAAATGCCAATTGTGTTGAAACACACGAAATTAAAATAGTTTATTGTACACAAAATTACTATGATTCAATCGATATCTAATTAAATGTTGTTTTATATACTAAACAAGTTATAATAGTATATTTTGCAACAAGGGCCAAAAATGAGGTTTTGTAGGCTCGAGACCGTGTTTCAAATTCGAGGCGAATTCGAGAATTTGAAACGATCAAGAGCTGCAAAACCCTTTCGGCCGAGGTGCGAACGCTATTTTTTTACCACACTACATAATCCTATAACTTTAAAAATCTGATTACTTACTTAACACACCAGAAAACAAAATTTTGACGTTATGAGTAACGATACATATTCTTTGTCATGGCTTAAGTTTAAACAAACACAGCTACAAAAATCACATGATCTCAACTATCCTGTCTTTTGAACCTATTGAATGCTGCATAATTAAGTGATGTTCTCATGTTCTTTCAAGCAAATAAACGATCAGCTGACTTTCGGCCCTAGGGCCGAAAGGTTTTGGCCCTCTGGCGGAAAAGAGCTGGTTTCAGCCACCAAATGACGTTTGTAAAGCAGGTGATATCGTTGTAGTGTGGGGAAAACACTATTGTTGACTGTGATCTCTTCAGTACAAATTACATTTTTCACTTAATTTTTTCAGATATTTAAGAGAATGAGTTAGTGCAAGAGAAGAGAAGCTAAATATTTATGGGCTTTATGTGATTATGTTGTATGTTTGTAAAAAATAGCTGGCCTGGTTTGCGCAATGTTTAACCATAGATTGTAGCACCTGGGCAAAACTTGGATTACCAGCTATTATCAAGAGCATAAAATTAGGTGGGCAGCTATACTCACCAAGTCTTCTGTTAAAAGTTTTAGATTAAAAGAATAGCCTAAATTCTTTTTCAAAAATTCTCTTTTCACACTTAAAATGCAGTTTGCAATTATATGTATCTTTTTAGAATAAAAATACCAAAGACTATATAGTGGAACCTCAGTTAAACATCACCCTTGAGACCGAGACGGTGTGACGGTTAAGAGAATAGATGGAAGACGGAAATTTCATTATAAACCTGTACTGTTAGTGTAGATTTAAAGAATTTGGGATAAATTATATGTATAAGTGGATAATACATATTATTTATTAAATAAAAAAAAGTTCCGGCCAAATCATTAGGCGGGTTGCGAAAAATGGAAACTCCAGCTGTATAAATGACTTGATGTTAAAGACACCTCCGCTCCTCTACACAGTTAAGTAGTTAAACATATTTCCAACAGATAGAAGCACATTTACTTGGGTATGTTTGGCGAACTTACTCAGCTGATTTAGAGAATATAAACAAAGAGCATAACTGTCTATAACTTCAGATGGGGAAATGATTGGTTAAAAATATATTTTGAACGCTAGCAGCATTTAATGCACTCACTCACCCGCCTAATGATTTGGCCGGAACTCTACATACAAATGAGAATAGAACAGAACTGGTATAATGTAAGTTGTACTTGTCCAATGTTTTTACGGCGTCTATTACGACACATTTGAAGTACAGTAGTGGTGACAGATAACAGAGAGTGACAGTTAATCGATGTTCTACTGTACCTCATTATACAGTACATCAAACAAAACTATCCAATTTCTAAGATACTTACTCATAGTTATGGAGTTGACAATGTACCATTCTAGTTGATACTCCTCAATGTAGAACATATAGAAGGTCACATTTGCTAAGAGAGTGAACTCGAGGATGGCGACAATCGGTGTAGTGATCAGCCAGTAAGGCATCAGCTCTGGCTTGCGCTGTCAGGATATGTTAACATGTAGGTGGGTTATGAAACAAAATAATTTTTAGGATCAATCTTAGTAATAGTAATTAAGTTTATCAATATACTGTTCTTATTTTACTTTGCCAAAATCAATTGTCTTAGGAGAAACATCTTGAAATATGTAATATGTGAAGTGTCTCTTCTTCGTCTCAGAATTTCAATGAAATGGATCACTCAAGTGCAGTCAGTTATTGGATCAGTGGCACTACCTGTCGACATTAAATCAAACTCAATTCACTATATTGCAACGAAACATATGGGCCTGGTTTACAATGTTTACTGTAACCATAGATTGCAGCACCTGAGCAAAACTGGGATTACCAGCTATTAACGAGAGCATAAAATTAGGTGGGCAGCAAAACTCACCAAGCCTTCTGCTAAAACTTAGATCAAAAGAGTAAATTTAATATTTTTGTTGAACTGTCAAAACTTTGTGATTTGCAAGGCCTTTAACCTTCAATCGAGTGTTTACTTAAATACGATCATGTGGTTTATCATCAATTGCCTAAACAAATCATAAACACTATTTTGCCAGTAGCGCCTCTCACTCACTCACCTAATTTGGTGTTCACACAATGACATAATCATTTTTACAATCTATGATAAAAGTTAAGTCAAGGCACCATGTGTAAGATCTTTTCTGAAAATGGCCACCGCATGAAACCGAAATCCTTAATAGCACTGGTTCTATTCATAGAAAAATTGTTTGGCTGTAAATAAGGTATTCCAGTAGCCCAGTCATTGTTCCATAACTTATAAGGTTCTCTAAAAATGGTGAATATATTAATTTAATTTTCTACTTATTTTTAGGGTACAATTACAAGTTACAACAGTTGTAGACTTTCTGATTACCTCGTAAGTGCCCTGAAGCAGCAGTGTGGCTGTGCAGCTCTGGATGACCTGCACTGCCATGTTCACTATAACCATCACCTTTTCGGTCCCTGCACGTTGTCAATTTGTTATAGGCTGCCTACATAGTAAACCTTAGAAAATATAGGAATGTCATGCAAGATGTTGGGTGGATTTGGTTTTTGGATACGCTGCTCATGTTGAGCTCACAACAAAATTCAAAGTTTTCACTTTGGGGCACCACAGCGTGGTATTTTCTAGCGTTTTTTTTTTCAAATTTCCTCATACAGGGTGTTCGAAAATTATGATAAAATATTTTAGTATATGATAGTAGAGGTAAAAAAATTAAAAAAATTTACGTAAACCTAGGTCCTAAAGTGCTTCGTTTTGTATGTGTGTCTGTTTGTGATTTTAGCGAATTTCCTTAAAGGAATAAGCTATTACGGTAGTACTCATGGTAAGACCTAAGTCCGAGACCATGTTAACTTTTCATTTTGGGGTCCCCAGAAGCAAAAAACACCATTCGTTCGAATATATATATATATATATATATATATATATTTAGTTTAAAAAACATTAAAAAAAGGGTACTCTGTTAGTAAATTATGTATCATTTTAACATATTAGTAGCCCTAATCACAATAATCGTTTTTTCAATATATATATACACAGGGTGTCTAAAGTCCGTCACCAAACGCCATAACTTTGTTTATTGGGTCAAAATAAGCAAAAAAGTTCCTGTGAAGGTATGTCCTAATATGCATATTTACCCAGATATCCGCCATTTTGTATTTTTCACAAAATATTTTTTATCTCCGAAGTTTGTGAATTGATTTTTTTGAAACTTGGTATGTACCTATAACTAGTCAAGGTTAGTTTATGTAAAAATAATCAGCATGATCGAATCGTAAATTTCAAAACGGCGGCCGCCATTGAACTTGAAATATCGGAAACACGTTACGTAGTACAAAAAATATGAAGAATTAAAATTTTTAGAAAATTCAATTTCCTGTCTATTGACACCAGAATTATGAAAATCAGTTAATAAATAACTGAGTTATGGTAAAATTTATCTACTGAGGCAGCGTAATTGACCTATGTCAGCGCATGACTCAATGCAACAATGGGCCATTCTCCTTCCAATTTATGCTGCCTCGTTGGATAAATTTGACCATAACTCAGTTATTTATTGACCGATTTTCATAATTCTGGTGTCAGTAGACAGGAAATTAAATTTTCTAAAAATGTTAATTCTTCATATTTTTTTGTACTACGTAACGTTTTTCTGGTATTTCAAATTAAAAATTTTAAGCAGCCGCCATTTTGAAATTTACCATTCGATCATTCTGATTATTTTTTCATAAACTGACCTTGACTAGTCATAAGTACATACTAAGTTTCAAAAAAACCGATTCACAAACTTTGGAGATAAAAAATATTTTGTGAAAAATACAAAATGGCGGATATCTGGGTAAATATGCATTTTTGGACATACCTTCACCGGAACTTTTTTGCTTATTTTGACCCAATAAACCAATTTATGGAGTTTGGTGGCGGACTTTACAGACACCCTATATATACACAGTATATATATATATATATATATATATATATATATATATATGTCTGTTAACACGATATCGGCCGTAAATATGATCCGATCTTAATGAAATTTGGTACAGACGTGTAAAGTGGTAATCACTCGGACGAGTTCGTGAACCAGCCCGATCGGACCACCAGAAGGGGGGGGTAAAGGGGGGTAAACCCCCCCAAAAATGGGTTTTTTGAGTTTTTTACATAGAAAATTAAAAATTATCAAATTTTTGTTGGCACCATTGAATTTAGCTCAAAAAAACAAACAATTTAGTATTTTTAATTACTGCACTATGTCCATTGGTTACCGAGATATTGAAAGTGGTAAACACAGTACGTTGTCTCAATGTTAACCTTATGGGAAATAAGTAAAATTCTATATTTCGCTTATTTCTCAACATATCTTGATAAAACTTGGTAAATGGCTTATTCTAGTTCAGATCTACTAAATATTGAATTAAAACCAATCAGTTTAAACACACCTGTAGCAGCAAACCTGCATACTCATTCCCCATGTTATTCTTATGGAGCTTACAAAAACATGTCAAATCTCGCTATGTTGGATTAAAATATGTTGTTTTGCATTTGAAATTCGCTGAGTATGCAGGTCTGCTGCAACGGGGGTATTTACATATTTAATCATATCTAACGAACCTCTTAGTATTAACTTCAAACTTGGGATGACCACTATTAAGGATTATTGTTTCAAGAAGTATCAAATTTCTTTTTTATACCATTTCAAAATGGCAACTGTTTTTTGTTTACAAAAGCTAAATATCTTAAAAACCATAAATTTTAGAAAAATTATATATAGAAGATTATAAAAGTTATTATAATCTTATAATATTAAGATTATCATAATCAAATAACCAATAATAGAGAAATATTTAATTTTCCGAATAAAAACATGCAAATTTCAGACATTATGTTCTAAAGAACCATGTTTTTATTTAGAAAAGTTAAAATTTCTCCGTTATTAGTAGTCTGATGGTCATCATAATCTTAATAAAAGCGTTAATAGGATCAAATTTGGATGATTCTTTGTCTCTTACTTTGTCTTAGTGAGTAAATCATTCAACTTTCTCACTATCATTTTTTAGTGTGCAGGTTCGCTGCAACGGGATATTTTGTAGAAGTAAAATAAACTGATTTCCATCACACTGTTTAGGCTTTGAACTGGCTAAATAACAAAAGAAATCTTCCGACATTTAGGCGTGTTTAAAATCAGCTTAAAAGCATCGTAAATTTTTTTATGTAGAAGTTAAACAAATAAACTGATTCCCATCACACTTTATCCAAGCTTGGAGGTGTGACTCATGGTCATGGGGCTCGTATGTCTCGAGAGCTAGACAATTTCTTGACCGGGCGCGATATTCACACATTCCTCAGTGGGCGCTATTTTCACTGGGCGCGATTTTCGTACAACCGTATTTTCCGATCGCGGAAAAATTGCGTAAATGCTGTAAATTGAACTACGCAAACCGCCGAAAAAGACAATGTTGGACATTTACCAACAGCTGATTAATGCCACAAATAGTGCCAAATACTCGGCGAACATGATTTTTCCGTCCGCTACTCGGACGGAAAAATCGTGATCACCGAGTAATTGATAGGAGTGGCTTTACAAAATATTAACGACACACACAACTTAATAACTTCTTTTGTTTTGAAAAAGGTACTCCACAGGCCTAGTACGAATGTATCGGAAAAATAAAGAAAACTCACCTCTCAATTCGTTTAATTTCTAGAAGTCATTTATGATTTATGCCATCAGACCACATCAGACTGCATGAAATTGCGAGTTTTCAGTTAAAGGTAAGAGTCTGAACCTAATAATTTTTGACGAGTCACTGAGATTCATTCATAAAATAATCCTTAAGTTTAAAAATGAAATAAAGAACTTATATGCTGCCTTAATTTTTATCAATACCGAACACGCTCATTCTAGTATAGTGGATATCGCTCAGACTATGCAGGCGCTTTCGTTTACCGTACGCCCCTGTGACAAAATTATCATGGCTTTTCCCAGGGGTTTAAAAATATCTGTCTAATCAAGCATACCACTGCGAGTCTTTTAGCCCATACCGTTCCTTTTTAGCAGGTAGCAGGTGACTTCTTGGGAAATCCCAAGCCCAATTAACATTTTCATTCCAGCCTGATTTGGCTCAACGAATTCCTCTTAAGTAGGAACCACAACGATTACATCGATAAAACAGTAATTTGTTCACTGAACGATTAATACTTGTTCTACCTTTGATTTTTCCATTAGATCCGCCCACAAACATCGCTATTGCCTAGGAAATAGATCTAGCACCTTTTTGAAAATTGGTTTAACTTAAACTGTTTTACCGATTAAAGTCATGTACTGTACCTATAATACCAGGTTATCGTTAAAAAATATTTAAAATAAAGTAAAAATACTCACCAGTAAGGGTAAATTTTATGACAGCAAGTTCTAAGAATGCAAACAAAAGTAGTAGTGCAGACCCGCTCTGGAAATTTTGCAATCACAACATTGAATTAATACATCATTGAGTTCAATTATACTAAACCCCTCTTATATATAAATCTACGTGTAGACCTATCAACATATCGAAGAAACTATTTAATTAGAGCTAAAGTTCAGGCAACGAATAATAAAAAAAATGTACATAGAGGAAATTGCATGGAACACAATTTTTGACTTTGCAGCTTTGTTTGGACTAATTAGGAGGTCAACATAAAAATTGGTCCAAAGTTAAGGGCTTGGTGAGCTCATAAAAAACGTTAATTTTTCAAGGAATTATCACAAATATATAAAATTCCTTGAAAAATAACGTTTTTTGTGTGCTCGCCAACACTTTTATTTCAGACTAATTTTTATGATTGAGGTTGTCAAATTACTGGAAATTTTATCAATGTTTCCTGAATGCCGTTCATTTACCTTTAGGTGAAAAAAAGCGTTGCCCCATTGGGCATGTATGTTACCCATAAATTTACACGTATTTCTTGTGGAAGGGGTATTTGTTTAAATATTAATAAAATTAGTGCTTACCTTATAAATGGTTGGACCAAAATAGACATATTATATACTTACCTTACAGGAAAATTTAATTTTCTTTATTTAATAGGGAATACTAAAAATTGATCTTTTTCAAGATATTTAGGAAACCCCAAAAAATTGTACCTTCAGACCCCCCTCCCTCCCTCCCTCAAGGGCTACGGTCGGGGACTTTTGATATGTTCACCTCTTGACTAGTCTAAAGAAAGCTGATGCAAAATCAAAAATTGTGTTCCAAAAAATTCCCTCTGTACATTTTTTGCCTGGACTTACTATGCGTGCGGCATTTTAAATTACAGGCAGCTCCAATCCTTGTTTATGATCTGTTTAAATTAGCTGATCATGAAACAGAACATTTACCTAAAAATTACTACATCAGCGAATTTGTTCTAACATTGACTTTATAACTAAAAAGAGACCGCTCATGCTATGGATGTTTTGAAGCAACAATTGAATTGAGCACTCGCGAAATTAGTTCGGCGCTCGTCACTTTAGTCACTAGAGATTGCGCCAGGAGTGTGATTTCTACCGCGGGAACACTTTTGTTTATCGGGCTAAAATAGTGTAGGCCTAAGGGTTATAAAAGGGATTTTACTTTAAAAACGTTAAAACTCGGAGTGAAAAAGACGGGCTAAAAACGTATTTTTATTTCTTTAATGTTGGGATTCTCTATCAGAATGTCATCATTTGTGTAACATATTATAAATTTGTTGGCTTCAATCTTTAACACTGCTTGGACTATCTACTTTTCTTTTTGAAGAGAAAATATACTTTATACTTTTAGGTATTAAGTCAATATTAAGACAAATGTATGAAAAGGCATTGCCGTTGATGAATAAATAAATAAATAGTTCTAATCGTTATGTCAAGAATCTACTGCTATCATGATGCAGGTTCGAGTTCAACTCCTTTGCCATAGATATTTTTTATTAAATAGAATAACTTTTTATTTTGATGTAATATATTATTTAGTTTTGGGGAAATTAAGGAAACATATTTTATTTTATTTTTTATAACTCTTCATTAGAAGACTTTAAACAAAGAGTAATTTAATGTATGCAGGAGAGTATTTCTACTAGATAGCTCTCAGCGAAGATAGTTTAGTTTTGATATAATATTTGTTTTCATCAGTCATAAAAACGCAACATAAGCTAATTTATACCAGGTAAATATTACAGTATCACGAGGGGGGATGTTAAAATATCTCAGGGGATCGGAGATTGACTCTAACGTCATGTGCTGGGGGGGGGGGGGGGTATGAGCGATAAAATTAAGTAAGTTCTGCGAGAGTGAGGCGTTTATTGTTGTGTAAAGTCCATTGTAACACTCGAAACATTCGCTTTTATACTCAATTCCACATTCACCTTTTATGGGGCAATGCAATTTTATTATCTTTGTTGGGTATTTTTGTTTACTAATATCAAGATATATTATTATAAAATTATCAGGTGATTGTAACATAATTTGGCTAGTACAACTTAAATTGTTATTTGAAATAAATGGCTTAATGGAAAGTCCGTACTGAAAGGTGAACGTGGAACCGAGAATAGAAACAATCTATTGGTTGTCGTAACTGCTTGTATAAGTCCATGTTGAAGAACCACTAAAGAAGATCAATATTGGTACTTCATACTGAAGAACCAATATTTATTGAAGGATTAATTTGTTATCAGCCCCAAAAATGGTCCTCGCATACTACTTGGTTTGCGATTTTGAAATGCATTTTTATTCATTTATTTGTCACTCTGACTCATTTATAACTTCAGTTTAGCACATAAAACTAATTCTTTGAAAACTGAGACAGTTAAAGTTATCGATAGTGGTTTTAAGATTTAGTTTTAAAGTTGGTAGTTTACAAACCTTTGGACGCCTATATCAATTATAACACCTACAAGATAGTAAAAATTCGGGTTCAGAATCACAAATCATACAATAATAAAATTGTATCATGGGAAAATGGGCAACTGTATGCGTCAGATTTATTCTTACTATGTTAAATATACTCTTATAAAAAATAAACCTTAAGAAATTCGCTTAATATGTAAGTTTGCTGTGACCGGGCTATAATTATTATGTTTATTATGTTTTAATAATTAATACAGGTGAGTGATTAATGCACTAGACATTCAAGTTCCTTTCATGGTATGAATATATAAATACCGAATAATGATTTTGAATAATATATGCTGTAGGCCTACTGCTGATTCGTTATTCACTTTAAGTGTACAATACGATGGGTCTTAACGTACAAAATAACGGGTTTTATTATATCACAGATAGTTATAATGCATTAAAGACGTAATTTTAAAATAGTTTAAATACAAGGTTGATTTAGTCTAAAATACGATTTTATGAACAAAATAATTGCCTAAACCTCAAAAGTTCAAAAAAATGCTAGCATCACAATTGATAAATTGCAAATGGTCAATTGCGAATTGCAATTGATAAATTGCAAATTTGCATTCAAATTATTAAAGGATGACGTTCTTTTAACTATTTAAAAGGTATTTTATTGAAAATACTTACGAGAGATAAAAACCCGAAGAATTTCACTCCAGTTTTGAGAGGAATGTAAAAGCAACATTTCTCCACAAGTAGAAATGTAATCGGCATTACGTAATATTCACAGGGCCAACAAACAATATTTAATACTGAGATTCACCTTGCTTGAAAAACTTGTTAGAATTTACATGCAGAAACTAATCACCACATGATACAAAAAAATTATAAATCACTCTTTCGAGATAGAATTGCAGCTAAGAGCTTAGGGCCTGATAATTCTCATCAGTGGGATGCAACTGTACGTGGTGCGCAGTTGAGATAGTGTTCCATTATTATCAACTAAATTCCGTTGGGACCGGACGAGACATGATAGCAGTTTGTTATAACAGAATTAAATATTTGCAATACAATTAATAAGAAAGGCAAATATCATTAAAGAAGGAAAATAAATATTTTCAATTTTCATTTTAAACGACACATTTACATGAAACTTAGATTCCTTCGTTTACATACTGTAATTAGTTATACATATTGTAAGTAAACGGGAGTTACACTATGTTTAGATTTTTTCATCTATATAAAAGCCAAAAACCATTGACTGACTGATCACAGTTTCTAAAAAAAAAATACTCTCCTCGCGGCAGACCTGCGTACTCAGCGAATTACCATAGGATTAATTTTGTATATGTGAGCATTCAACTTATTTGAAGGAAAGTATTGTTTGAATACGTTGAGTAAATAATATTCTAAGAACGTATATTCAATCATTCATGAGCTTTAAACATGAGGAAAATTAACAAGGAGACCACATTAATTTTCATTAGTGATACTTTGTAATAGAACATATACATATACGCTGAGTACGCGTAATAGAACATATGCAAAATACCCCCGTTGCAGCAGACCTGCATACTCAGCGAATTTCAAACGCAAAACAACATATTTTAATCCAACATAGCGAGATTTGACATGTTTTTTGTAAGCTCCATAAGAATAACATGGGGAATGAGTATGCAGGTTTGCTGCTACAGGTTTTTTTTTAACTGGTTGGTTTTAATTCAATATTTAGTAGATTTGAGCTAGAAGAAGCCATTTACCAAGTTTTATCAAGATATGTTGAGAAATAAGCGAGATATAGAATTTTACTTATTTCCCATAAGGTTAACATTGAGACAACGTACTGTGTTTACCACTTTCAATATCTCGGTAACCAATGGACATAGAGCGGTGATTCAAAATACTAAATTTTTTGTTTTTTTGAGCTGAATTCAATGGTGCCAACAAAAATTTGATAACTTTTATTTTTCTATGTAAAAACCTCAAAAAACTCATTTTTGGGGGAGTTTATCCCCCTTTACCCCCCCTTCCAGTGGTCCGATCGGGCTGGTTCACGAACTCGTCCGAGTGATTATCACTTTACACGTTTGTACCAAATTTCATGATGACCGGACCATATTTACGGCCGCTATCGTGCTAACAGACACATATATATATATATATATATATATATATATATATATATATATATAAATTCAAACGAATGGTGTTTTTTGCTTCTGGGGACCCCCAAATGAAAAGTTAACATGGTTTCGGACTTAGGTCTTACCATGAGTACTACCGTAATAGCTTTTTCCTTTAAGGAAATTCGCTAAAAGGACAAAAGGACTTGGTTATGTAAGTAATTCACTGGTTATTCTTAGAACAAACCATAAAGCAAATGCGGTTAGCCTAAATAGAATGTGACTGGAACTGGAGACATTTTAATTGAAGAAACTTTAAATGACAGAAAACATATTTATGTTGATTGACATTATATATCATATCCCCTACATTTATCCGAATTCAGCAACCAATAGCTCAATTAAAGCAGATAATTAATTGAGTGTTTGTAGACCAACACATGTAATAAAGTGATAAGAACTCGAAATATATAAATCGTTCATTGAAGGTAAATCCGGAAAAATTCTAGTTTCTGGGTTAACTTGTGTTGTCTGTAATTCATAGCATATTCGTCGGAGCTGAATAGCACACATGAAAACCTATAATTCACCGATCGTTTTCATACCCAACCATAGAAAATGGCATAAGTAATGGCGGAGCTATCGATATTTATTTAAAGAAAACCCTTGAAAAATACAATTTTTTTGGTTGTACGCAGTCCGCTTGCTTAAAACTCAAAAAGTTTTAATAATCAATTTGTCAAATGAAAACGGTATTTCACTAAAGGTTCTTAGATTAAAATATGTCTTATGAATTTTTAATAACCGGCGTTATAGATTTTTGATTAATGTCGAATTTTAAAAATCTGAAAAATGTTTTTAATGCGTCTAAAAGTAGTTAGATTTAAATTACCAATTGCTCAGTAGCGGAGTGTAGTTCAAAAGGCATTTTAAGACCAAAACATACAAAACATTCTCAAATAAAACTGGAGCAGTTATAATTAGTTATGAATGATTGCAGGTAAATCAGGACGAAATAAAATTTGGTTGTTTACAGTTTGCTTTGTGTTCGTCAGACCTGCTATAGATGAACTCAGGCAAGTGAAAGCCTGTATTTATCTGAATGCTCTTATGGAGCCACCGAGCGTTTTTTTACGACGAATCTTATAAAAATTCATATTAATGTAGGCTGTCCAACTTGTGTTCGCTTGAAACTCGTCCGATTTCTATATAATTGCTCAAATGAGAGCCAGTGCTCCACTGAAGGTTATTTGGCAAAACCATTTCGGCTATATCATAATTACTCGTAGAACTTCAAATACAGTAAAATTAAAGAAAAATTCAAATTTTTTGAGTTCTATTATCCCTCGATAATTTACCTAATCCGGAGATGTATGAAAAATTATAAGACAATGCAGATTTAAAAATCCCGTACCAATTTGGAAGAAAAGATGGGGAAGAATTTTCTTTTATGCATACAAGTCGAGTAATGCAGTAGATAAATGCTTGCTGGTGCTTGCACGTACATACCATTAGTTTAAGACCTTAATCGTCTTAAACTAATGGTATGTACCCATTAGACCCATCTCTTGACCCATTAGAATAGTCAAACGGATACGAACGAGAAAAATCTATTTATTTTAATGGATAAGATTAGTGTGTGCAGACACTAAGGGGGGGGGGGTAGTTTGTCCCCCTGTTGTACATAAAATCTGCCATTGCGTCACGTTGAGGTTGATTATTACTTCTTAGGTTCTCGCTTAAGTTAATTTCAATACACTATTCATTATTGCGTTAAAGCATTGTGTGTTTAACTACCTGAACCTCCTCGAGGTACTCGAGGTGATATAACGCGGTAAGTGGTTGTGTTGTAAACACAGGTCAAGACTTAGCAAAGCCAACTTCTTGCTTCTTGTGTAAGGGAAGCCGCGACGACAGTTTATTGGTTTAGTTACAACAATCACGGCACACAAGGTCACTTTGACACCACTCTCCACACAATCTATATCTTTGCAGTGTTTACGCTATTAAAGGACTTTAATGGTCGAAACTATATACACATATAGAGATTTTGTATAGAAAACATAGGAAAAATACACTCTTTAAATATTTATCTCGGGGACTTTTGTTAACCTCTCCCCCCCCCCAAATATTTGATCACAATAAAGAATATAGGTGGTACATACAAACCAAGACATCTGACAGTAAGAAATAAATCCAAATTTAATATTACAAGTTATTATAGTTAGTCTTGAGGACGTACACACCTAATAGCTTAGGTAGTCGCAACTATTTTTTAAATAATTAAACAATTAATCAATAATTAATCTATCAATTTACTAATTAATTATTTAGAGCATTTTTTCTCTTTAAAGTATATCCCACATAAAATTCAAACATAAAAACTCCTGTACCTTTTGCAGTAAAATAAACGCATCCATCTCAAAATACAATAATATAGCTTGGCCCCACCATCTTCATTTGCTGTAATGCAAGTAAGATAGCTATGCTCTGTCTATTTGTACTACGTGGTCGTTGGGCGCAGCCCAACTCAAGGAAACAAGGAATGTATGCATCATTTTTTTAAACTCTCTTTCAGCAATTAATATGTTCTCCATTGTTTACCTGTACTGTTCTCCATGACAATGTAAATTATAATAATGTCTTTTGATTATTATTGACAGTTATATCTATCTAAATTTAGTACGATACGAAAGTATTATTAAGTCGAATTGGTTGCTTTGGGTGTTTTTTTAATATTGGGTGTTAGTAAAATTCCTTAAGGAAACAAAACTATATTACCACATATTTATGCAAAGGGCCTTCGCTATTTTTGTGCGCTTTAAAAAAGAAGCCACCGGAGTAAGGGTAAAGAGTTCTCAGCACATCAGCACATAAATAAAATCTGTTAAGGTTAATTGTCTAGAGTAAGAACAACATATGTACAACATTAATTGTTAGTTTCTAGAAAAACCAAGTATTTGAATAAATTTATTTAGTGCTTTTGGCCATATGTAAGGATTTTACCCTATAATGAAATAGAAATACCCCCGTTGCAGCAGACCAGCATACTCAGCGAATTTCAAATGCAAAACAACATATCTCAATCCAACATAGCGAGATTTGACATGTTTTTGTAAGCTCCATAAGAATAACATGGGGAATGAGTATGCAGGTGTGCTGCTACAAATATATTAAAACTGGGTGGTTTTAATTCAATATTTAGTAGATCTGAACTAGAAGAAGCTATTTACCAAGTTTTATTGAGATATGTTGAGAAATAAGCGAGATATAGAATTTTACTTATTTCCCATAAGGTTAACATTGGGACAACGTACTGTGTTTACCACTTTGAATATCTCGGTAACTAATGGACATAGAGCAGTGTTTCAAAATACCAAATTGTTTGTTTTTTTGAGCTGAATTCAATGGTGCCCACAAAAATTCGATAAATTTTATTTTTTCTATGTAAAAAACTCAAAAAACCCATTTTTGGGGGGTTTATCCCCCTTTACCCCCCCTTCCGGTGGTCCGATTGGGCTGGTTCACGAACTCGACCGAGTGATTACCACTTTACACGCATGAACTAATTTTCATTAATTTTGGACCATTTTTACGGCCGCTATCGTGCTAACAGACATATATATATAGATATATAAATATTTAAAATTAACATGAGTACCCTTTTGTTTTAAAAATATTTTTTTTTAAACAAAAGGGTACTCATGTTAATTTTAAATATTTATTTAATAGTAGCCCTTATAAGTGATCTTTATTTAACAATATAGATATATATATATATATATATATATATAAATTCAAACGAATAGTGTTTTTTGCTTCTGGGGGCCCCAAAACGAAAAGTTATAGTGGTCCCGAGCTTAAGTCTTACCATGAGACCTACGGTAATAGCTTCTTCCCTATAGGGGAAATTCGCTAAAACTTACATTTTTATCGTGTTTTAAGCCGCCGGTAACTGACAGTTATAACTACTTTCGAAATTGTCAACATCAACAATGACAATTAAATTAAATTGCTAAACAATATAATTATTTTTTACTCGGGCTTTATCAACTAACTAATTACTACAATATCACAAACAAACTACAAGCTTTGAAGTTTGCAGTGAATATACAAAGTTGTACAATTGTATTTTGATATGTGTTCGGTGTTACTATGATTCATTTAACAAATGAATAACTAAAGTAGTCCTGTGATTATACTATATTCAATTCACTAATAAAACAAAGGATAAACTCGTTTTACAACTAATCGATAGGGTACATTTTTCATACAAGATTATTTTGTAAAATTATCAACTGGATTCAACGTCACTTTAGCCGGGAATTACAAAAGGGCCGTTATTGCTAACGCTATAACAGAGCCCCATTAAGGAATATGTAAGATTGTGCTAAGAAGTGGCGATGAGGTTCATCAGGGACGCTTGATGGATGGAGCGGGCCGGTTGGAATTGTGAGAAGAGGTGATCACACCCAGAACGGAAATATTCCGTGTTTGACCAAAAAAGCGTGTAAGGTCTTCACTTTTTACCGACAACCAGAATTTCTATTGGTTTTAGGTCTCCCGCTTATTTCGCAGCCCCCTCTCACTCTCTCGTATTTAAATATTGATTTTTGCTAATGATTAAATTTTTTTCATTACTCCGTGCCGAAAGTAGTTATTTTCAATTACAGCTAATATCAATGAAAACGATCGTTTCCCAAGCCTTAATTTAGAGAAAGGGGAAAACGATCAGCTGATTTTTCCTTGCTCTAAATTTACTTTCCCTTGCTCTCAGTTAGTTTTCCATTTGTCCGCTATGCGCGCTAAAGTTTCCATATCATTTATTCATCTATCTATCTATATATATTATTAAAAGAATTTCTGGGATTTTGTCCAGAGCAAATCGACCCCTAGAAATTAATTTTTCCACACATATTTGGTATCAAATTAAAGTTATTACTCACTAGATGTGCCTTTTGTGGGTTTGGAAAATATCCCATGAAAAGCCTTCATTCAGGAGGCTTTTGAAATTCCAGCGAAATTGCTACAATCTTTGTTAGAACCTGTGAATGTTTTCCAATTCACATTTGTTTATAACAAAACAGATGATCAAGATTTGAAATAGTTTCAGAGGTATACCGCAGAATGCAGTGCTAGCAAAAGTCAGTTAACATCCATCCACATTATGATTTGATTTCTTGAAATATTGACGTTTTTTAACACAACAGAAAGTAAGGAAGAGTACTTGCCCAATTGAAACTAAGACCAACAGTCTGCAATCATCTTAATTTACTGTATTTATTTCCTTTAAAAGGGAACTTAAAAAGGAATATATACTTATTAAGTAACTCTGAAGATGGGATTTTCTAACAAACTATTGATAGTGAATTCACACTGACACACGTTTCAACACACTGATGCATGTTTCAACGTTTGGAGATTTTAAAATAGCAACATAAGTTGGATGAATACTAACATTAAAAAATCAAGTTTTAAAACGCTTTATAAATTTAAAACCTGTATTTTGTAAGTGTATTTGGAATGCGAAGGATATTGAAGTGTCAACGGTTAGCCTGCCTATTTTACTCGATTTTCAAATACACCAATAACAGTATGCCTATTCAATGAAGGCATTTCATTGAAAGTTATGTTATTGCTTAGGTAAAAATTTGTCTAACATGTTATTATGATGCGAAAAAAGCGGGTCGATTGGAAAATTTAATTCGTTGCCCGTTATGAGCGTTGAATAATTTGTTTTTAAGGCGAATGGCTATTTCATAAATGTTATATCGAGATCATTTCTTCAGTATGTCAGTGGTTTGTCCATCTTCTTACCGTTTGTGTTGAAGACCTAACAAAGATGAATGATGAATGCAAGAAAATTATGCGTAGATGTTGTGTAGAGTTAACATTATGGTTCCACAGTTTTGAAAAGAAAACTCTAAAAGAGACGTGAAGATGCAATGAAAATCCATGTATACTAACCCCCATTATATGCTAAATAAATGTTGGTGTAGTTGAAATAAATAAATGAACTTCTCAAATTCTGTGAGAAATTTCTTACCCATATTAAAGTTTCAAGTCTAAATTAATAAGTTCTTTTTAAAAGTTTGCCCCAACGAGAAGTTCAATTTCTGGAAATTTTATTCCAGTACTATGACACAAATAATTAGTCTAGAAAATTTAAAAAATCATAAAATTCACAAACTTCCTCATTGAAAGGTATTTTACGCTGCAAAACTCCATACATAATCAACGTGAAACTAAAGCCGGTTTACTAAGTTGGTTTAAGTCACGAAGTGACGCGGGCTGCTAGTATAATTTAAATCAGATTTTTTTAACGCTAAACAATCTAAATGTTAACAAAAATAGGTATGGGCTAGTTTTGCTGTGTTGTTGGCATAGTGCATGTTAAAATTTCCTCTAAATATGTCTCTTATTCCTTGTTACAAAATGTTAATCGAGAAGATTAACAGTAAAATGAGAATTTTATATTATTCGGGATGTGTGTAATTTGCGTCGTGATGAAAAGTATTGTTCATAATTTGTATAGAAAATTATTTTCCGGCATTTGCTCAAATTATTCCCGTACTCAGCCTCGCTGCGTACGTGAAACTCACTTTTATACATGCTTGCACGTGAAACTCCGTGTTCCCGTGTTCGGCTCCGCCTCACACATGAGACGCGCACCGGAAAATGCCACTTTCGGAACTAGTAATGAAATAGACTATTATTAACAGTGGTTACCAAACTCAATTTATTACTTAACACTCGCCTATATTTGAAAAGCCCCTCTTACCTATACATTTGAAAAAACCACTACACTATCCACAAGTAGTTGATTTAGTGTCTGACTCACTGATCACAGTTTCTCGAAAACCATAAGATTTTACTTTGAGGGATGAAACTTGGCATACGTATTCTTTATAGGCTCTACATGCGTACTAAGAAAGATTTTAAACATATTTTCACTTAAAATGCTAAAATAGGGTGCTTTATAAAATTCAGAGTGGTTGTAATTTTCAGTTTCAAAAACTATGCAGTAGAGGCCTATAGAATAAGTTCAAGTGACAAAAGGTTAAAAGAGTACAAAATCCAATCTGCTAAAAGAATAAAATGTACACACATCTATCACGGCAATCTCCGAATATTTGTCAAATGCTACTTGAGCTATACTCGCGTTTTAGCTTACGGACCGCCCGAGGTACTCAAACTATAATCTTAACAATTTGCATTGGCATTCCATTTAAGGTATAAGAATCCACTGGAAACTGGTTTTTCAAAATTGATACACTTTAGGAGGGTTTACGTGGGCGGAGAGAAACGTCTTCGAGAACTAGATATCCCTTTTCGGTGGCCAATAAATCCACTGTCTATTTTTCTTCCAGTTTTTTTGTATATTTAAAAACCAGGAGCTAAACTCAGATATTATGTTGCGTATCCACCCTTAGCGTCTTTCTTGTTTTTACATCCCGGGTTATTCTCATGAATCATAAATTGGCCAGAAGGACCAAAGTGGGGGTTTGGTGCTATGAAACCAATTCCGAGTTCAACCCCTTGAAGTAGCATTGATATTTTTTTTAAATTCAAACACCAACTGAAACCCAGTTTTGTAGACTCAATATTGGTTAGAAAATTTCACTATATCTAGAACTAAATTGCAAAATACTAATGTGATGTAAACAGTGGCTAATTCATACCATTTGCTAATATTAATGGGATCATTTATGAAAGAAACATTACACGTTCTCACTTCAGCCTGTGGTGGAATCGCCAGGTGTCACATTTCGTTTGTTTCAACGCTTATTAATTGCAGTACAGATATGTCATATGATTGAAAGAAACCAGTCCATTTGTTAATCTGTAAAAATTGTACAATGTATACTATGACTTGATAAGAATTATTATCCTTTCATCGGACAAAGCCGCAGGTATCTGGAATTTTATCCATTTCAATAAAAGCTCCAGAAAAAAGTACCTGAATTTTTCAAAATTTTGTGTAACGTGGCAGTATTCGGTGTGGATTAGGGCCTAATAAGGGGTTAGAGCAAGGTGCTTACCAATTATAAAAACGTGGTGGTTTGGGAGGTTTTGATGTTTAAATTGACAGGGCTAGTTGTGGATATCCGCTCACTTGGTTTGTCATATCTAAATTGGCAGAGTGTAAAAATAACATTTTCATCACTATGTAATACGAAAATTGCCCGTTACCGTACAACTGAGATCTACGAACACTCTCGATTTCCTTACATCAAAACAAATAATGATCAGCTGATTTTGCGGTACTCAAACATTGCATTTCCATACCCAAACAAACGAAGTTCCTATTATGACAGTTCAACCAGCTGATTCTAAACTATAGCTCTGGACAGCCTTACTGGCGGGTGAGTGAGTGCGCTGTTGTCGTAATTAGTGTTTAATATCTGCAATGTTTTGGTAATAAATCACATGGTCATTTGTTTATGTAAAGGTACTTTACACAAGAAAATATTTTGCTGCAACCGCAAGTGCAACTAATGTTAAATGCTTGCAAGCTCAACACAATTCATGACGTACAATGACAAAAGTGTGGAAACACATTCTTATATGTAAACAAATCATTTAAGATGAAAGGTTGCAAAAACAAAAAGACCAGCTGATGCATTGCGCAAATATTTTCCAGAAATTTTAATTGTGTAAGAAATCTCTCGGGGAAATATTACAGGCATTATTTTGTAGTGTAAATGAGGTGAAATGTAAACAAAGCTTTGACAGTTCTACCAAAACATGTGTTTATTTAGCAGACATTTTGGGAGATTACAATTTTCGCCACCCGCCAGTAAGGCTGTCCAGAACTATAAAAGCCGTATTGTGTTTGCTTATAGAAAAATCGCTAAACTATGAAATGTTGGATGATTTTTTATAAGTTTGGTTACTTATTTGCGAACAAGTAAGTAGTTAGTTCAACTAGTTAGTAGTAAGTTCGATAGTGTTCAACGCCTCGCAAGTAAAACACTATTGTGCCCCGAAATGGGCTACTTTCGTGACTAGTAGTGAAATATACTATTAATTATCTTTCATCAGTGCCTTTTCTTCCTTAAACTTACTGAGCAAAAAAAAACAAATAAAACAAAAACCTATATACCGTTTTAATATAGGCTTACCCCTGGAGTAATCAACAGAACCAAACCAAAGTGATATACGAGTATTTACTAGTAAGATTTAAAGTCTGTATACGGATATCCTTGTGTTTGATTAACTCCGGGTAGTTTTCTCATTTGTACTTTGACGTAGATTCATAAATATTCATCTACAACCTGTAAAGGGTTTACGACCTTAAAACATTCAAAACTGGAACTAGTTACTGAACCAGTTGCCATAAGTAGCTAGGGGATTAATTAATAATTGATTAATAACTGCTGTTATTTTTTTAGTTGTTGACTAAAACAATAACATTAAAATGATCATATTTTAACCTGAGGGTTAAAAATAATATCAACCGTCACCAATTGCTTTATTTGGGTCAAAATCTCACATGTAACTACGATGTGGAGGAAACCTGACCTGTAGTATTATGCAAACAAAAGTGAGATCAGGGGGTGCCTAACTCACTTAGCCCTCGAGTTTAAAACCCCCGCCTACCCTGAGTTGCCAACCAATACCTCTCCACCTCACGATGCGACGACACAACACTCTTCGTAAGTACACGACCACACGATGCAATACAATATATAGAAAATAATTAATTGTAAACTTGGGGAAACACCGGTTGGATTATATAGAACATTAAAAATAATTACTTAAGCATATATTTCCTTGGAACTGATTTTTCCATAATTCAACTCGCATTATATCTAAAAAAATATTGTCAACGCATCGCGAAACACAATTAAAAGAATTGACTTGATTAAAAAAAATACAACCATTATCAAGACTTTGAAATTTTTGCTTGCTTGCAAGTTTGAAATTCGACTAAATGTACTTCTAGCTAACTTAAAAACAACTCTTACTGGTGGCTTTTGCTACAATATGAAATTTTCCATAAGACACTAGAAGTTTAAAATCTTATTTACATGTTATAATCTTTTCATTAAATACACGTACACGATAAAATTCGTTGCTTTGTTTTGTACTATTCACTATATAGTACAGTACTATATTTAGCTTTCACTTAAAATTTAAAATTAAATCATCAATTGGTCCAAATAAGAGAACTAATAAAGTTAACATGCTTTATCTAAATTGTCTATTTTTATTTTATAAAATGGTCCATTTTACAGTTCATGAAATTCAAACTGTAACCAAATCAAATTAAATAGTTACTAGCTATGTAGGCTCCCTCCCCTACAGACAATTATTAGCAACATCAAAGATGTAAAGCTTTGCTTATAAATATCTAGAGAAATTCGACTTGCTTAACTTAGTTAAGTGATTTTGTTAACGATTGTTTTTCCATAACTTAAGACTGCTCGGTATAAACTTTGGATATAGAGCTTGATTACCAGTTGTAATCAAATGTATAAATTTCATGTTGGGTTCTTAGCCACAAACTTGATGAAAAATCATTTTCTTCAAACTCTTAATTGAACTTAATTAGTTAAAATTTCTCTTATGCTAGGAAAAATAGACTTTTATGAATCATCAATTCCCAAAAATACAAGTTATGTAGATCAAGCAATTTTCCGTTTAGATGTGCTCCTGTATTTATTATTTTTGCCTAATTAAAGTTACCAATGATAGTACTTTTATATTATAAAACTAAAACAAGATGACGTAAATGTACGCCTCTTACTACCTCTTTCTGTAGAATGTATCAAAATCAGCCGAGCTTATCTAAATAGTGTGATTTAATAGTACCATTGACTTTTTCTTTATAATTGATAGTACCTAGCACTTAAAGAGAGCAGCAGGCGGGTTCAACTAAGTTGTTGAATAATGTTTATATTGGATAATCTTTACAAGCTAAATGCTGAAATCGCGCACAGCAGCTGTAGGGTGAGTGTCCCAGTGAATGACCGTTTGTTTAATATTAGTGTCATGTTAATTTAACGTTATTCCCTCATTTCTTATTTAAAGTTATCCCTTTTGCTTTACAAAGCTTGATTGTCGTTTCAGGATTATCAGTAAAAATTATTTTTTCAATCAGAATGCTGATTAATTGGAATGTTTAGGCAACTATGTCAATGCTCCAGTAGATGACCAACCTCAATAATAATTAATTATATCAAGCATTTAAATGTAATATATGGAATTAAATACTTTCAAAATCGCAGAGGAAGATGTTAACTATTGTTTAGTTATGAATAATTTTGGAAATATGCGTAAAAAAACTAATAAACGTAAATTTAGCTCACTGTCAAAAGACTCAATTTGTTGGTGGTTGGTCACTCATATTTTTGGTAACAGAAATTAGTAATAATTGCAAAGAAACCTTAAGTAAGATTCCAATGCTGCATTTATGAATTTTTAGCCAAATTAAAATGCTTACTACAGTGTTTTCTTCAGCAAAACGGTCATTCACGGGGGCACTGGTTCAGTCACCCAAATTTGGGCTAATAAAAAAGAGCTGACTGAAAAATTTACTTGTAGTTTACATTTGACTGATTTGTTTGATAAAAAACACTTTCTGGGGAATTATTATTGCGCAACATTAAGATGCACGACCTTAAGGAAGCCACACAGAGGTAAGCCAGCCGAAGCCCCGCCAGTAGCCTGTAGCTCGGCTGAAGCCCCCAGCTGCAACGGTAATGACGTTATAACATTAATGCTCTGTTAAACGGCGCGGCGCCCATGCATTCAACAGGAATTTAATATGTTGAGTCTTCAAGTTACCTTACAGTTCTGCCGTAATTCGCAAACCTGATGCATTCGCTAATTTAATTTAGGACTACATAAATAAATTGTTCATCGAATATACCGTTTATACCTCGTGTCATATGATCAAGTCCTGAATTTTCTTCACATGACACCACCGTTTTTTGTGGTCACTGTTTGATATACGACTCTTGAATATTAAAATTAATGGCGGTCTCATACCATTTGTTAGCCTATTTGTAGTTTTTAGAGGGGGGGATTACGAAAACTGATGACATTCCGATGGGCGTTGATTTATTTCTAAACAAAAATTAAACTTGTCGACTCTTTTTTTAAATAATTAATCATTAAATAATCTTAAAATGCATGCGGAGATTCAAGAATTTTAGGTATTTGTGTTCGACAGTAGTTGCTTTGCCTCCATGATTGCAGGAAGGAAATTCGGGACAAAAAACTCACAATAATTACGAAGGTGAGAAGACAGTAATTTCGAAATACTGTTATTAGGTGGATTGAGATTATGTAATTTTCGTGTTTAATACTGAAGTAATTAACGCGTCCGTACGTAATGATTATAGGACCGTGCTGATTGTCCTAATAAAAGGTAAAATAAACCCTACTATAAACTTAAGTAAAATTCATAGAAAATATTCCAAATTTTACTCCGTTTAAATCTAGTACAGAGTCTCGATCCCTTCTGCTGATCCATGATTTCATGACTTCGCATTTCAATACTCATTAATATTTTTATTGTTTTATTGTGACTATAAAAGGTTTGTCTATTTGTTTCAGACGCTTCTCTCTTGATCTCATTGTTCACTTTACAATGCCTCGTACCCCCCTCGGCGGCAGCGTGCTCCGGCTCCAGCTCAGCAATGCTGGCAGCACTGCTGCCACTACACACGGGCGAGAACTGCAACCAGCTGCAGCTCAGAGGGCTGCAGCAGTTGGCTGCACTGCGGGCGGTCGTCAGTGACGTCAACAATGAACTCAAATCTCAAGATGGACTTACTATTGGTGGGTCTCCTGTAACTCATTAACATCATCAATTTGTCTATGATAAACATGCATATCATAGACACAATTATTTAAACAATTGTTTAAACACAATTATTTTTAAGAAGAGGGTAGGCTTTCAAAGTCATTTTTCACAAAGTGTTAACCAATTGTCTTCTAGGCCTTAACGCGTCGTGTCGATGTCGAAGATTGCAGTCGACGCTGCGACGTCTTGTAGACTTTACACCTGCAGGGCGAACAAGTAAAGAAATCGCCCTCACAACCACTACTTACTTACTAGTTACTTAATTACTTAACACAAAGTACAGAGTAACCGGGTAAAACATAAGGTACAAAGTAATGTAGGGGAGTTGAGTGTCATTATTTTATTCGTTCGCCCTGAAGACGGAGTAGGCTTCTCTTATGTCTCCGAAACATAGGCAGCAGTCTGACTTACGAAGCGGTCAAGCCCAGAAGATAGTGAGTTTACAAGAATTATTGGTTAAAGAACAGTTTTTTACGTGTTGAAACTAAAAATATATACTTTTATCGCCTTAATTCAATAAAGTTTACGATTCTTTTCCACAACAGCCTATCTAATCGTGTGACGATTGCCCTCAGGTCTGACGGTGCAAGACACCTGCTCGACTCCCGAAGGTGCTATGAAAGCAGCGCTGAGAACCCTGGTGGACATCCAGCAAAGCTGTACTAATCCACCCCTTTTTCTTGGTAAGATATTAAATCCTCTTTACCTTGGTCGAAAAAAATAATTACAGCACTTAATGTTTTGAAAGTTTTTGAAAGAACAGGATAGAATATTTTGGATGCCAACATTTTTTTACTTTAATCTTTAAGCTATTTAATTTTATGGGATCTTCAGTTTAAATTCCTTATACCGTCCTCTATTTCTTAACAACCTACGATTTAGGTTCTACTACATTCTAATTTGTAGCAGTAGTGGTGGATTTTGAATGAAAACACAATAACGTGAAATGAAATCAGATATTCACATTACAAATTTCTTATTTTTATTTAGAGTTATAATTTAAATGAGAATTCACTACGTTCATGTTATGATTAATGTAAAGCAATGAATCTAGTTTCTTTTAGAAAATTTATTTTATCTTAGAAAATTTATTTTATAAAATTGCTTGTTTCAAAATTTATACTAAGAGAGACGTCTATTTTGGAAATTGTTACACTCGTCTGCAAAAACTCCAAACACCAGACTCTCTAGTCTAACACGCCAGTGTTCCGCAGGCATGGTGGGGCCCGAGGACGCCGACTCGCTGGCGCGGGTGAAGGCGGTGTCGCGGGTGTTCAACGCCACCCACATCCTGCCGTTCTTCCACAGCGTCGCCAAGGAGAGCGAGGAGGAGACCGTCTTCTACGTCAGCATGGAGCGGCTCAAGGAGCAGGCCCAGGTGGGTGCAGGAGCTGCAGAGGAAAAGGAATTTTAAATGTCAGAAAATATGTTCAATGGTCTTTATATTAAGAACGTCAACGTTTGTTTATACGACGTCACACTATGATTAAATCTTCGAAGTGAGAGTTTTTCATGTGTGGGTTGGATTCGGAAACTATTACGTCAGTGAAGAATGGTGAGGTCTTTTAAAGATGAAATCGCGGTGAGGTTCTGCCGATGTTATTTAGCTGCACTATACCGGCAAGACATGCAAACTTTGCGGGTACAAATGATCGTATAGTGGTTTCACAGACCGTTGTGATTTTATGTTCATGAAGATAACTTATTTATATTTTTGAGACTTTCATAAAGCCTACTAATAATAAAAATTAATTGACGTAACGTAAGTATATTAAAATGCAAATAAAAAACGTAAGAAGCCAATTATCAAAAATAAAACTGAGAATTACGACTCAATAACTTTTTGCACAGTTTCAATTTTGCTGTATCAGATAATGAAAATTAAAGCAAATAAAACACAGAAGTCACCGGTTAGACCCAGCCAAACCTAACTAAACTGTTAATCGATTGATTAAGTTCAAGACTTTGAGTAATAATTTACTGGCGGCGCATTTTTACCGAAATATAAATGAATAAACGGTATCAGCTAACTGACACATACTTTCTCCCTCAAAGCAAGAAAACCTAAAATAAAACAAAATATATGTACAATTATCTCACAATTACATACCAAACTTTATTAAAATCGGTCGGTAATTAGCGGAGATATCGGTTTTTAAATAATTGCCATAAAAATAACATTGGACAACGTACTGTGTTTACCGTCAAACGAACATTAATTATCGAACATTATTAACGACTGTATTAATTATCTCCGCAACCAGTTGACGTAGACTAATTACTAAAAATACTGGCAAATTTATTTTTTCAAGCCAAATTCAATGGTTGCAAGAATATTTCGATTAATTAATTAATTTAAAGTTGAAAAAATTGAATTTTTAACACTCAAATCCCCATAACGTCTAAACCTGAAGGTTTACAGTCATGCGGGTGGTATCATTTTGTTTTTCATCTCGAGCAATAAAAACCTTGGAATTTTTATCAAAATCGTTGGAGCCGTTTTTGAAAAATTTGTTTTGTCTTTTTTATGGGCTGTTATGGGATAAATACCATTAAAAATCCAAAATTCAGAAAAAATTTAAAAAACCTGGATCTATCACGGCTTTATACCTAAACACCAAATTTCATGAAAATCGGATTACTGGTTCGTCTCTAGCTTTGCTTAGGACATACACACATCCACACGGACGGGCAGACACCAATCCGAAAACCACTTTTTTTATTCAGGGAGTACTAAAACGGATATTTCCACCAACAAGCCAAATTCGAGAATCTTTAAGAAAACAATACTTTTTCCATAGTATACGTATAGAGGGGAGAAAGTAAATATGAGTGTGGCATGGATGAGATTGCTAAAACCCCTTAGGTATACACATGTTAAATACCATCGGTTTCCAGCAACACATCTTGCTTGACTGACCTTTATTATTTTAATCTTTACGACACGTTCTCTCTACTTTCCATTAATCCCCAAATGTGAAGAACTTAGAATCTCTGGGCCTTGGGATGACTATAGATAGGTTAAGTTTATTTATGCTGAATAGATCGGACCCGCCTCGAACTATCATCCAAGGCCTTTCAATCTCCTTTCCATCACTCAAATTGACAAGCGTGTCCTAAATCCTTTTAGATGTAAATCAACCAAAAATATGACTTTCCCTTACAGGACCCTTAGTGGGAGTAGGCCGAATATTCTAATGAATCTATTCTAACTAATGCAATGTGTAAATGTGATGAATTTATTCACAATGAGACAGTTTAATAATGTTTCATAAAGTTGAATTCGTCTGCAGATTTTACAATCAAATTACACACAATGTGTCGGCTCTATAAAGATTCATAAAGTTAATTCAAACTTAAATTTTTAAAAATCGTCCGCAGATTTTGCAGTTAAAACCAACAAACCTGCCAACATCAAACCTGGTTGCAGTTTAAAAACCTAAAAATGCCTGCTAGAGAAATATTATTAAAGATATTGTAGCAAGGAATCGTGATACACAGTACTATTACAATGATAAAACTTCAAGACCAAACACGCCTATGTGTTATACGCAAGAGTACGAACTATCTTAACCAAATATCTGGTCTATTGGTTCTCTGGTGTTTGTGTGATTGCATCGATGTAAATAAGTACAAGTTGTAAATAAGTTGTATTTATTTACATCGATGTGTGATTGAAGATAAAAACAACAAATTCGCAAAATTTCAGTCTTGTAGTATTAGGAAGAGTAAGATAAGATAAGGGATGCTTATTCAGCTTACTACGATTCCTTTACAGAGTGTGCTGGCGCTAGTGAAGAAGTTGAACTGGCAGAGTTTCTCGCTGGCGTTTGAGGAGCCGATGTCCGAGCTGGCCGAGATCCTGATCCACGCCACCAAGGAGGACAGCTCGGTCTGCGTCAAGGGCTCCGTGTCCAGGATGCACGTCCAGGCCCCGGTCCCCAGCATCTTCTCCGGTCAGTACATCTTTCGGCTAATACACAGTTATTGAAAAAGGTTGTCCCGGTTTAGAAAGTCATAGCTCATAACGGTTAAAAAAATCAACTACCTACCGTTGCGACTTTTTTAAGCCTTGGAACGATGCACGGTGTTTTTACGCACCAAGTTGTCAGTCCGTAGCCATTTACAGACAAGGATGGTGGAGTCAAGCTACAGTCAAAACGACGATGATCGAACGTGTATGGCGGAAGACGATGAAGGGATGAAGGGCTTTTAGTGGATCCAACATTGAAACTCATGGCTTGAAACTAATGAAAGTAAGTAAAAAAAGTGTAGAACCTCCTTAACATTTTAAAATTTAATTTATAATTTTAGGTCTATTAATTATTGGTCTACGACTTTTGAAACTGGGACAACCTTTTTCGGTGATCCTGTATTTGCACTTTTACCATCAGTTTGAAATCAAACCAAAACGTACTCTGTTTTTATGCGTCAAACACTGTGATTATTAATGGCACTTAAATATGGACGAGGAAGTCAGGGATGCGTTGTTGTGTCGTGCTCACAGACCCTCATAAGAGTTCTGCTCGAGTGCCTCAGTGGTGTTAGCCTGGACGAATGCTGGTTCATCATTAATCATAGTGTCTCTAAAGATGGCCGTGTACTTTCAGTGCATCAGGCTATACAACACACCGGAATAACGTTATTTGTTAGAGAGCCAGGATGACGCGCCAGACATTGAGAGTCCAAGAGTCCTAGATAGTCTGAATAGTCAGTTTTAATGGTTGGTTTTTATAAAAAAAGTGTATGAAATTGACATGATTATTTCAACAACAGGGAGCCAGGACGGCGTGGTGGTGCTCGCAGACTCGTACCAGATGGCCGCCAAGGTGCTGAAGTCCTACCAGGCCCTCACCACGCCGCTGGTGATGATGGTCCGCACCGTGGGACTGGAGGCGTGGCAGGTGCCGAGGTCCGCGTCCAAGATGTATCTCATGCAGCAGATCAGGTGAGTTACTTAGGGTACTTGGTCTAGTTTCTACGCGTAAGATATTCAATGACATTCAAAACCTGTTACCCCTTAGAACGACAGCAACATTTTTATAGAGTGATCATTCTAGTTAATTTCCTTTACGAATATGGTGATTTATAAAAACAAGTTTGCATGACAAACTGACCAGCTTCACTGCTCCGGTAATTTCGCTGTTGGAATCAATGGCCGATTGTCACTTAACTGCCAGACCTCGTGTGGTAGTGACAAATATCCCGCATAAACCAGAGGTGAACAAAGTCATTTACCTCGTATGTCGTGTGTTGAAAGTTGACTGCAGTGTTAAAACATAAAAAGATATATCCAAGGATTTATCAAAGTTGTATCAGTAGATAGTTTTAATATTCAATCAAATTTTCTTTATTTTTAACCTAATAGTTTTAAAATATTTTATAAGATATACTTGTTCTGGTAGCGATTATACAAATCCAAATAGACATTCTCTTTGTCTAGCTCCACAGTAGAGAACGTCCCTGACACTCTGAACACCACTCTGATGGCTCAATACGAGGCCCAGAAACAAGCTGAGTTCAAGACCCACTGCAAAGACATCACTAACGCCGCCGACTGCGCCGTCGAGAGCAACACTCAGGTACAGAGATTTCTTAATGTTTTATAACCAACTAAACATAAATATTTATGCGAGGAATTTTTATATCAGCTCTAAATCTATTGTACAGCAACTTTTGAGTGGAATAAAAAGTAAAGGTTCAAATTTGCGAGGGGGAAATCGTATACCTTTATCATTCGGTGAAGTTAACCCAAAACGGAGCAGTCATAAAGTTGAGATATTTTCGCGGTGACTGATTTAATGGTTATTAAATGTTTTGAATTTATAACAGTACTGGTTCAGGATCACCTTGGATTTATATTCAAGACAAAAAATGAATCGAATAAGGAAACATAAATAACTAAGAAAACAACTCTCTCTCTCTCTCTCTATATATATATATATATATATATATATATATATATATCACAAAAGTGAAAACATACAAGGAGCATACAGCAAGCTAACTGTTTACACCACATTGCCTCTCACAATCTCCATACGCAGTAGGTACGTGCAATTTCCGTGATGAAGTGGGCAACTTCTCCTAATCTACTTTAGAAAGTTTTAGATAACCTGAGAGTGCATCGAGAGTGTTGCAACTGAACTAATTGCGTTGCACTATTTGTGGCTGTAGGGTAGTTCCTTATACTTAATTAGCAGCAGTGATTAAAGAATTAAAATAAAGAGGAGATATAAATCAAGATAACAGAAGAAGTATAAGGATAAAGGAGGCATCCATGTTAATATTTATTTCTTTTGTACTTAGTTTAGCAAGCTTAATCCATTGGTCATTTTCATGCTATCATTTTATTATCCTTTAAAATTATTGTGAAACACCTTGCAACTAAACAAAATTCGTAAAATAATGTTATTACAGTTTATTTTTAACTAATATTAAAAAATAAATTATCCCTACATTTCCTAATAAACATCTTTCTCAATTCTAATTATTTAATGTAAAATAACGAGCCGAAAATCCGAAGGAAGCCAACACAAGCATAGGGGCAAGAAACAGGGAGAAAATCATTGGAGCCTGTCAATTGGTTGTCTTCTATTGAAATCCGATCGGGCCGTGGAGATCTGGAACAGATTGCATTGCAGTTAGCCGATGTATGAAATGCAAAAAGTTCAGGTGTCGAGTGAAATCATGCGAACAGGATGGCTACTCAAGTTACAAGTACCAGTTTAGCCAGTCAATATTTCATATAAACAATGCATTTTTTACAAGGTAAAAACAGTAATTTTATAGTTTACGTTATATGGGCAATCAAACAACAAAACTTATTAAAGTTATGTTATTTGTTTTGTCTGTATTATTAAAAGAATAAGCCGTGAAGGTGAAGAATATTACGGCTCAATTACTGGTTCGATTTTTTTGATTATGTGTTTTATTAAATACTTTAACGCCCAGATGAGCCTTTTGGGGGTCTCAACTAGGTGCGTAGACCTTAGAACCCTTGGAAAGCCCTCAAACTTCAGTTTTCTGTAATCTTATTTTAATGGCCAGAATTTCAAACTCCACTTTTTCTCTTCGTGTATACTTTCCTAGTTCTTATATTATACCTGAGTTTAGTTTTTCTCAGTCTTTTCCCTCCACTTACCTGTCTTTCTCTTCCCTTAAGTCTGGTTTGATCTTAGTCTATCTTATTTGGCTTCTCTTTCGCTCCCATTCCTAGTTCCTTTTACTCTGTCCCCTATCTTTCCTCTTGACCTAAGAATCTGTTCCCTTTCTTTCCATTGGGTTTAAGGTATTGTATCCTCCAAGACTTGTCTGGGATTCTGCAGCCTCGGGCATGTCTTTATCCTTCACCTCCTGTCGTCTCCGGTAACGTGTGTCTCGCTGCCCAGGACACGCTGCTGGAGAACATCGACGTGTCGGCGACGGCGATGGCGCACGCGGTGCGACTGGCCGGCTCGGCGCTGCGCTCGGCCCACCGCGCGCGCTGTCTGGCCGGCAGCACGCCCGTGTTCGGCGTCTGCCCCAAGCTGCTGGCCCTGCCCTCGGGCGAGTGGCACGCCGCCCTCCGCCGCGCCACCGCCGCCACCAAGCAGGACTCCACCCGCCTGCGCTTCCTCATGGAGCTGCCCACCCACTTCAGCGTCTACAGCCGGGACAACAACGAGGGCAATCTGGTCAAGGTGAGTGCAACCTGATATTCCTGCCTTAGTAAATTTGAGTAGGTTTATAAGAAATGGAATGTAGATTGTTTTTTTTTTATCCACTATGACAAGCTTCGCGTTCTCTTTCCACGTGGTATCTTATTCAAATTTGCCAACACTAGAACGGGGGCATGTTTCTCTTCTAAAGATTAGAAGGCAAAATAGGGCCTATATCTACAAAAATCTCAGGAGTCCAACTACATCACAAGCGAGAACGTTTCATCTGACAAATCGCAAGAACATCTAGACAGGGCTTTTGATTTGTCGAGTTTTCCGCTGCAAAAATTTTGAAAGTGATTAATTCCTAATCAATCCTGGACCTCTTGTGCACTGATACACCAAGGTTTTTTAGCTTCAGTACATTATGTTACTGTATTATTCTATATTATTCTAACAATTTTTTTCTTTTTTTCAATTCTGTCTTATCCTTTTTTCTGTTACCTACCTCTCGGCATACACAGAGTTATACTTCTTCTTCTCACTCTTCTCGTCCTACTGTGTTGCCTGTTATTTAATTCTTAATTATCTGTCTTATATGATTTTTTTATTTTTTTTATTTACTTATTTTTTTATTTTTTTTGGTTTGTTTGGGATAGTCCACTAGTTGAGTTGTCGTATCGTCTGGTGACTTTTGTCTTCTTAGGTTTGGGAATGCCATATTATTCTAACAGCCCCGTTCGTTGATCCACAGGTGGCCTCCCTGACAGCCGGCAGCCTGAAGGAGGGCGCCTACACGTACCCCGCGATGCAGCACGCCGCCAACCAGGAGGCCTGCGGCGAGGCGCCCAAGATCCCCATCGCGCCCCCGCCCATCCCCGCGGCGGCGCCGGCGCCCCCCACCGACTACGCGGACAGCCCCACCCTCCGCGACCTCTACACCTCCGAGTACTCCTTCTACGAGCTGGTGGGCATGATCTGCGGCGTCGGCTTCATCATGTTCGGCGTCATGGTGGTCATCATCTACCTGATCTACAACAACCTGGTGGAGCGGACGGAGAAGGAGAGCACCGGCGGGAGTGTGGAGTCGGTGCCGAGCCGGGCCGCCCGCAGCAAGACCAGGGACCGCGCCGCCCGCGCCGCGCGGGGCTTCCGGGACACCTTCCGCCGCAACTCCAGCGTGCGCTCCTCCACGCACTCCTGAGCTGACCGCAGCTGACCGCCGGCGCCGCCGACAGCGACCTGCGACTACGAGACTTCCGTGTGATCCGATACACCTTGCCGACCATTCGATTGGAACTTTCGAAGGTGCTTCCGATGCGCCACTAAATTATTACAATGTTGGCAACCTACACTCTTAAAAGTAGATAACTTCTGGTTTTGTGTTTAAAATCTTAATAAGCTGTGTTAAAAAATTATTCACTGATCTAATTCGTTTTTAAACCAATTAATTTGTTTTAACAAACTAGACTTCCAACTTAATTTTCATCAATAAATAAATTCAATAGCATGCAACGTTTAAACATTAAGAAATAAAATTTGGGCACATTATAAGTTTTTAGAATGAAAATATATAATTTTAATGTCGTCTGAATAAAACCCTATGTATACCTAAAGCGAACTTCACATAAGCGTGTCGTCACTAAGCCACTTTCGTTTTTCAGTAAATACAGTGTTAAATCTGTTATTGAACATCGTAAATAAATGTCAAGTTGGATTTGGTTAACGGAAATTTCATTATTGCAATAGGTTTAATTGTTTTTTAATGAATTTATTGTTGGTATATGTTGATTTATATCTCTATTTACCAAAGAAAATAGTTTAATAACTTTTATACGTTTATTTACAAAATAAATAAATATCATAAAGATTAGATTGTGTTTACTGACATAGTCCTTCATTATTTAATTTATTCCTTTCTCGTTTCCTTCGCCTATGCTGCTGCGGGTTGGTAATAATGCTCTTGATAATAATGCAGCTGTTTGTGTATGTAAATCTCGGACAGGACAGAGAGACCTTTTACGGGACAAAAATTATACATGCACTTGAAATCATTGCTGGTTGTGGAACAAATGAGTTTTAATGAGTAGGCCATATGAGAAATCCATTGTGAAAAAATTTTGACATTTACTAAAAGATCTTGGGCAACTTTTCACCTAAAACGTTCTATTTATAGTTCAGTGGTTCTCCTTTTACGCGGATATGCAGTAAACCCTGGATATATATAGCACCTTGGGGGCACTTTGAATGAAGACAGCCTCATTTTACCGTGTAAATAAATTTTCAGTTCAAATATCTTTCTTAACATAAACGTAGGCCCGTGTGTTCAAAGTGATAACCGATACGTTTGCGTACGGGGTAAATACACCCAATTTGTTAAGACTCGATATTTGTCGACACGCTCGATAATATTACGAGCATTTTTGAGATTGACTTTAAGTCTGAAAACACAAGAATACCGAATTCCAATTATCACCTCCGTACTGGATCCAGTTGTTTGAGAGCTAGTGGGTTTTTTCTTAATAATTCTTAATCATTATTTTTGAGACATGTACCTCATGGAGGACGTTACCCTGAAGGTAATAGTATATTACGTTACTAGGCCGGGAAGTACCGTTTTGCCTGCCGGACGAGCATGATAGTTCCCGCGCGAGCGAAAGCGAGTGTAAGATTTTCATGCAAGTACGGCAAAACTTCCCGGCCGTGTAACGTACGATATCTCACATCATAATAGCAGAAAAAACATACTCCATACTCTCAATAATAACGTAGTCCTTGCATAAACATACGTTTTACGTTTCTCAATCCTTCAAACCTAACCTATAACAAACAGAACAAACATTTGCTACAGTGCTACCACTACATTTCTCTAAAAAGTAACCAATAAAAAAGCATTAAACGTCGGTTTGCTGTAAATCAGCTGAATGTTTACTTCCGTTTTATCCGGCCTAGGACGGCAATGGGTAACTTTCGAGCCAACAAAAAGGAAGTGAAAACAGATGTTCCTGTGTCAGTATGATGAAAAGACTATTAATGTCAGTACGTTAGTTGAACAAGTTCCACTTAACTAAATATATTATTAATAAGCTATACGTATTGTTGTATATTGTGACGATATTTTCATAGCCTTAATCCGCTTTTAATTACTTCCGAACCACTTATATCGGCCTAATTAACGATTCTTCACACAGTATTTGCTCGCACTCTCGCAACGTAGAATTACGTTATGTTTGTGTATTTACCTCTATGTTTGACATTTCATAGTAAATATCTAAGCCCACACCAAATTTAAATTAGCTAAATTCCCATCTAAACACATTTACATATTAATCGACTATCACATCGATCATGTAAAAATCAGAATTGGAAATGGGGCAGAAAGAAAATAAAAGGAAAGATTTAGCATCTTAAATTCCATGGCCAACAAGTTAAATTGGTTTTAAGAAGGTATATCAACAGAAATAGTTTCATATCTGAAATAAATCTTTGAAAATCAAATCAAAGTCTCTCCAAACATTTAAGCAACACAATTTTTGAGGCTTATTATGTTTTTCTAGCTTTCCGAAAAACAAAAGTTATTTATGACGAAAAACCCAGTTTAATACTTAGGGCTGGACAAGGGATGAGAATAAGATAAGCAAAAACTTCTGACCAAATGATATATTCTAAATGTCTAAATCCATGAAAATCATATCCCAAAAATTTTTTAATTTACTTATTTTTCATCTTTTTATTCAATAGAATTTTCTTCAACAAGACAACTCAATAAATGTTTACATAATAATCTTAATTTATAGGTAGTAAAAAGTTTGACTAACCAAGATACTATAATTTATCAAATGATATGTATTAAGAAATAGAATTATTAAACAAGTCTTTTAAGGATAAAATGATAGGTAGTTCTGATTTTTCAACAGTTTGAATATTAAGTTATACTCGTGTTGTGAAGTGGGTGACGGAAAAAGACGAAAAATGGTAGGGATATCGAGAAAATAGTATTATTCTGCGAGCCTTATTGTTACATGAGAATGGCTTATAACGGCGGCGCGGATGCATTTTTAAATGTTCTCTGGTACAATATACAACTGAAATAAGTCTCTCTACAATTCAGGAAAAGTCACGATCTTCTGGCACCAGAAATGTGGAATTCAAGTAATTCAAGTTTGATGTGCAACAAACTACTAAAGAGTCACTTACCATTAATTAATTGAGGACAAATCCTGGCACGTCGTTGTAGGCATGTGCTAACGAGAGAATACGTGAAGGCACCTTCTCTCAGGCGGTGAAGGCGAAAATTTCATCACGTGCGTTACACGGGAAAACATTTCTGACGTAAGCATTAAGCAGCGACTCGACAAGTTTTTTTTTTACTTGAGTCACCTTTTCTCCCATTTCAAACAAGTAACGTTTTATATTTGACGTTTTTCTCAAACTTATATTCAATAGATAAAAATTAACTCTACATCATTGTTATATAAAAACAGTTTTGGGCGAGGCGTATTATCCAGCTTAGAACTACAGTAGTCCCATGCAAGAGTATATGATGTTTTTACTGTGTATTCATTGCATTTTTTCTTTATATGTTATAGGGCTGATTCCATAGGCTTAACCAGGATGACCCAAAGGGGGGGTTGCACTGGGAAGGTCTGGGTCTTGGAAAAATTTAGAAAATAAGAACCATAAACTCTTTTTTAGGTAGTCTAGAGGCATATGAGTTAAAGATGGTGTGATAGTTGCGGGAGTTTTGACCGAGGGATTTAATAGCCTAAATACGCAATTAAATTCCTGAATATGTCACGATTTAATACTTTTATGGTATATTTGTAATAATTATACGAATGGGTATGATTTCAGAATTTTGATTTTCAGACCTTTCCTGTATAGCTCAATAATTTTAACCAACCTTAAAAATGACCCTTAAAACTGAGTACAAGAATCTGAGTTTTTATCGAACATTTTTGGCAAATGATGGCTGCGAAATGTCTGACAGATTACCGACAACGATACAGCTAAGAGATTTAACGCACGATACCAACAACAGATTTAACGACCACAGAATACGTCCGATTTGATACAACCGAGATTATCGGCCACGAGAACAACCGATTTATTACCGCGAGAAATTTGCCGATCGCTGAAAATCTTAAAGATTGTTTTGTTTTGAAATACAACCAAAAATGTTCGGCTGCAAATAATCGAACTAGGTATTTGCCTCAAAATACGATCGATATTTTCCACATACAATAAAACAATGCAACCGACAGACGGCCGCTTCAGAAGCGATACAGCCACTGGACGACCATGAGCTTAGTTTGCCGTAATACAACCGATGTTCGTAAGACACGATACAGCCCAGCAAAGACCTCTTATGGCCATAATAGGACTGAGAAACATGCTAGACGCTGTAAAAACCGAAGCAGAGGGTGCTTACCAGATGTCACCTATTGAATTTCCAAATTTAATTAATCTTTCCCGGGTTCCAAATTAAATACTAGCCCATGTTGCCTTCTAAAACGAATATTTTAACAGAAGCTTTGTAAAATGCAATATTATTTTACGGCCTCAATGCGACAGAGAGATTTAACAGCCGCGGAAACACTGAGCGATTTTTCGATCGCAATATGAGTGATCTGCCGGCCGCGGTATAAAAGGCCGCGATGCGACCAAAAAAATGTAATTGCCACGAAAAGAGCAAACGGTTTTCCAGACACAATGTGACTGAGGGATTAGCCAGACGTTCACTGTCTGTATAAACGACAAACGACAGAGTTTTCGGCCTCAATAGAGATGACTATCTCGAAAATAGCGGGAGATTTGCCGGCCGCGAAAAGTGCGAGAGATTTTCTGAACGCAAAGGGGCAGAGAGATTTTCCGGCCGTGATATCACCAAAATATTAGTTTGCTGGGATTCGATCGAGAGATTTGCCGGTCGCGACGACGTAACAACGATGAAGGCGGTTATTTCGTTTCGCTTTATCACGAGTATTGACTTCCCTGACCAACGGTTTAAATTAATAACTTTTTCCCGACTTTTCCCGGATTTTTTACAACCTGCAGACACCCTCCAATGGATTTAGGCATACAGGGATTTGACAGCCACGATACAACCGACAGACTCTCGGCTACGAAACGGCCGAGATAAAATAGACGATAAAAGAACTTTGGCAGCCACGAAATTTGGATCTAGCGGGCCTGAACTGAAATACGTCCGCCCGCTATTCCAGGAGTTTCGAATGCAATACCATAGATATCTATGGCAATTCGCACTGAACGTGTGTGTTCAAACTCCTAACCCCCCCCCCCTGGTTAAGCCAGTGGCTGATTCACATATAAAAGGTCAGACTGTTCATATGACTATCTATATAGGCTATTATAGGACTTAATTGTAGGTAATAGTTACATAATAACAATATTATTAATCGTATTTAGGGTCTACAACGGAAATGAGTCGGCAGCAATTATAAAAATACTGTAGGCCTTGTCGTACTATTTGTCCTTGATAAGCGGAAAACAAGAATCGTTTTGTCATTAAAATGCATTCTAAGACACCCATTTCTCCTTGCCGTACTTCAAGTACAGAAAACAAGTTCAGGGCTGCATGAACTGAACGATCTAGAAAAACCAGGTTAGCGTTGCGATAAAATAATTCTTAGGTGCAGTTACCGTTAAGCCATCCATGCTGCACAAACGTCATCAGTCATTCTCTTCGCCGTAACCCAACTCGACAGAATGGTTGAAAAATGTATAATACATTGAAGAGAACTCCAATTAACGATGTATTTATGAAACTTAACCGATGTCGCATTGGTGCCATGATTAAGAGAGCGGATTAATTCAATTATAATTTGAGGTTTTGTTGTTATTTCTTACATGGACATAACATTATGCCGCGACTGATCATTTGCTTATTCTCATTAAGTAGCACATTGGGCTGAGTATTCTTACTCAGGTTTTTCGTTTGTTTGTAATTACAGGAAAATAAACCTTGGAGATGTAATAAATAGTGATTTCACCACTAAGGTGTACCCAAAATCAACGATTCTTCAATGCGCTATAACTCCGTATTCCTAATTTCGAAATTACCAAAGAACCGGCTCAGGTGCTGTTATATTGTCAATCTTAATATTGCGCTGGAATTAAGTTTAAGCGCTATGATTTTCCTTTAGGCTTTAAGACACCTTTTTCTGATATAACCTTATAACAATTCAATATACTTAAATAAATCAATATATAAGTTTTAAACTTGTAAAGATAACAAGTGTATAGGGAATAAAGAGCTAGCTAATCGCCGAGCACGTAATACAATCACAGCACCATACATTAGCATTCTAACAGCTGAAGCCGTAGGTGCCAAGGATACGTGCGGTGAAAGTCACGCACGACGCGACGGCGACCTGGGAATCGCTGTGTTCAGAGACCAGCCTTGGACAAACTCACCCTCTTTATCCGAGCCTAATAACAATAATTAACTAAGGCGAGAAGTCATCGCGGCCGTAAAGGTCGACACTTTGTTTATAGACAACTCGCATTACGGGTGATTTCATCCAAGGTAGTCAGGCCGATATTCAACGGCTGCTTTCTTTGTAGATTGATTCTATAACGACATGATGAAATAGAATAATCAGTTTTATTTAATTTCATGCCTTGTTCTTGACCATATATTGTGGTTCAATTTTGAAGGACGATCATTAGAAAAGCTCAGGTTCTGACTTTATAATTTTACCTAATAATTTGTTTTATTTTATCTACTGAATATTGATATTGGTGGTCACGGATTTAGTTTTACTGTAACAAGCACACACATCAGAATGGCCCGTGGATCTGGAAGAACCATAATATGGAGTTTCCCCCATTTTATATTAATATGTAAAAAATTTGGAGAACTTATGAACTCATTTAAACGAATAAGTAGCTTGGAGACGTTCAAGCTTATGTTGTATGTCATTTGCTAATAGACCATTTAAAAATTGAGCCTAGGGAATTATTTTTATGAGAGCAAAGTTATCTCCGTATATGGCATAGTAAAACTTAAGCTCTGGATTGCTGTACATTAGTTTCGATGTCCTAATCAATGAGGTACTAATCAAAGATCAATTGAGATTAATTTGGTCATTCGTTCAAATTATTATTTATTTGATGATATGAGTTTATTACCAATAAAAACGAGGATCCAATAAAACTATCTCTATAAAGATAGCATAAGATATTATGATTAAGATGTAGTACACAGTTCAAACTTGAAGGTCTGAGTTGGTATCAAAAAGTGTGACTTTTGTTCCTAGTGACGAAATAAATAACAATTACAAACTAATCTCCTCCAAATCAGTCAATAAATGAAAACCTTAGACAGCAGTCAGCAAAAAATATCAAGACTTTATGAGCTCATTTAAATGAATAAGTACTTCAAGCTTGTTTTGAATATTTTTTGCAAATATAGCACTTAAAATTGAATTTTCTTTATGGAGCCAAGGGAATTATTCTATGAGAATAAAGTTAACTACGATAGTGGCATGGTATAAAACCTAAGCTCGAGATTGCTGTACATTAAAGGTTCGAAATCCCAAGACTGATCAAAGATCAATTGAGATCATTTATTTGGTTATTCGATCAAATTGTTATTTATTTCATTCAAAAGCCAATTTAATTTTTTATTATGATATTTTTAGTTGATGAAAATACAAGACATGAATCCAATGAAACATCCCTATAAGAATGACATAAATTGTATGATAGTTCAAACTTGAATGTTTGAGTTTGTATAAAAAAGAGTCACTTTCGTTTTTAGTCACGAAATAAATTGCAACTATTACAAACTAAACTCCTCCAAATCAGTCACAAAATTAAAACCTTAGTCAAATGCAAATGCAAACCTTAAAACCTGCAAATACACCAAAACCAGATTGTTTCTTTAACCTTATTTAACTTTAATTTGTCTATAACAGAGCAACAGTTAGTTAGTAACTGCGATACTCCCGATCCACCCAAAAGCATCGGCATCAAAGTATATTGTTAAAGTGATGCTAATCTTAAAAAGGACAGGAAATAAACCAGTAATAAACTACTTTAGCTTACATTCAACAACAAACCATTCACGAGATCATGTACTTGATTCATTTTAATCCTTTGAACATAATAAATAGAGTATGTTCCCTAAGACCTAAGAACAAATGTTTATCGAATAAAGTGAGGTTGAAACTTTCGATTTTAGCAGTCGATACCTAAGCAAATTTAGCTCAACATATTTTCTCCCAAAAATAGATAGGAATTTGAAATCACGCTATATTGGCTTTGTTGGTCATTGCCACTGTCGCAGCCTTGAATTTTATCTTGGTCATAGGATCGTAGTTGAATTCATCGACTCAACTCAGGCGTTCTAGGTTGCATCCGCTGCAACGATCAACCTTCGAGGTTCACTAGAACCGGCTGTTATTCTAACAGTACTTTAACTACTCTTAAACGCCAACTGGCGTTTAACATTGCTTTAGGTAACATTGCGTTAACTAAAGGAATTTTAGAAATGGGATCCGGTAGGTAGGATTGAGTTAAAGGAGGTTATCTCAATGTTATATCATATCAAAAGTTCGTAATAACACAGAGGCTATTTTATAATTATTTTCACTATTTATACATAGAATTTGAGGGCCAAGTCGTAAAAACACGTCTCTTTTCAGTCGGGAGATAAACTGATAAACAAAAAAGAGTCCCATTGTTTTATTTGCGAATGAAGTTAAAACATTCACAGTTAGTTTGGAAAAAAAACCACGCATTTCTCAATATTTCGAAAGTATGTTCCTAAGATTGAACTTTGGCTAGCTGGAATAGTACTATGATTTTGACCGTCATTATCAATCATACAAATGTTATAAATAATTTTAAAGGATCTTTAAGCAAAAGTATTGAAAAGGTCTTTATTAGGTCCTTATGATCCGAACTATATAATTAGAAAAGGATCTAAATATATATAGCTTTGCTATGATTCTGGATCATAAAGCCTTTTACTATACAGGCCAAAGAATGAATTACGTAATAATCTCCTCCCTTTACAGGAATCCAATAAGAAACCCCCAAGGATGTTTAGTCGCTAACGAAAGAAAAAAAGTGATTTGAATTTTACTGACATCACCCAGCTGCTTTCTTTATCATACAAGAAAATGGATTGTAACAATATGTTTATGACAATATTCTAAGGAAAGTATTGTTCTAGATACAGAAATAAGTAAGCTTTTATATTACATCAGTTTCCTTCCAGTGTTATTGGACTCTAGCATCTGAATTACTTGTGCAGATAAAGTAAATTAATTGTATATTTTGTTACAAATCTATTCATGGGTTTTTCATTATAAAAAAATTAATTGAAATTTTGAAGTAGCCGTTTATGGTTTAACTTTTAACGATTCAAGAAGCATAAACCGTAGTATTCTAGGAGGAGAAAGTAAAACCCAGTCTCTAATCAGACATCGTCCCATCGTCGAGGCGTTGTACTCTGAACAGACGGTTATTCACATCCTCACGTGCGTATCAAGGTTCGTAACATGCTTCGTCTCGAGCTTTCAATTAACTTGATTTACTGCATGTTGATATTGGTCACGGATTCAGTTTTATTGTAACGAGTCCTAAATGGTCCATGGTTAAAGGGAAGTTCTGGATGTCATACTACACTGCATGCTCGTAATTATTTATAAATGTTATCCTCCAATTTCAATCGCAATAATGGTTATTGAACCATTAAGTTAAAGAAAAGAAACGATTTAGTGAAATCGTAGTTGAATATCGGTTTCATTTTAGTGTAGTTGGGATCAGTCTTTCAATAATCTCAGCCGCGGCCAAGTTGCATTTATGTTATTTGCCATTACAGTGTCTTGTTTCTTATGTGACGATCTATACAACTTCGAGAGAAACTATAGTAGTTAGATTGCTCGAATAGGAATCAAGACTTGTAGTATTTTTGGAATCGCTACTAAAATACTGTCATCTGGCTCGACATGGGACAATATTCGTTCCGCAGTTCGTATGCGAATACAATCGTATGTGAACGAAGTGTATTCAATTGAACTTAGCTCTAAGTTCAATTTGCTATCAAAGTAAAAACCGTTTATACATTTAAAATAGTTTTCAATTATATTCAAAATTAATAACTAAGAATACTTTAAGTTTAATTCATCATTCACTTTCATTCTCATAACAATAATGATATTCGCTTAAATGTTTTATGTTATCGTATCAGATACTGCTGCGTTGTGTACTTGTCGGTCGTGTAATGTCATGAGTTACCCATATTTGAAAAATGCTGTAAGAAATCTCTTTTATAAGTTAATACCAAATTTAATGTTGCTCGATAAAAACATTTAAATTTCATTATTACTTTTGTGCTAAGAAAAAATACATTCTCTGGCACATTCCACTCAGCCTAATGAATCGAAAAAATCTGCCACGTGTGACTAGGCTACCAATCAATAAGTGACAAGTTGAGGCTCTGGAATGCTCTCTGTTGAGCCGCAGAGGAGCCCCGGCAAGGTGAGCGGGTGCACCCTTACTTCGGGTTTCCAGCAGAGATTGTGGACCGGACTGTGAGACAAAAACCAGAACTGACATTGACCATGGGCCGAGGCCGCAGGTGAAGTCCGCACGCCCTCGGAGATAACTGTACAGACAGACGTCATTTCCGCCGACAACAATGTTGTCAGTAGCTGCAATATCGACAACTGTTTTCCAAGAGGCGCCACACTGCTCGAGAACATTTGTTGGTTGCTAACAGATTTTATTTTTTAAATGTTTTTACTTTTTTAACTTGTATAATTTATACCTGTTGTCATTTGAGGCAGTTTCTATCTCTATCTGGTCCTGTAAAATATCTTTATAATTTTGATTATAGTAATACCTGTTGATTTCTCTTTGCTCATAAATGACAGCCCAATATTTCAGCACAAATGAGTCATTAATATATTTTACGTATAATCTTACGGCTGGTCTTGATGTCGTCATAGGCCTAATGTATTTTCTTTATAGGCAGTAAATGAACGTATAAATCTTTAGTTGCAAAGTGAATAGCCTTAACTTATTATATACTTTAGGACATCTGAAGAAGCATTTAGTTCACATTGTGGTAACAAAATGTATGATTATGGTTCCATACAAGATTAACAGTTTTGTATGTTTCAGTATAAACAAGAAGGCACCTTCACATACATGTGTTACCTTAACGTATCATATAAGAAAGTTGAAACAGGTGCAATGCAACGACAATTTTTTAAGTAAAAGGAGAATGTCTAATTATATCTTATCTTTGGCACTGATGTAGACTACTTCAGATTTAAGACGCCTGGTTGTTCTGGTTTATTTTTTACCTTAACCTGAGTGCTCCTTTCATTTGTGCAATAGACAAGAATAATTGATAATGGAAGATTTGACGTAATCCTGGTATGATTTAGTACTGGCAGTTTGACATGTAATAAAAATCCATTCATAGCAACTTCTTGAAGCCAAGAATTATTTTGATATTCTTGTTAAAATACATCGCATAGGCAATCTGCCAATTTTTTCCCAATAAGGTTTAAAACTTGAAACTCGGTTACAAAGTAAATCAATTCTATTGCTGTCACTAAGAGGGACTACATCAACAAAAATGTAAAATTCCTCTACGTCATTAATGTTCAGCTTAATGTAGGTTTCCACGTCTTGAAATGAAAAATATGCAACACGCCAAAGCATATTATGTCCACTTGGCCATTAAATGGTAAACACGTGCAAGTGCAGTACAGTAGTAGTAGGTTATGGTAGGTCGTGAAACCTTTAACTGCCTCAATCCTCATAAACATGAGTTATATTACCTATAATGTACTGGCGCAGCACGGATTCATTTGTATTCCTCGTTTTCCCCGACTTTATTGACACAGTCAGCAACGTTAGTTATATGGGCTTATCCGCCTTCACCTAGTCGACATTTGTTTTTTAATTGAGATACTTTTTTACCATCCTGGTCTTAGAAAATCTAGGTCTTGCATAGATAGAGCCCCTCATAAAATGTTTTTTCGTTGTGATGAAAGTAGCGTTTTTATCGTTTTCATGAAGGTCTTTAAAGATCTCTAGTCTTGATAGTAGCTGATGGCGAAATTGTGTAAGCACAAGCAGTATGTTCAAATTGAGACCTAAGCATGCCCCAACCGGGGCACAGCCCTATATCCCAACGACTAATCATCGATGCGACTAGGTCTGGTTTAAAACATGATTATGTTTAAGCCGGTTATGTTCGGGCCATATAATGCATGAGCAATCGCTCAATCCAAATCCATCAACTAACATTTTGTTAAGGGAATCAGAACATAACTCAGCGAATTAATTATACCTAGTTTGTGTTGAACGATTTTAATGTAATTTTTTGATTCGAGCAAAAATAATAATATGCGTGACCTTAGTGTAGGGATAGCCGCGACGAATGCATCAGTGCCAGTCATGCGTCTTTGTTGTATCAGCCTTGGAGGCCCGGGTTTATGGTGCACTGCGACATTGACTCACATCGTCACTCTGTCCAGGATGCCGGGCATCGACCGTGCTGAGGACGCGCTGCCGTCAAGGTAATACTATATTTAACCTAGGGTTGAAGTGGTAATGATGTTAAAATCATAGAACATGTCTTTCAAATGCTGGGGGCGAAATCAGGAGGAGTGATGTGGAGAATAAATTCCCTCAGATTTCTGAAGATAAACTTTGGAATCCTTTGATATATTTTTTACCATATTGGGCAAGCACTAATCTTGAAACTTGTGTCAAAGGATTGTGACTGGGACGGTGGCATGTCCTGTAATTAAGCTACTTGGAGGTCACGAATTGTGGATGGTTATGAAAGATGGGTTGTGGGCGTGGTGCTTCCAAGTGGGGATTAACGTCCGCACTATTGAATACCACGTTCATAAGGCTGTCCTCATAATTAGACCAGTTCGTAAATTGTAAACCAGGCAAAACTGCGTTTCGGATACCATGTTGAAATGTAGGTCCCTTAGTTGCCATTGGCTGTTGGGCTATTAATTAACAGTCCTGTCTACATAACATGAGGGCCTTAGGCAGTAACAAGTCTACAAGATCGCGCCACAATCATCATTCACTCATCTGTCATTCGTACTTGGCTTAAATTACCTACCTGGGTAGGTCGTCATTTCAATTAATGTATAATGTAAATTATGTTAAAGATATATTTAAAGCCTTTTTAAGCCTTAAGCGATTTATGTATAACATCTATGGAAATCTTGTTGCAAATATCCCACCCTCAAGGCAAATTGTATGTGACCCTTCATTGTGGTATTACCCCGCTTCAGTTTCTGAATTCACTTTCGTAAAGAGGCCAGTTAGGTAACCTAGGTATTATTAGGATAAAGACATTATAATTTATAAATCTCCTTTAACATTTTCCTCGTGAACGTAATTTAATTTTCAGTAACTCGAAGATATTTAAGAAACACTGAATTAGCCTAATCATCGCGATGTTTGATGGTTTTGAAATGTTCCTTCTTGAATCCCATTAGTTAATTATGTTTTCAGTGAACTAAGACAACAACGCGTTCATAGTAAATAACATGGTCACTTTAAAATATTTGCAATGTAGATTTTGCATGGCTAAATGAAATGCGAGAAATTAAAATACGTTTTTTAAACGTTCACATTGGTCGTAAACTTTACTACACTTCTACAACACTATTGCAACAAGAAACACTTAGGTTGTTGAACACTACATATTTCTTCAGATTTTTTTTCAATATCCAGTCGGTGTTAAACATGCCTGATAGTTAGTTGTAAGTTTTGATGCACTCCATACGAATCCATCGTTCTCCATTCTTTACAGTTTCAAGTTGGAGGGAAATGATTATTTCCTGTGTTTTTTCACTTTAGTAATAGGTGTAAATTCATATTATTGCTGTTATTCATATTATATTATAGATTCATTATCCACAACCGCTTATTCATTTTAAAGTTACTCTGACGATTTTGCTTGCAATACTTACATATTACGTTTATATAATTTTATCAAGTTGAGAAGTTTGAGAAGAATTCAATTTTGTAATAAGGCCAGCTAAAGTTAAATATTATTGTAAATACATTAATATCAAACATACCAATTACAGTGCATCCAATTAATTATGCCCAATGTTCATTAATTATTCTGAATCTTTGTGACATACCTAATTACAAATGGTAACTGGAATAACGAGATTGCAATCCGGTTGGTGAATGCCATCGGCGACCTTCAATTGGATAAATCTGTTCGATATCCCAATGTTAACGTTATACCATCACTAATATGGGATCTCTCCTTCAATAAATTGATTCATCTAGTTTAGTGAAATGTTCACTGAAATTCTTACACACATTGCGTGGTGGTAACAACATATATTTTATGGTGACACAAGTTCACCTTCTCAGGAAGATTTTTACCGAGATGCCGATAGTAGATTTTTCCCTCAGAGGATCATTACTCAATTTTGATTATTGACTCTAGTCAATTTTGAATCTGTTAGCATTGTTAATTAACAAGCAGATTACTTGGTCAACATAGTTGACAATAGCATTGGCAATACGTACTAGGAATCCAGATTCCAATATTTTCAATACATCCAATTATTTATAAAGACGAACAAAATCAGAACAAGGAATAGGCTTATATTGAACTATACAAAACCTTCTCACGATATTAATCAGGAACTGGCTAAGCTAAATAGTAGGCTATTAAGAAGCGAATATTTAATTTTTAACGAGTATAACATAGTTGTATAATAGTTCATTAGTAGAATTATTATAGGAATAAGACCAACAAATAGATTTTATTGGCTACAGCAACCGTCATGAATCATTGAATTATTTTAAAAGACTCTGGTTCAGGAATTACTGCCGACTTCCATAAAGCCGTAAATGGCTCATATATTTGATGAGCTTTGAGGGATCGATATGAAATTACGATTATTTTAGTTTAAGCCGTCAGTACTTTATAAAATCATCTCATGAAGGGTAAAAAAAACTACTAAAAGAGTAAATATACCTAATGATTATTTAGGCACCCACTTAATGCTAAATTTTTAAGGAGTGATCGAAGATATTTTATGCAAGTTTTTTGGTAAGCTCAACAGTAAAAATTATTTATCCTCCAAAATTATAGAGGCGAAAATATAGTATAATATTATATTTTGTGATAAAAATCTACAAATAAACGAGTTATTTGGTACTATTTTAGTGATTGTCAATCATTTCAGTGACAATTTGTTTAGGTAATAAAAGAAATAAACTAGCATATCAAATCCACAAGACTAGAATCTACAATTGAGTACCAATGTAATAAAAATCCAAAGACATATAAAGAAACCACCCCTATGCAAGACAATACAATTACCTTTAAATCTGACCACCTCTTCGTCAAAATCTGGCAAACAAACAAAATCAATGACAAAAAACCTTTGACAAGTAAGACATTAAAGTTTTTTGACTATATAAAACATTAGTGTAACACGAATATCCAACAGACTGTTTCTTTGGTCAGGATATCCTCGCTGATGTAGTGACTGCGCAATTCGTTGTACCGACAATAACTGACTGGGGGAGACAAATTGCGCTTTTGTCTGAGCGCGGATGTTCATTAGTTGACTAACGAGCCCGGCACAACCTCTAGTCCTCACCACCCACCGTGGGCAGCCACACTATCCGGGCCAGGTCTGCAGTCAATCACTGCGGCACATTTCACAAGATTTGAAGCAACGCTCCTGTTTGTGAACCTTGGGGCTTCAACAACTTTCAAAATCAAGACGAGTGCGAGCTCAAACGCTAACTCGCCCCGCTTGATTTGAGTTAACCTCGCGACGTTGCAATGCATATGAAATACTATACTAGAAATATCTCGATGATCACGACTTACACAATATCTCTGTTTTCAATATATTTTATACCCTACTCGATGAAAAACTTGATTATTCTTTTTTTAAATCCAGAAGTGAAAGGATGTTTAGACTTTTTTCTCGCAGCAACACAATCTTTATAGATCTGGCAAATCTTAGCAATGTTTCCTAAGGTTTTCTACTGAGATGCTTTTGTTGGAGAGATTTGAGTAGCACTGAGAGTGAGTATTCTATCCTTGTTATAGAGTTATGGTGTCGTTCATTATTACTTTACAAAATGCCTGTTTATTCAAGGCAAACACTTCCTAACCATCCCAGAAACGTTAACAGTTTAAGTGCGCAATAACTCAGGAGAGAAGCGAGAACCTGCTGAAACGGTGGTGAAGAATCACGCCGAAAAGTCAAGCCAATTACTAAACAATAAAAGTTAAACTTGCTGTCGATCATAAAACTATTATATTAGTGTTTATATTGAGTAATCGAGTCGATAGGGTCTGGTACTGGTATAGAAAAGCTTACTTCAAACTTTCCTTTTATGGTTCAACTTTCACTCCAAATAAGTAAAAGCTAAAAAAAACCACCAGTAAAAGTATTTTTTTTAATATTAAATTATTGTTATTGAAGGCTTAATCTTTATCTCGCATAAAGCTAGTGATAAATAATAACATTTATTACATTCTTATCGATTATGGAATTCCATATGCAATCTCTCCTTCTCAATAAAAACTAGTACTGGAGCTCATAACGTAAGAGCAAACAATACCTAAATTATTAAGGAATTGAAAGAAACATTCATCGAATACATTTCAATAAAATACAACATAAACTATAACCAACTGACGAAGGCTCATGTACGTCATGTAAATATCTTATGATACACCTTACCCGACGAGTTCGAAGCCTTCTTCTCCGCCAAAGAGGGGCAATGAGGTAATTAAATAATTTTATCCCAGCAGATAATCATCCAACTCAGGAAAGGGCTCCTGTAGCCAGACGTCTTATGTCTTCTTATTAGGATTTAAAATTAATTTAAGCAGCTTCTAGTCAACAAAAAGAGCAAGACGTTGACGAAGTGGAGCTGCTGTGTAAGGCGGCTGCTGCAGCGTGGGACAATTAAGGAATGAATGTTGTCGCAGTTTTGACCAGGAGATATTGAGTATGTAGATAGCGTTATTTATTTTCAATGCAACTATCTGTTTAACGAGATTTTCCTTTAGGAAACAAGCTATTTAATTATATTTTCTCCCTTTCAAATTACTTTTGTTTCCATCCCAGCATAATCGTTTGACTAATTTTACTTAAACATATAAAAAATCATAAAGGTTGCTTTAGTTCTCAGTGATTATATTAGAATATTCATAGGAAATAATACAGCGGAACTTGGATAGTTCAAACAAAACTCATGGGATCGAGGAAAAAAATCGAAACATCTAAAGATTGGAATTACCCGCAAGTCTTTTAGACGTTCACTGAAACTGTGATAATCGTTTGGAAATTAACTAACTGTTTACACTCATGTGAAGAAGATTAGCGATTTGAGAAATGAAGTAAGCACGAAAACACAAATATATGCAAAATGTAACTAAGATTTCATTTTAAGATCACAAACCTAAACGGCAGACGAAACTTGTTACGAATAACGCATGAAAACACTGCAAAACTGGAATGAGTGCTGAGAGTAGACATTGATTATTTTGTAGATATACACAGATTTTATGTAGTCATTAAATTATTTTATTTATTGCTAAAAGTTACAGTAGTTGCTGATAATGATGATGGTGGAATCAGGGGTGAGAAGTGTGCATGCTTGAAGGTTCATACAGACAGAATGCGATCGCCTGTGAATAAACCTATGGATACGATTGGTGGGTTAATGTTGAACAGTTGCATATTGGCTTGGTGTAAGTGTTTTATGCGAAAATATCACATTAAAGTTGGATTTCAGACCACAAATGTTATGCCTTTCTCGGGAATTTTTAGTCTAAAATGTGCTTCTTTGTTTGAAATTCATTGTTGGTGATGGTGATTTTATATATATTTTGATTTTGATTTCTGCGGACATTCGATCGCCATTACTGATTAGTAAAAACAAGTTCCACCCTTACAAATTAGTGTACTTATTTGTTTTTTACTTATCAGTGATGGCAAATGTACGCAAAAATCAAAAACTAAAATATACATTACAATTTTGATAAAGGAATTTGGAATTATTGACGATTTTCTATATTTTATACATATGAAATGCTAGACTCCGGAGGAAATATTTTAATTAAACTAACCATGTTCTACTGCTTGTAAGAACTACAGAAGAAGAACCTGGTTCTGGTATTTTTCATGGGCGATTTGAATAAATATTAGGCTATACAAGTGCTATTCAAGAATTCTCAGATACTGCAGATGAAAATTGAATGGTTTGCCCGATAAATTCTCATACAATCTTTAATCAATAATATTATTTTTCCTGACCAAGTATAACTTTTTTAAGCTTGCTCGCTTATTATCAAATAAGACACTGAGACAAAAACGTACTGCTGAACAGTAACCAGGAGTGAGGGCTTCAGAAGTAGTAGTGAAAATCGGTGAAGGCATCAGATTGGATAGTGAGTGATTGACATCTAAACAAGAGTCAACTGTCTCCTACTCATATACGCGCTCGGGACATCAAACTAAAACATTAGAGTCTACCAGTGCGCCACTTTGTTGAGGGTTTTATATAGATTTACTAGCTATCGATTCTTTGAGCAGATCACATGTGCCCGTTATCGGCTGGACTAAGGTAAAACAGCAAAATCTATTATGAGGTTTTATTGTAATAGGCGCCAAAAACGATTAATTTTCTTGAATTTGACCTTGATCTCAAATGTTACTTTTTCATCAGATTCTTTTTTATCAAAATAAATGCGTTTTTACAGAGTTTGAACTCTTATAAAATAGTTATAAAACCCTTGTTCTTATTTAATTTTTGCAATAAAAAGCTACAATAACCATCTTACTGTTTGAGGTTGTCAATAAACTCTGCAGAACAGAGAACATTTTATTGCTCAAACTATTACATAGTATAACGAATATACAAATATACGTAAAATAGAAATACATATACATTGTCCTAAAACGAGTGTAATATTTATTGAATCAACATAAAACTAGTGGAAATAAAAAAATCTTTTATACTGGTCTTTATTACATGCCTTATTTTTTACCTTGTTGCAAGTAAACGTTACTTGCAAAAGGTTCTTTGCTGCAATTCACAGTATTAAACGATTTGCAACGTATCTTCCACTGAATCTCAAGACTATGCTGGTAAAGACCCTCTTAATAACTCACTTTAACTACTGTGATCTTGTCGTCGCTGATATGACCGTCGAGCTTGCGAGAAGACTCCAGCGAGCTCAAAATTACTGCATTCAGTTCATTTTTGGTCTTAGACGCTATGATCATGTCACTCCTTTTTACACTCGTTGCCTTTATTGAAACTGAAATAGCTTCTTGGATTTCATTCTCTTCGTCTGTTGCACTCAGTAATCAAGAACAAAGTTCCTACGTATCTCTCAGATAATTTTGTATTTGTTTCTGAAATTAGTGAATTTAGTGGCGCAGTTGGTAGCGCACTCGGGCTCGGAACTGTGGCCACGAAGCGTCGCAGGTTCGAGACTCAGGCGTGTCGCTTACTTTTAGCAGTACTGTTTACCCCTTGTACTGTACCGGCTCACTCCTTGGCTTTGCTTGATAACGTCCACGCACAGATCAATAGTCTATGTGGGCGGGGCAAAGGCAAGGTAAAAAAGAGGCCGCCACCCTCTTTTTAAAACAAGAAAGAAAGAAAGAAATTAGCAGTCGTTTTACTCGAAGGGGTTCCCTTTTATTATTAATTCCAACTCACGGAACAACGATTTTTTTTTTAATAAATCCTTCACTGTTTTGGCCTGTAGATTCTGGAATGCTCTTCCTGATTCTTTTAAAATCCAGGATAGCCATGCTCGGTTTGGGGCGGAAGTCAAAGATCTTTTGCTGCGTGGTGGGCGAGAGTGATGGTTTTTGACGGTGGCATGACGGGATATAGGGCGACTTGTGTGTTTTGTGGAATCACACAAAATTCAATTAACTGAGAGTAGACATTGATTGATATACACAGATTGAATATGTATTAAATTATTTCATTTACATATTGCTACAAGTAGCAAACAATGATCAGCTTTTTCAAAAAGCTGATGGGTTAACAGCTTTTTTGTAAAAACACAGTAATGTAGAGAAAATATTTACTCATAGATAAAAGGAAAGTGAGGAAAGGACACACAAAGTTCAAAATAATAATGACATGATTGTAGTTCAATGATTGTAGTCAGCTCTAAATGCCCCTTTTTAACGTCTTATTACTTAACGAACACTTACGAACACTTTTTCTATCTTATCATTTATTTACACCAAGTAGCCGTAGTATTGATAACAACCATCTATTGTAACACCTAAGCTTTGTTTACAAAATGTATGTAGGTAGTTATTATTATTTTTTACATGGTTTTAGTTTTTTCATAATTATATTATTTTTAGTTTCAGTCGAAGTTAAGTGGTAGAGAAAACTTGCAAGTCCTAACTTCGCTTCGTTAATAAAGTCATTTTTCATTTAATTTCATTTTTATTCCTGCTCTACTTTGCTCAAAACTACTTGTCATTTTATGACCTTCAAATAATTGTGGCACACTTTTAATTAATAAAAACTTTTTAACAAAACAAATACTTTTACTTTTACACATTTTTAAATATCAATCTTTATGTAAGGAAATTTCTGCCAAATCCCTCACAAATTTATAAATATTTTATTATAAATCTTTATGAAGTACACAAGGTTACGGTTTTTAGCAGGGCCTAATATTTTGGTATTGTCATAATGCAGGTCTGATGAGTTTTGAGATTTCCTAATGCTACATGATTATCTCTACTAATTTTAAGAATAAAAAAAAACTTATTTTATGGGTTGGTCTGCGAACAATTAATTGTTAATACATATGAAGTAATTTTTCATGAAGTATATAAGTTTACTATTGTGATGAATTTCTATGATGATTCTATGATGTTTACCAGTAAATTAGATAGCTTAAACAAAAAAAAATCTTTTAGGAGAGGCAGAGACTTAATGAATTTGGTTACGAATAAACATTGACAACCTAAGTCCTTTATTTAATATTAAAATTTTATTTAAATACTTAATATGTGTTTAATATAATAAATTTTTCATCATTTAAGTAATCTTTGTTTAAACTGCTTTACGAGGTCATTTTTAAATCCTTAAGACAATGGATATGTACCTAAGCTCAGTTACCATACATTTAATAATATAGATTCCTCATACCACTTAACTCGTCCCAAAATTCACATCATACAATTTAAAAGTACTTTTATTTACTAAAATCAAATTAATGTGATTGAGGATAAAGTAAGGTAAATAGAGGATAAAATCAACAAAAATATACGATACGTCAATTTGCGATAATCTGATCTGCCAATCAATCCTGTACTTTCGATTTCGGAACTCTGACTCTATAAGGTAATTTCTTAGTACTTTATGTGACAGTTCTCATAGCTTGGTTGCTGTTTTCTCAAGGACGGCATGCTCTCTACCACCGTTCCATTGCCAACTTGTCAGCCCACCGTTCAATGATTGTAGTTACCTCTAAATGCCCCTAATTAACGTCATATTACGTAACGAACACTTACAGATTCATTCTCATGTAATTGTTGTATCATGAAACATGTTACTTATTCCCTCGTTTATTGACTTCCTACTACTCAATAATTGTGGTTATTGTGGTTGTGTTTTAAATCAGTCTAATTACAATATCCTCTTGCTTCTATTTTAAAATATCATTTAATAGGCGTTTCAGCTTTTAAATTATTTTCCACCGATCATTTATTTCAGCGATTATGTTAAACATTTACCTAAAGTATTTAGCAATAAATAATAGATCTAAAAAGTAGTCTATAAAAATAAACCATGCTATAAACTGAACTAAAAGCTGAATTTCTAATTGTAGGTTATAAAAATTAAACTATCAATGAATATGTGTTTTTAAAACAAATTGGTCATATTATCGCACTAAAAATATATCTTATTTGCACCAAGTAGTATTGATAACAACCATCTATAGTCACTATATACATTACTACTGTATTACTCTAGTGAAGTATGTAATTGATAAATGTTTGTTGAATGTAATGGGTCGCACACTAACAAGATCTTTAACCCACCAATGAAATGTCTCACTTAAGCTTTCTATCCATTCAACGTTTCTTGATAGCTGTGAGGTTATCAGCTTTTTTGTAAAAACACAGTAATGTAAAGAAAATATTTACTCATAGATAAAAGTAAAGTGAGGAAAGGACAAACAAAGTTCAAAATAATTTCAAACCCTACAAAAACAAACTCATAATTGGGCTACAGTGGCAATTTAAGTGCAGCAACAATAGATACTTTAATTAGTTTGTAGTACAAAGGATGCATTCAGGTGCATACAATAACCATTGTTGCATTTTAACTATGAATGCAACAATGAATCAGGTGTCAAGTTGCAATGTTAAAGTCATTATATTATTTCAAGCGAAGCGTCATGTAACACATAAAATAGGCCATAAAATAGTCCTTAAAATACCTAAGTTAATCGTTAGTTATTTGTATTTCAAGATACGAATCATTTTATCTTCAATCTCTGAATCAGATGTCAAGTTGCAGTGTTTCAATCATTATGTAATTTCAAACGAACTGTCATGTAACACATAAGGTAATGCATCAATATGTTCTCCTAAATTATCGTAGATCTTTGATTAATAATTGGTTGTGCAAAACACAACTCTGCATAACTAAGTAACACCTGAGAATCCTATTGAACTCCCATATATAACCGAGGTATTAACATCATAACTTCAGGTTTTGAGATTCCGGATGCCAGGAAAACGTTTTAGGCAAGGCTGATACCCCTTGGATGTTGAACACAAGGATTGGATGTTGAACACAATTATTACTTTCAGGACTGGCGTACTTTTATTGAGTCGTAAAACAAAATGTATTTTTCTTTAACTAATAATACCAAAATATCCAGATTGGCCATTGAATTATTGTTCAACTTTAATATAGGAGGCAAGGCTAGAGATTCATCTTGTGTATATGGATAGGGCCTAGTTCAAGTAATTTAATTTTTTTTAATACTTGAAGCCATTAAACACTATTGACAAGATTTTAGACAGTAAAAGTTCAATTCGTTAACCTTATCTTACACTCCATAAGCTACATAAAGCTACATATTCCTTTTCATTGGCCAAATCAAGAATTTATGTTTATAAATCTAGTTAGTAACACTTCAGAAAAATAAGGAACAGTGAAATAAATGGGGGCAAGAGGTCTGTCCCTCATTACCACAATGTTTTCCAACCAATCAAGTGGCACTTACTGCAATCTATCCATCTTAAATAGCCTTTTGCTATTGGAGTCCTACTATTGGAGTCCGGTTCTAAGTTTTTGCGGTTCTCGATCACTCTAGCGATCCATTGGCGCGCAGTTTCTTGAAAGTCACGGTTTTTGTGTGTCACTTTATTAGGAACTGTCGAGTCACTGCTCTCGGTAAATTTAATTAAAAGCTGATAGGTCTATACCTGCAATGCGATGTGAAGAATGTTCGTTTTTCCTCTAAGCTGAAATGGTAACGGAGCTTAAGACATTACAACTGTGGGAAAGATCGCCAGCTTCACCACACACACACTACATCCGTTGCAGCTCAAACGACCGTAAATTTAATTATAATTAAACAACGATCATGGGAACTGTTGGAAATCACGGAATGATGAAAGTAGAGGCTTCAAATGGAAGCAAGAAAATAATATTAATAATAATAATAATAATAATAATGCCTATTTGTAACTAAATAGATTTAAAGCTAAATTTGTAGACTTAAAATATGTATAAAATGTGTAAAAAAGACCGATTATTAGTCTACTATAAATTTACCTTAAAATCGGTTCACTGCTTGCCATTGAATTTGGGACAAATGTACTACGAGCCATTGAGTAAATTAGAAGCTATCCAATTCGTCCGAACTATTCACATCCACCTCATGATCACAAAAGAGTATCACGATAATGAAAAGAGACAATTTACCTATAACGTGGTGAAATATTTTCTTTGAAATTGTTATATAAATGGTAGTCGAATAATTTCGCTCAGTTTGTGGTGTTTGTACAATGTGCATACAAACGTCTGCCAGGTTTAGCTTGTTTTTTTTTTTTTAATCGATTCGCATTAATTACAAAACATTTCAAATGTGAGATTTTCAAATCACAAAATACAAATATACAAACGAAATGATAAAATGTACAAAACTATCGGACCAAAGCTTTAAAAACTTAATACTGAGATAAAATATTCTTCAAGAGAATTATTTTATACTTTGATACATGAGAAGGGAATAGACCTACGTGAAGAGTTTCTAAAAGATTTTTTCAACCCCACAAAAACTAGTAAACGAATTGAAACTGCAATTAAAACTTGTAATCGCAAGGTCTCGTTAAAATACGGCATTCATCAATGATCGGCCGCTTTTACGAGGAACGAGACACCTGACTGATTGAGTACTCGAGGCGACTGCTGATGTCGATTAGCACGGAGGTTTGGCGAGAACTGCGCCAGTGTAGGACGCCGACAGACCCGCCGTGCTCGGGCGGTGAGCTTTGGGATTATCGCCTAAAGGATTAATTTGTCACATTTTCTGGTACTTGCTGTTTTTCTGTGTCTTTTTCGCCGTAATACCTTGAGCAGATAATTATTGAGATGTAAACTGTTTTGACATTTATCTGAGCCTTAATTACATCGGACGTTTTTTTTAATAGTATTGTAGGTAGATAAATAGTGATTGCTTTCTAAAATGTTGAAATTGTCGATTTGATTCGAGCGAGTGATAACCCAACTTGAACCTGTAAAGAACACGTTCAATAAAGTATTACAGTGTCATGTTTGATTTCCTGAATAACTGAGTAAAAAACAACTCTTAAAGTTATTGAAACCAATACATGCGTGACATATAAGTAGATAATTATTGAACCCGAATAACCTTTAATCTGGCTCCCTTCATCCTTTGAGAAAAAAACACCAATATTCTAGAAATTATTACAGACCTCTGGAAAAGATATCATATTATTTTATTCTCATTCGTTTTTGTTTACCTCTGCTAGCAGATTACCTAGGATAACATATTTATGTACCAAGGGATAAGTTTTTCCCTTGGTAATCCGATAGTGCGGCTAATTGACCCTAAAGAAAATTAGAGGAATGGTTTTTAATGTTTGAAGCTAAATTAAGCCAACATTGGATTGGTCTTTCGATACTTAAAATAACGCTGATTGATAGCCAAACGGTTCAAGTTAATAACAGGACTACATAAGGCATTATATTAATTCATCATTCATATTTCATTCATAAGCTACTTACACGCAGTCAGTTAGGTGTCTCAATGAACCAATGCACCAATCAAATAAGAATTAATCGGTACAAGGCACAATTTCACCTAATTTTAACCACCAAATGAAAAAATAACATATTTTAAACTGGAAACAGCCCAGTCTTCTTTATAAATACAGTAGGCCCTTTCAAATATTTTGGAGTTTTTCATTGTGAAATTGTTTGTATTTCTTTCTGTGTCCTCAGCATATCACCAACAATGGTAATAAAAAAGTTAATAGGGGTTAACATTCAATTTCAATCACTATCAAGAGATAAAAATTAGGTTTATCATAAGGAAAGGATAACTTTATATTTTCGTCTTTTATTAGATAAGAAAACATTCACTAAACCGTTCTTATGGTCGTCTTCTAATTTACTTTCATACGTATTAATTTAAAAAAACATAAATGTGTTAGTTTATGAAGTGATATTTTATTTTATTTGCAATCGCTGAAACGATATAACAAATAGTTGTAATGGAACTTAGATACCATTACAACTTAGTTGTTCTTAGTTGTTCTTTGTTGTACTTAGTTGTTCGATTCCACGAAAGTAAATATATAGGACCCAACATTATTAAGAGGAGATCATACCGTATACATTTTGAGCAATAAATACAGGGTGTTTTTAAAACTCAACCCAAAACTTTATTTTATCAATGAAAGATTATTCCCCCAAGATCTTCGGATTTGATCCCACTGTATTATTTTCTTTGGGGGTACATAAAAAGTAAGGCCTACGAAAACAATTCACAGGATATTAAGCACCACAAAACAAACATAACAAATCATATATTTAATTTCGTAAGGCGATTCTTTGTGTTAAAATTGTGGGCGTCTGGCAAGTCGTAGAAAGATGGGAGAATGCTCAAATTAAGAAGGTCTCTATAACAAGATGGTGGTAAAAATACTGAAATCGCTTGAAATTCACCATAAAACGAGAAATTATGGATAATGTCATTCAAAAAGCATTGGGATCTTAAAAGGTCTGCTTTGTTTACATTAAAACATGCTTGATTCAAAGCCATATGGTAGATGTTGACAAATGGTATTTTTCTAAAGGCAGCTAAATATGTACGTTCAGTCTACTATAACAAATAAATATTTTAACTTTGAGATTTTCCGATTTCATAATTATGAATTTGAGCATATTCATAATTTAAAATTATTTAAAATCCAGCTGAAACATGAAGGCTGAAAGTTCTTTAACAAATAACGGTCTTTTACTTTTAAATGTTCTGATTTTACAATTTCAGTCAATCTACAAGTCAATCTATTGACGTTTTAAATTAACATAAAGTAGTGGCTTGTAGCATACAAATGCTGAATACTTAATGTTTCTTTCACACTTATAAATCGGTGACATTTTGACGAATGTAAACGTTTAAAGTGTAATGTTAAAGATATTTTGACATTTGATAGTACATAACGGGATTTTAAGAAAGGGCGTTACTTCAGTATAATAAAGGGCTGAATTTTTTGGAACAGTGGCGCTATCCTCCACTTTATTTACAATTAAACCGATGGACATGGTTTGAAAAAGTTGTTAAGGTTAACAACAGATTGCAGCACTTTATTTATTTCCAAGGAAAGTCGTGACATTTAACATTTAACACAAACAATTTAAACAAATGTGTTTCCACCAGGTTCATCAGAACATATTGGACATTAAAAGCGTACTTTTTATGGAAACCTCCGATCGAGGCTACATTTTTACCCAAAAGGCAAATAGGTAAGGATATAATCAGAAAATGGTCTCCCGTTGACGACTTCAAGCTCCACGGTTGAGCCTCTGGTTCCACTTTATAAATGAGTTAGGTTTCTAGGTAAATCACGAGGTAAATAGTTAATATTGAGGATTTTACCTTTCGTTCAACACGTTTTTATGGTTGCCCGTGAATAAATACTGCTTTGTCTTGGTATATTCAAGATAAAATCTACTTTTATTGGTCAAATTTAAAGGTGTACCTTTTTGGTAGGACAAAATTTTAAGTTGATGTTGCACCGGAGTCGCTGTTAGTGCAACATATTCTATTGTTGCTCGGTCAAAACTGGCAGAGCTGGGCCTTAAAATTATGAATGAAGTCTTCTCTTTACTTATAGTCTGCGCTTATTCGATTGTGTTGATATTACAAATCACTTGGCTTTAAAATCAGTATCAGCTATTGCTACATGATATGATGTAATCAAATTAGACGTATTTAATTCCTCTTGCATTTTAAATAGTGAGTATATTAAAGCCCCTAAATAATAAAAACAGAAAATTTAAAAGTAACATACCGTTATTTGTTAAAATACATTCAAATATTTCAGGTGGATTTTAAATAAACTATATATAAATATATATACTATGTTGTTTTTAATCAAATATAAGCAACCCATTTTTTAATGTAGACAAAGCAGAGTTTTCAGATATTTTAAAAGCTTTAAAATGACAGATATTTTACGTTATTTCTCATTTTATGGTAAAATTCAAGCAATTTCAGTATTTTTTCCGAGTCCCTGGGATCAATACCTTCAATTTGAGCTCCCTTCCATAATCCTGCGACTTGTTGAACGCCCACAATTTTGTATATTTATAGATCATTTAGCATTAAATCGACATTGTCTTAACTCTTAACAGTTTTAAATTATTAATATGCTCAAATTTATAATTGTAAATTCGAAAAAAATCTCAAAGTTAAAATATTTATTTGTTATAGTAGACTGAAAATGTACAGTTAGCTGCCTTTTGAAAAAAAAACAAAAAAAAACATATTTGTCAACATCCAACATATGGTTTTGAATCAAGCATCAGCACTTCCTGTTTTAATGTAAACAAAGCAGACCTTTTTAGATCCCAATGCTTTTTAAATGACAGATATTATCCATAATTTCTCGTTTTATGGTGAATTTCAAGCGATTTCAGTATTTTTCCCGCCATCTCAGGATAGAGACCCTCTTAATTCGAGCCCTCTACCATCTTTCTACGACTTTCCAGACGCCCAGAATTTTGACGCAAAGAATCACCTTTCGAAATTAAAAGATATTATGAAATAAACTATATGAATAAAAGAAAATGGTTGAATGACCAAATATCATATCATATGAGCTGTCCCATGTATTTGGCTGGGACAGTTGACTTGATTTTGTCATATAGTCAGGGCGCCAGCAAGGAGGACCTGGAAATTTGGGTGGACAAAGGTTTTTTAACTGATTCTGACTCAGTTTTTTGCGCTGATTACGAATCTGCCGGGTGCAACTTTGGCACCCTTGGGCAAACGCCGCCATATTGGAAAAATGGCGGCAAAGAGGTTTTTCAATGTTAACACGATAGAATCCGTAAAAATGGTCCGATCTCAACGAAAATCGGTACAGACATGTAAAATGGTAATCCCCTATTCAATTTAACAAACCAGCTCGATAAGACCACCGGAAGTGGGGGTTAAGGGGAATAAACCCCCTTAAAAAGGGGTTTTTTGGTTTTTTCACATGGCAAAATTAAAATAATCAAAATATCGTTTCCACCATTGAATTTAGCTTAAAAAACTAACAATTTGGTATTTTTAATCATTGCTCTATGTCCATTGGTTGCCGAGATACTGAAAGGGAAAAATCGTACACCGTCCCTATGTTATCCTTATGGGGAAAAATGTAAAATTCTATATCTCGCTTACTTCTCAATATATCTGAATAAAACTTGGTGTGTTGCTTCATCTAGTTGAGATATACTTGATTATGGCCTTAAGTACTCTATTTTTACATTCACACTGCAGCAAACCTACGTACTCATTCCCCATGCTATCCTTATGGGAAATAAATAAAGTACTAAAACCTCCATATTTTCGACATATCTCGATCAAACTTAGAATATAGCCTCTTCTATTTGAGTTATACTGGGATAATGACTGAAAACACCCAATATTTACAAACATGCAGTAGCAGACCTGCATACTCATTCCCCATGTTATTCTTATGAAGAAAATAAAAATATGTCATATACCGTTTATGTTGCGTTTAAATATTATTTTAAGTGTTTTAAATTCCCTAGATATGCAGATCTGCTGCAATGGGATTATTTTTTTATTCTATTCAATAAAAAGGTGGTCTCTTTCATGATATTTAAACTTTGGAGTGTCCCCCTAAAATGGGGGATTTTGTGGGCAACTCAAAATTCCCAGGTGCAAACCCCTTTCGAGTGACCCCTCATTTTAAAGACCTTTTAAAAAATAGGCGAATGGAGGAGGTTGGAGGTCGCTAACGTGTTTTAATCAAAATTGGCAGCTTGTAAAATTTTCAAGGAGTCGTATTCAAAACTTTGACAAGCTGCCAATTTTGATAGAAACACGTTAGCGACCTCCAACCTCCACCATTGACCTATTTTTTAAAGCTATTTAAATTGAGGGGTCACTCGAAAGGGGTTTGCACTTGAAAATTTTGAGTTGCCCCCGAAATCCCCCATTTTTGGGTGACACTCAACATTTTAAATATCACCAAAGAGACCACTTTTTCATTTCCCAGGTTCGTTTCATTTTTAAGTCACCAAAGGTGAATTAAAACTCCAAACGTCCTAGACGCCAGGTTTTGAGGATGTGTTGTATTCAAAACTTTGACAAGCTGTCAATTTGGATAGAAACACTTTAGACACCTCCAACTTTCACCATTCATCTATTTTTTGAAAACTCTTTAAAATGAGAGGTCACTTAAAAGGGGTTTACATTTGCAAATTTTGAGTTGCCCCTAAAATCTCCCACTTTTGGGGGACACTCAAAATTTTTGGTAACGTAAAAAATAATTTGGGTTGAGTTAGCATCATTCCCCAAAGGTTATTTGTTTGTCTTAACAATAAAAAAATCAAAGATGGGGGACGGATTTTTTTACACACTGTATAAACACATTAGTCCTTTTTGGACCACATAAGTTCCAAATTTATTTTTTGAATTTATAAATATGTAAATATTTAAAGCCTTTTTGTTAACAGTCAGGTATTGTCTGTTAGAATGTATAGGTTCTAGACTGCATGTTTGGCAATTTATAAAATTCAAAAAGGCAAACGTATAATGTAAAATATATTTATAAAATATATCTATAATAGCATAGTCCATAAAATAAGTAGGTGCCCATTCAAATATTTGCATCCAATGTGATTTACCAAAGTACCAAAATAGGCCTATATTAAATGACTCATTGTACGAACTCGATTAAAAAACTGCTACTTCATAAACAAAGAAAATCACGAGGATGTTCACCACAGTTAAGAAAATATCGTGTAAACGTATCCAGCTGTTCTGTTTCAAATGTCCCTCGACGGAGGAGCGCGATTCTCATAAAACAACCAATAGAATTTGGGGGTGTGGCTAATATGGCGGAGAGTACAGTCGATGACTAAATCGGGATGTGGCCAAAAGTGGTTAGTTCCGTTTGTGCGCGAGGCGCCAAACCCGGACTGTTTTAAAACAGCCCCGATTCGTCGGGAGCGTCAGGTGCCAAACCCGGACTGTTTCATTTTTGCACAGAAACGTCAAAGTCGGACAGCGCCAACTCAGGACGGAAAAACAGTCCCGAGTTGGTGCTGTCCGATTTTGGCACTGTCCGACTTTGGCGCGTTCCCTTTTAAAGCGAAGGGAAGGTAAACAAAATTATTTTATTCGCATGGGGGGCCAAGCTTAGTGAGTGTAAACTTCAATTATGTTGCGTTTGGTAAGTACTGCTAATCAAAGCAATAAATGTTGTGTTTGAGGACCGAGTTAAAAAAATAAGGTCAGGCTCGGCGGTCCCGAAATTTAAGTTAAATTTTGGGAACAGCTTCTGGCTGAAATAAATTTTTGGGAATTTACAATTATATTTTTACTCAAGAGCTTTAAAAATTAATGAAATTATTAGACATCGTAAATAACCCCATTGTAGCAGATCTACATATCTAGGGAATTTAAAACACTTAAAATAATATTTAAACGCAACATAAACGGTATATGACATATTTTTATTTTCTTCATAAGAATAACATGGGGAATGAGTATGCAGGTCTGCTACTGCATGTTTGTAAATATTGGGTGTTTTCAGTCATTATCCCAGTATAACTCAAATAGAAGAGGCTATATTCTAAGTTTGATCGAGATATGTCGAAAATATGGAGGTTTTAGTACTTTATTTATTTCCCATAAGGATAGCATGGGGAATGAGTACGTAGGTTTGCTGCAGTGTGAATGTAAAAATAGAGTACTTAAGGCCATAATCAAGTATATCTCAACTAGATGAAGCAACACACCAAGTTTTATTCAGATATATTGAGAAGTAAGCGAGATATAGAATTTTACATTTTTCCCCATAAGGATAACATAGGGACGGTGTACGGTTTTTCCGCTTTCAATATCTCGGCAACCAATGGACATAGAGCAATGATTAAAAGTACCAAATTGTTAGTTTTTTTAAGCTAAATTCAATGGTGGAAACGATATTTTGATTATTTTATTTTGCCATGTGAAAAAACCAAAAAACCCCTTTTTAAGGGGGTTTATTCCCCTTAACCCCCACTTCCGGTGGCCTTATCGAGCTGGTTTGTTAAATTGAATAGGGGATTACCATTTTACATGTCTGTACCGATTTTCGTTGAGATCGGACCATTTTTACGGATTCTATCGTGTTAACATTGAAAAACCTCTTTGCCACCATTTTTCCAATATGGCGGCGTTTGCCCAAGGGTGCCAAAGTTGCACCCGGCAGATTCGTAATCAGCACAAAAAACTGAGTCAGAATCAGCAAAAAAATCGCTGTCCACCCAAATTTCCAGGTCATCGTAACTTACAATGGGTTGGCACCCTGACTAATAAATGTCCTGAGACCTTCACCAGACGGATCCACTGTTATGCCAGTAACTGGAATTGCAGGCGGATGCAGGGAATCCCGGCCGGCCGCCCGTAACAAAATGCACTAAGGCATTGTTTGTCAACAGGGGATTAGGACTGTCTGTCTACCTGTTTTGGGGGGGGGGGCATCTTCAAAACGCGCCTAATATAAGCTAAGTGTGATCAAACTTAAATAATAGATTGTACAAAATATAGAGATTAACAAAACAATACCCATTTCATAATGTGCATTTTTCAATCTTAAAATTACGTTGCATTAAAAAAACACCCTGTATATTTATTTATTAAATTTGCAGAGTCTCACGAAAAAACTTTCCTTACAAATTGCGGAATCGTGCGTTATGAATACTTACTGTGGTATGAATATTCTATACTGTAGTATTTTGGTGGTTCTATTACTATTCAAAAATACTGCCTCACTGAGAATACACAAGACTCTGATACTGATACTTATCTGGATATGCAGTTCCAGTTTCCCGTCTTCCCATTAGCGGTAACCATCACCAACACTATGGGTGTCTCACCTAAAGTGAACCAATAGCTAACTTTTTTATTATACATCTGACAAAGAACTTCTTATGGGGGACTTCTCTTTACAGTATTTTTAAAGCTGATTTTTGGAGTCACATCGAAATTTCAAAATATGGCCGCCATTTTCCAATATGGCGGACAACTTTGATTTTTCTTATGGAACATCCTGTATTTTATGGCTTTTTTGAATTTAACGCTTGATTTGAGAAACTTTTTATTCTTTGAAATTTGTTTCTAAACCCATTGGTTCAGGAGATATGAGCAGTTAAAGTTTAATGTTCTCCCATTTAAAAAGCATTGTGTCCATTTAACTGTGACATTCCATGTATTTCTTATGGAGTAAAAGCTTGTTCAAAATAATATATTTCTATGAGTGAATCTCAACTAAAAATTATTTTATGGTTGAATCTCAACTAAACTCAAATTTTAAGATACTTTTCTTCTTTGGTATGTATTATTAAACCCAATCGTTTTCGATATACGGACTACCAACAATTTTCCAATGCATTTTAAATGGGAAAAAATCAATCTTTAACTGCTTGTACCTCCTTAACCATTGGGTTTAGGGAACCATGAGAAAGAATAAAAAGTTACTAAAATTAAATATAAAATCCAAAAACGCCATAAAATACAGGGTGTTCCATAAGAAAAATAAAAGTTGTCCGCCATTTTGGAAAATGGCGGCCATATTTTTAAATTTTGAGGTGACTCCAAAATGCAGCTTTAAAAATTAAGGGAAGTCCCCCACAAGAAGTTCTTTGTCAGATTTATAATAAAAAAGTTAGCTATTGGTTCACTTTAGGCGAGACACCCGGTATATTATAAATAGAATCAGAATGTGTTTCTCTTTACTCGCTATGTAGAGAAACAATGAATGGCACCCAACTATTATGTTTTCTCTTCTAAGTCTAAGCACCGATATTTTGACGATAAAACTTAAGCAAAAAGGGCTCTTAGAAGGTCTTAGTCTTGCGTGTCATACAAAAAAACCTAACCCTTCAGCAACCTATGCAGTCAATCGTGTCTCTAAGTTGCCAGCACGTGAAGCAACAACATCGTCCACACGCTAGGTCATTACGATGTCAATTGTATAGTAGGCACGTTTAGAAGATTCGCCCCCCCAAAACAAGTAGACGGACTGTCCTAATCCCCTGTTATCAAACAAAGCCTTTGTTAGGGGAGGCCACCGTTGTGCTGGTGGTTCACCCGCCTGCATTCCAAGAAAATGCCGCGTGACTTGCACCTCAAATATTGCGATATATATTGTTATGCCAGTAACCGGAATTTCAGGCGGATGCAGAGAGTCCCGGCCGGCCGCCCGTAACAAAGGCACTAAGGCATTGTTTGTCAACAGGGGATTAGGTCTGTCCTTCTACCTGTTCTGGGGGGGCGAATCTTCAAAACGCGCCTACTATAACTATCGTAACCTTTGTTTTACTCACTGTGAGGGAGATGTCATGGTCCCCATCCAAACTGACTACTCGCCTTTATCCGCTTTAAGAGTCTGCAGTACCCGCCGTCTTTCAGGGGTTTGTTCCCTACTAATAATGTTAATTTCAAACTGTTGCTACTCCTTTAGTTTCTGCAAAACATTACAGGATTGTTGTTAACAAGATAATACAGATATCTAGTGTTTTTTAAGATTACAATTTTGAAATATTTAACAGTTTTTCAAATGATTAACATGATCATGGAAAAAATTTACCACCTTACTTGTCATTTTAGCCATAACTTTAACATATTTCGTGATTATTTCTTCACAGTTCTCTGCTAAATACTAATGAGACAAACATATTCAAGAATAATATACAATTCAAGGGAATCGTGTTCAAAGCCATGCATGTTTCACGGAAATCAGCATTGTTCTTATGGGACGTAACCCCAATATGGCGGGAGGGAGGGACCGCAGACTCTTACGATATCACTGTTGTACTGTAACAAGGAACACTTCAAACTCTCTCTGTACCAGGAGAATTTGCTCAGCGCAGGGTGGTCCTTGAGCCTTGCACGTATTGTCCGTTTAGAAGTTTTGTTCCCTTTTGCATAGGATTGTCACCAGGTAATCTTGAGTGATGCAAGTGAGTAACAAGCTGAGTAACAAGACATCAAACGCGTACTGAAGGCTGTTCGCTAACAGCGTGACAAACCCCTTTTCATTCGTTACAATCAATAATAAGCAGGAATAAAGCAAGACTGCAGTTAAGTTTTTTTTTTTTAATTCTGAAGTCTCGATTGATAGCATTTGTATCTTTTTCGATCTGGGTTTCACATCAGTATCACTCAAAATTCCTGGTATTGACCAGATCTGCATTTGTAACAGCTTTTACCAAAACAAGCCTATTTGGTAATAGGGAAGGAATTATACCAAAACAATCAAGGGTACTGTAGAAGTACCTACCAAACTTTCTTTAACTCAGTACCTACCAAAAATTAACCTCAATTTTAAAAACTAGTTGATCTTAAAACCGTCAAACTTCGAAAAAAACTGTGGCAAATCAGATTTGGTTAGTTTAAACGCTAAATCAATAAACTGTCAATTCTCTAATTCTTCAATCACTTCCAATGAGACGACACCTCATTATATCATCAGAACATCTAATTACTATTTCTATTTCTATTTCTTTCTATTTCTAATTACTTGCTATTTCTTAATGGTTGCTTCCATAAACATGCATCGTGAGACAGAGTGACGGAATTACTCGTCCTTTAAAAAAAAGTTCAGAAAACCCCCTCTTCCAACACTTAAGAAAAAATAAAGATGACATGGTGAAGTCCATTATAAAAGTTTGATAAAGCTAGGTGTTTCAATAAACCCCGAACAATGGCAGTCAACGGGTCGCAATGTTGCCAAACATTCACGCCTGACAACAACAGTTGGGCGGCGAGCGGCGGCGGCGGGCGGGCGGCGCAGGGAGGGGAGTGCATATACCACCGCCCCGCGGCGCGGCCCTACACTCCGCCACCGCCGCGCCGCTTCACGCTGTCAAAACTGTGTGCGCCACTGCTGATACAGGTACGCCACGTGTTCCTTACTGTCACTGTAAAATTATTTAAAAAATATGTATTGCGTGTATAGTTTTAAAAAAGTTTAGGAGTACCAGAGTGACAATTAATCGTTTATTTATATCGTTTGCAACTGTTTTCTCCACTCGAGGCTAATCTAAATTGATAATAACAACAGCTTGGATTGCAAAAAAAGAAGAACTTAACAAATTTTGTTCACACTTAGCTTTATTTTATGGCCTCTAAAACATATTAAAAAATGTATACCCGAAGGTTCTTGGTTTACCCGAAACAAAGGTTCACCAGATCAGCATTGTGTAGTGACAACGGCATTAATTGAGATTGCAACACTACCTAAAGGGCAAAACGTATTCTATAGCTTATAAGAGATGTTTAAAAAAAGGCTTTATTCATTTTCGTCACTACACTATCCTAAAGTATGAATCCTTGAGTCATAACGTGCAGATGTCGAGGTTCATTGCCACTTTAGTCCAAAAGCGCACAACCAATTTGACTAGTCTCTCCATGTATAGACGTAAACGATTTTTTATAAACTTATCAGACAAAAACGGTATGGTATCAGAGTTTGAAACCAATTCTTTGTATATTTCACCCGAAAGGAATATTTTGCTTCATGATTTTAAAAGACAACTTTCACTCTCACTTTTTGTCACTCACATTGTGAACAAAGGAGTCTCACTGTAACGGTCCGTGGATTTTTTTGCCAAGTCGACCTTCTCACACGCGATAGCCGGTTGCGTTGTTCTCATATTATGCAAATTACACGAATGCGGAACCGCCCCCAAGCTCAAAATTCGTTTGGGCACTAATTATGACAAAATGCATACTACAGTGATAACATTTTTTAAATTTCATACCTTGATAGTATGAACAGAATCAAAATGCTATAATTTGTTGTGTTACCGTGCAAACATGCGATGTTCCATGTATCTTCGCTTTGATTCTTTTAATTAATTTATATCTTTAAGTCTGGCTCATGCTGCTAAGTCCATAGAAGGACGAACAACTTTTTTAATTATATGAAGCTTGTTAATTCAAAAGTTCACTTATTCAGGTATTACTGGTAAAAACCTAAGTCTCAAGAAAAATTATAATAAATAAATAACTTTCTTAATTTTCGAAGAAAACATATTTAACTGAAAATATGACATTGCAGTTCGTGTGTACTAAAAACGAATAAATATAATACTGAACAAATATGACATTAAGAAATATCATGAGCTTCATAAAAAGTTCATGATGAGACCGCCCTCCAAACACTAAATCAATCAAACCGAAACCAATAAAGTTATAACATAAACAAATAGATCATCATAAAGCTTTTATGATGTAATTGAAAAAGTAATAAAGCCGGTTGGCAGAAATAAAATTACAAATAAAACATTTAATAGATTAAAAAATAAAGTGTTATATAAGTATATAAACTAGTATTCTCAATTCATCCAGTTTTCTCTTTTTGTGTAAATCTTTAATTTCTCCGTTGAAATGTTTGATTATTTAATCGTTAACTTAAAAATACTCATGTTATTTGAAAACTAACTTTACGTCAATCGTGTTATTGAAAAGATAGAAAACTCGTCCTTTGCGAGTAACTTAAACTAAAAAATAAGGGCGTTATCATATTTATCATTAATTTTATAACCTGGCATTTTTATCACTATATATACATATATATATATATATATATATATATATATATATATATATATTATGGGTTAGTTTTCTTTATTTTCAATACTGAATATACCATTAGTGATATAATCATGAATATCATATTGAATAAAAATTATGAATTAAGTTAAGCAACAAACAACCATTGGACAAACACAACTAGTGTGAACTTGTGATATTTATTCTGTAAATGAAAAAATGCATACACCAACTTAAAGTATAGCAATATAAAGCGACATTACACATACAGTAAAAAGTATTATGTTTCATAACATTATATATATCCTTAAAGTCAACTTATATGATATCAGGAGACTGCATGTTGATCAGATATACCAGATAGCCTTGGACACTCGTAGGCTTTTAAGGGCAATTGCTTGTGTTCTCGTACTCAGCAACGCCATAAGTTGTCCTGCCTCTAGATATTATAATTGTATGTTATTTAAACCCACTATGTATCGCTTGTTAAAAATTCAAGTTATATAATACTTTAAAAGTCAATTTTATACAACAATATTATACAGTAACATAATGGTTTATTGACTTGTTTTCCATTATTTACTAGTAGTCATTATTGACTACTCAGGAAATAATATATCGCTTCCTCTTAATTTAGGCCTGTGTTAATATAAATCTATATTTTTATACTTATTAGACTCACAAGAGTTTAAATGATCAAGAGTCCTCCTAAAGTTCTGAAGTGATTTTGATAATTTAGGCATTAAAAGTAGCTCGGCAAGACGTTTTAAAGAAAAAAACCAATCAGCGCCCCACGGAACGAGTCTCGACACTATTCAATTGAATGTGAAATTACGGCTGTAACAGATGTGAGCCGAGATAATCAATTAGTAATTAAATTGAAAAAAAAATATATGGTTAAAGTTGGTAACTAGTCCACTCAAGACACTTCTCTCAATATTTGTTTTCGTTTCACAGACACTCGTACATTCCCATCGCTTTACAATATCAAAGTGCGTTGAAGTCTCTCAGAAAGCACGAATGTATAATGAATCAGCCAATTTATCAATTTAACAAACCTACATTCTGTTTAAAATATGCAGCCAGTGCTGCGTCCCAGTCTTAAACAGATATCAAATAAATTAATCAATCAGAACCTAACTCTAAAATAATAAACTCACTTAGCTTGATGACATTTTTTTTATTTTTTTATTATAATCGTTAAATGAGGTTCAGTCGGGTAAGATTTTCTCAGTTTATCAAAAACCTTTTGCAGTTTAGTGTGTCAAACATACTCAGGAATGATACTAATTAATGCTTTTCATTTAAAAACGTCAACTACTCAACTCATTGACTTTGCTTATGACAAGAGTAATCTAAAATTTTACGTTCTTTGAACTCTTGACATTCTACAGGAATACACTCCAATATTAAATTTCATGCGTACATAACCAGTTGGAATAACTGGCGCTGCTATGATGAAAATAATTATTAAAAGAATGTCTTTTGTGGACATTTTTACTTGGAAGTGTACACAAAAAGGTGCAAGCATGGAGATGAAAACCGGTCTATCATATAATTGCAGATCTTTGCATCTTGTGGTAAACTTTTTGAAACCTTCTGAATTATAAAATTATTATATGCTATGTATTAAATTATTCTAATCAGGTGCATCTAAAATGTCTCACTTAGATTGATGCACTGCCTAAATAAAGTTAAGATATCTGTAGGTCCTGATTTTTTTATTGGATCTTGATCTAATTTCGTTTGGTGATGGCTAGTTCTTAAAGATTTGATGATTTTACTTTGTAAAAAGTTGCCATGATTGTAGATTGATGCATTCTTAAAAAAAGTTGATTATTGAATTGTCAGATTTAACTAAAAAAAGGTTTCTTCAAGTAGAGCTTCGAAATTTCTGCCCTATTTTTTTTAGTTTGGAAAAAGTGCTGATCAGGTTTCGTAGGGCCAAGTCTGTATCCTAGGGGTTGAAAGTTTGATTCGAATTTCAACTTCATACGAATGAAAAGAAATTTTCATATTTACATAATTAGTTATCAACCCTTAAACCAAGCAGATTTCAAGAAGTTTGCAATAAATCCTTGAATTTAGATCCATGATTAGTATTTATTAGTTCATCTTAACCCAACGAAACTGGTTAATTAATTTAATGATAGCACTAGAATCCGGATTTAATACATAATCTTGATTGCCCTAAGCCGATTAAACACCGCCTACCTAACCAGCTTTAGTTTCATTCTGCACTTGGTGTTGCCAAACAAGGGAAACTGTACAGTAACCACAATATAGCCCTCTTTTTCTTTACTCTGAATTTTCTAAAAGAAAACTAATATTGACGAGTTTGACTTTTAATTTATTTTAACATGGATTATGATTTACTTGAGACAGTTTCAGACTGGTTCAACTTGAGACTGCAACAGTTCAAAGTACGTCAAATACTAGATTACTCTTGTAAGCAAAGTCATTAAGTTGAGTAGTTGACGTTTTTAAGTGACAAGCATTAATTAGTAGCATTCCTGTTTGTGTTTGACATACTAAACTGCGAAAGGGTTTTTAAACTGAGAAAAGCTTACCCGACTAAACCTTATGTAATGATTTTAATTTTAATGTTGTTGAAAAAATATGTTTAAGTTAAGTGAGTTTATTCTTTTAGAGTTTGGTCTGATTGATTTTTTTTTTATACCTGTTTAAGTCTGGGACACGGCACTGGCTGTATATTTTATTTGGAATATAGGTTTGTTTCGTTGATAAATTGGATTATTCATTCATACATTTGTCGATCCTTTTGAGAGACACCAACACACTTTGATATTATATAGCGATGCGGATGTACGAGTGTCTGTGAAAACGTCTATCTCTGAGTGCGAAAACAGTCATTGAGATAGGTGTCTTGAGAGGTCTTGTTACCGACTTATACCGCCTCATTTTTTTCTCGCTGTCATAAAGAATTAATTGATTATCTCGGTTCTCATCTGTTACATCCGAAACATAACATTCAACTGAACAGTGTAGAGACTCGCTCCGTGGGGCGGACTCCCGCGGCGTGAGTGCGGCCGGAGGTGTCGGCGTTTCCTCACACTTCCTCTCGTGTTTTCCTTGCACTTGGCCGACATCCTCGTTGCCGCACAGGTCGCTGACTCCGCGTGTTGCGTAATGTTTCTCACGTCTGATAGGATCACGAGACTGTCCCTTGTGTCTGTTTGAAGTCTCCGAGTCCTTGGCGGCTTTCCTCTCCGCTTCATTGACTCCCGGCGTTTTTCCGTTCTGATTTCTGCGATCTTGAGCTCTTTTATTGACTAGTGAACTGGAAATCAAGGTGTTTCCCGGTAGAGCTGTGTAAGTCACTGTCTCACTGGTCTTGGGTCATTTTTCATCTCACTTCATTTTTTGCGGTCTCTATTAGAAATTAAGAACGGCGGAAAATAATAATTATCACTACAGACATCAATAAATTCCCAAGAATGAATAGCCTACATTACCTTCAGACGAAAAACATCTGACTAACTCCTTGTTTATGAATGCCAAGTCATATCTAACAGTTAGTAAGACAATATTTGGTTGTAATGGATATTCAAAGTTTTAACATAGAAAAATTCTATGTATGTTTTTACAGCGTTTCCATAAGTAAGTGACAACATTACGTATTCCCAGTAGTCCGCTCCTCAGACTTCGACAGTTTTACAACCCCGTTTGACGACTCATGCAACCCCCGATTCACAGCTGTTCTGCACTCATGGATTGCTTCGAGTGCACTTTAAATAATTTTCTGATAAACCAAATTAATAGAAATGTTATCATCATGAATATAGTGAGGAGGAAATTCAAAATTAGAAAATGATAAGTTCTACACTACTTCTCTGAAAAACATTGCACGGTCTTCATCATTATCGATTGCTAATCATTTTGAATCCTTCATTCCGTTCTCACACTTGACTTTCCGGAATTCACAAGAACCGTGAGTTAGCCTACTTGAGATCAAATAAATGATACTAGATGTGATCTGGCGAAATGTACTTAAATGGGCACAGCAAGATCTTATTGAGCTAATTATCTTCAAGAAATCTGTTTTTAACGACTCACGTACATTATTGGACGCTTCAAGTTTTTGTGTGACATGTGATTAGCTGTGTGACACACAATTAGCTGAACAGACGGCGCCGGTAGGCATCGACCAAGAACGCACGATCACATTAATCATTACAGATAAGTCGAGTTGGTTTCTTCAATGGTGGTTTATAATGTTCCTGTTATACTCTTGAAAGTAATCAGCCATGTTCCAGATTATTTTGATAGCCCTTAAGGGGAAGCGGTAAGAAAGGTCTTGTTTTATTATTGTTACAAATACAATTATGTATGGAGAATTTTACTCTGGGGAAGGGGGAAAGACTTTTCCGCTCACTCAATGTCAATTTAAGATTTGCCATATCACATATATGGAATCTTGAGAAAAAATTAAATAGTTTAAGTAATGTGTACGAATATTACGAGGTACAGTCAAAAAGTTCCCGGAATGAATTTTTGTAGAAATATAGCGCGATTGCCAGCGGTAAACTTGTCTTGCAGTAGTTGGTACGACTCCTTGGGAGGTCATATTGGTAGTGGTGGCATAGCTGACTTGCCACAGTGCAGCATTGGAAAGCGCTTTTCGTGTACCTGCAGGTCTGCGTTGTCGGATTTTTGAAAAATGACATTTCATAAACAGCATACGAACATTGTTCTTGTTTTACTTTAAAAATCACTCAGTGAGACTCTTGAGTTGTTACTTTAAGCTTATGGAGAAGAAGCGATGAAGATATCCCCCAATATTTTCTTCATCAGCATCACCAAGTGCGCTGTTCATGAAATGCCACTATTCAAAAATCCGACAACGTAGACTTGCAGGTACACGAAAAGCGCTTTCCAATGCTGCACTATGGCAAGTCAGCTATGCCACCACTACCGATATTCCCTCCCCAGGAGTCGTACCAACTACTGCAAGACAAATTTCCCGCTGGCGATCGCGCTAAATGTCTACAAATATTCATTCCGGGAACTTTTTGACTGTACCTCGTATAACTATTTTTTTATTTTTAAGAGAAAAATCTCTTCTTTAAAAGGAAGGCTAAATATGATAGGAATTTTATTAGCTTGTACCACACGGTAAGGTTTTTATAAGTTTTACTTATTTACACAAAATTTTATAAAAATTGAATTAACGCTTTTATTTGCTTAATTAGCGTTATAGTGATGTGCATAAGCAATAAAAATAATGATGATGTGAAATATCAAGAGAGCAACAATAGTAAAACTAATTCCTCAACATATTGCGATACCATGAATCACCGCAATATTTTGGGAGTTAGCAGACCACACAGTTTTCTCCCTTGGGGATAACATCGAGGATGAGTTTGCAGGTTTGCTTTGCCACGTAATTTTATAAAAATGGGGGATTTTAGTCTAATATACAACGAATCTCAACTACGTGAAGCCGTATCCCAAGTTTGATCACCGTGATATTTCCGTTAAGAAATAAGCGAAAAATATAATTGTCTTTATTTCCCTTAAAGTCATAATGAAACAATGTATTGCATTTACCGCTTATCTCCATAGAGCAATGATCCAGAATACTAATTTAATTTTAATCGTTTATTTTTTTTAATATTGAATTCAATGGTACAAACCAAACTTGTATTATTTTAATTTTTTCTGCATGAAAAAGCCAAAAACCACTTTTGGGGGGTATCCCCTTTAACTCCTTTCAATAATACGATCAGGCTGGTTCGAAATTGTCCATTTAATTACTACTTTACACGCCTGTGCCAAATCTCATTCAGATCGGACGAAGAAAACTCGCTCAAACTGTTCTTCACACGAAGAAAGTGTCTTTAGGTTCTTGTATGAAAACTACTATTTAGGATCTGAAGATTGAATTTTTTTATGTTCGACCAATTGTTTCCTTCATTTTTGAGTTGTAAGAATACATGATTATTGAATTCTGGCCCTTCGTTATTACAAAAATTGGAACTCTGATACCAACGCAACGTTTAATCTATATTCCATGTCCCAATTTTAAAAGAACGAATTGTAATAACTTCATCCGAAAGTCGATGTTTTTTACTTAACTAGGGACATGTTCTATGCTCTCTGTATATTGTATTGTTATAGCATAAACATATCAATATTTTTTCATGCCTTAAGTTCTGTTCTGGTGAAAATCTAGTATTAACAAACATGAACTATTAAAATAATTATACGAATATGTTAATTAAATATTTTTCTTTGAGTATTCATTTTCCCAGCAAGCTCCTCAACATAGGCCTATGGTAAACCCAATTCTTGGAAACTCGATAAATGAGGAAGTGAAAGGTAGAATACAGAAGCCTTGAAAATATCATTAAGCCCTGAGAATGGTACTTTAAGACTTAAGAGCCGATTGTCTGGAGTCGCTGGGACGGTGATGGTTGAAGATTTCTCAACTGCTGGCCTTGCTGGGATCAACTTCCATCATTCCTTTTGTTTATCAGTATAAAATATGCGATGTATGTATATGTTTAACTTTGAAACTATTTCTATTGTAATACTACGTTATACTTAAAATACAAACTTCTTTTCTAAAAATATAACTATTATGTTTTTAGGCAAATTTGCTTACAACAATAAAATTTTCTTAAACGAGATGACCTGTTTTATGTTCCTTGAAATGTGAAACTGTCTCCCCTTAACTACAATTCTACTTATTCAATTACTTACAATTGATATTTATTTTATTTTTATTTATCGTTCAGGTCTGTTGCACCGGGGTTATTTATGGAATTACATTATGTATAATATTTTTATTTTAACTACGTAAATTTAAATAACAAATTTAACTTTTACTTTAATACAATGTTTTCTTTTGTTTTTATTTTTGACTATAATGTTTTCTGAAGTGTCTTTCAAGGTTTTGAAGAGCCAGATATCAAGGATAATATATTCGTAGATTATAAGAATATCAATTTGGCTACTGAGACTATATACACTGGACACGCAGGTAGCCAGACATTGTTGACTCGACGCCCTTCACACATTTAGATAAGGCTCAGTCAAACTTACGAAACGAATTGAAACTGTAAAAGTAAAAGAGTCTATAAAATTATTTGGATGAAGGGCAGATTATCAAAAGCCACTTTAGGCTCTGTGGAAGCGAGGCCGTTACTAACTCATCAGGAACTGCCACTTCAAGGAAAGTGAATAATGGCCTTAAGAATGCTGAGTTTTACAATCTTGACGAATTCCTGTCTGCCTGATTGTTTAATATTTTGTTTTAGTTTTAATAAAAAATTGTGAACATTTGATGACGACTGAGATGATCTTGTTCTATATGTGTATTCAGAATAAAGAATTAAAAATGCTACGGAGGAGTGATTCGATCGGTTCTTCTGCTAAATTTCAGCAAAATACTTTCACGCATTCAAATCATACCTTGAAACATTTTATTTTCAGCATGGGATTTTATTTATTGTATAAGACACTTAGGCCTATAAAAAAACTTCTAAAAGTTAGTCGACTGGTTAGCCATATAGTCCGGGTTGGTATGTATATATTTCGTTCGACTGGCTTGTAAAAATAGAAAAAACTTTTGAAAATTGAATTTGAGTACCTTTGGATGAAAAAACGACTTGTTGGCATTTTTCTCATCCTTATATACACCCAATAAAAGATGGCTACCTAAATAGAGAAAAAACGAGGTTATCTTCTTTAATGATTCAGTAAATTAATCCCTTGCACTGTGTATACGTGAATTGAAAGGAGGTAGGACCTTCACTTTGACTGGAAAAACATTTTTTAGCCGCCATCTTGGATCCCCCATATTAGATATAATATATTTTTTCAAATGTATCATTGTATTGTCACCCATTATTTCAATCTAGATTTTCCGCTGTTTGAAATGCCGAAATCCGGTTTTGAAAATCATTATTCATCTTCAAGATATTACCAAACAAAGGTTTTTCTTATACAATCCTTAAAGTGAATAGGGTGTTTCAAGCATGGAATATTTTTAAGGATTATATTTCTTATCTCCGGTTCTAATCATTGTATGTAGGTCGTTTGGGTCTTAAAACACTCAGTATTATAAATACATCAATAATTAGAGAAACTGTTAATTTGAATCAGACCAGAGAGAAACTGAGTACATATATATATAATACATAATTCAAAACAAAAATAGTTTTTCGTTATACTGTTTCAAAAACAGATGTTTTTAATGCATGTTTTTCGGACCTAAATACACTCTTTTTATTCCTAGGAATTAATAGCTGATGTACTCAATACCAGCTGACTCTTTATAGTCCTAGGACTATAAAAGTCAAAAAGTGCCGAGTACGTCGTAATAATCGAACAATATTCATTCGATTACAAATAATCGAAACATTCATCGTTATTATCGAAACATTCATTGTTGTCAGTTTAATCAATTTGAGAAACTCGCTTATTTCACCAATCGATTATTACATGCGTTCGATACGTCGATAGTTGTTCATTGTTGTCAGTCTACCCTATGTCCATGTCGCTGGCCCGGCAATGTCGGAATTTCCAAAAAAAAATTCCACCACAATTTAGTACCAATTTAGTACTATTTAGTACCACCACTACAAAAATTAGTACCTCTTACGAAAACTCAGTTTTTATGTCTTTTATGGTTCCGGGCCAGCGACATGCCAGCCCGGCGACATCTGAAATTTATGAAAAGACCTATACCACTATTTAGTACCTATTTAGTACTATTTAGTACCAACAATAAAAAAATTTGTACCTCAAAGAATACCTTCCAAACGCATACTTATGTATAGAGGTCATTGACCTCTCAGCCCGGCGATAACGCGAAATACCTATAAAAGCCATATCATTTTACTGCAAATAATTAGTACTATTTAGTACCTGGTGCTAAAAACGTATTAATAACGTTTTTGGACTGCTTTAAAACAAATAAGAATAGTAAATATCTTTTTTTATGCCGGGCCAGAGACGTGTCAGCCCGGCAACATTCGAAAATCAATATAAGACCTATACCACCATTTAGTACCTATTTGGTACTATTTAGTACCACTCATCAAAAAATTAGTACTTCAAAGGTTTACTGGTAATAGCTTATGAAATATAAGGAATTACCGCAAAATAATGCCGGGCCACAGACATGCTAGCCCGGCAACATTCGAAAATTAATATAATACATATACCACCATTTAGTACCTATTTGGTACTATTTAGTACCACTCATCAAAAAATTAATACTTCAAAGGTTTACTGGTAATAGCTTATGAAATATAAGGAATAACCTTCAAATAATGCCGGGCCACAGACATGCTAGCCCGGCAACATTCGAAAATTCATATAAGACCTATACCACCATTTAGTACCTATTTGGTACTATTTAGTACCACTCATCAAACAATTAGTACCTCAAAGATTTACTGGTAATAAATTATGGAATGTAAAGAATATAACCGCCAAATAATGCCGGCCACAGACATGCTAGTTCGGCAACATCCGAAAATTAACATAAGACCTACACCACCATTTTGTAAATATTAGGTACTATTTAATACCACTCATAAAAAATTAGTACTTCAAAGGTTTACTGGTAATAGCTTATGAAATGTAATGAATAACCGCCAAATAGTGCCGGGTAAGAGACATCCAGCTCTGCAACATTCGAAAATTAATATTGGACTAATCCACTTTTTACTACTATTTCATACTAATTAATACCTCACATTAAAAATTAGTACCTCAATGATTTACGGACAACAGGTCATAAAATAATAATCGCCAAACAAATATAATCTAAGACACATCAAGTTTATATGAAGGTATGTCTTAAATTGCTAATTCACCAAAGTAACCAACATTTTGTATTTTTTACAGAATATTTTTTATGTAAGAAAGTTTTTAACCGATTTTTTTTAAACTTGGTATGTACCTATGACTAGTTAAGGTAAATTCATGAAAATATTATCAAAATGGTCAAATGATAATTTTTCGAATGGCGGCCACTTAAAATATTTAAATTTAAATACCGGAACAATTGTAAGTTTTACAACTAATTACAAAGATTAACAACCTTTAGTGAAATTCCAATACTCCAATTTCCAATACTCTGATACCAAAGCAATTTGATAAAAAAATAACAGTTTTACGGTAAAATTTAACTATCGAGGCTGCATAATTTGTTGCAAAATAGCCCATTGTTGCACTGAGCCATTCAGCCGCCTCATTAGCTAAATTAAACCATAACTCTCTCATTTATAATTTATTTTCATAATTTTTGTGTTATTGAATTTGACATTAAATTTACCAAAAATCAGTATCCCGTATAAGTTTTTGTAAAATTAATTGTTTATCCATTACTTTAGTTTAAAAATTTAATACGGCCGCCATTTTAATATTTACTATTCTGTCAGGTTGATTATTTTTTCATAAACCCATCTTGAGTAGGTATTGGTATATACCGATAAAAAAAATGGTTTAAGTACTTCGGTGATAAAAAATATTTAGTTTTAAATTACATTATTTTCCTTTTTAGGTGAGGCAAATTATTCCTAATTCCTACTATTTCTTGGGCTACTCTCACCTATTTATTTTAAGTAGCGTAGACCCCTCAGTCAATCCTTTTGTTGAAATCCAAATTTCAAACACGTCAACTATTTTTAAAAAACACTAACACACAGACACATTCTTTAACACATTTACATACATAGTCTACGCACTCCCGATATTTCGCGGAACCTCAAAAACGTCCCGCGTCTTCAGGGGGATTTTCCCTATCTTGCCGTTGTCGTTGTCGGTCGCGTATCCGCCGCGAGCGCCGAATTTGAACTCGAGTTCCGCGAAATATCGGGAGTGCGTAGACTATGTATGTAAATGTGTTAAAGAATGTGTCTGTGTGTTAGTGTTTAAAAAAAATAGTAGACGTGTTTGAAATTTGGATTTCAACAAAAGGATTGACTGAGGGGTCTACGCTACTTAAAATAAAAAGGTGAGAGTAGCCCAAAAAATAGTAGGAATTAGGAAAAACATGTAATGGAAAATATAAAATGGTGGATATACGGGTAAATATGCATTTAAGGGCTGGCCCTTAAGTCTACTGTTTTCTTTGTTTACATGTAAGGAATAATTACTTTTCGAATTTCTGTAACGTATTTAATGGACGCGCTGTATATAGTGTTGTCACTCTGAAAAAAACATCAATAGTAATATAGAAGTAACAGTCGATCTAGGCACTTTTCATGTAAAAGGTGTAGGTACTATCACATTTGGATGTGTGGAGTGAATGGCATATATATTCCTGAGCATGAAGCTTGTAATAGCCTAAAGGTTTTATTTTGCTGCAAACCCAAAATAGAGCAATTTTATATTGTGTTGAAATAAAGCACGTCAGTTATAGTGTTTCTTACGAAACTTACAAGCTGTAACATCAACAATGTCAGTAACGCAACCATTACGTTTTGATTAATATAGTGTATAAACAAGAAAAGGACATGGGCCTAATAGAATTCCTTGACGGAGCCCACAGGAAATGAAACCTTATGAATTTAAATCATTTAAAAAGTTTACCTTATGTTAAAAGTAAATCAAAATAAAATATTCGCTATTTGGAATCATACAAATTAAACTGTGACTCCCTCGAAAATATTTGGTGCAAATAAGCAAACAACAAAACAGGGAAGCCCAAAGACTTTTTTTGCAAGTCGTGGACTACCCTTTGGCGGAACTATGATTTATTGGGGGTAGGCAACCTGCATATCTCGCCACCAGGAGCACCGGTCAGTGTCTGTTGTGATTTCGGAGGTGAGAGACGATGAAGCGTGGTAGGCGAAGGGCTGTGAGTGAGGAGGAGGTAGTTGCGCTAATTTCGTTTTATAAGTCCGATATTTTTGTAAATAGTAAAGTAGTCGCTCCCACAAATAGAATATTTGGGGTAATTTCCGAACGTTTAAATGGGCGTATGACCCCTAACGCAGTCTATTTATTCATAAAAAATAACCCCATAGCTAAATCTAATTATGAAGAGTGGGGATTTGTGAAAGAAGAGGCGATAGAGGAATCCACTGAATCAAATGCATCTTCGAAAAAAGGTAAGACAAATTATGCAATATTTAGAATTTAAGTGAAGTGTTTCAAAGCGTTCGAACACTAATTATCTAAGTGAAAGCCGTAATATTCACTAAGTTGTTCAGGTTACACATATTTTAGAGTAATGTATTTTGACCCGAAATTTTCCGTTTATTGTGGGTAATTGATTTAGTTTATACGCTATTTATTTAACTATGTACCTCTATAATTATTAACAAATCATACCGTTCGCGCATTGTTTCTCCGGCTATGGCAGAGTCAGCTGGTGGCAAGGCGCGGGGGAGAGGGGGTACTTTTCTAAAAACATCGCCCTATAGTTCCAGTATTCGTCAAACACTGTGTTTACTAAAATCAAAGGTTTAAAATATCATATTATACGGTTAATAGCTTACCAGCCATAGCCGGATATATATTGTCCTATACCTAAATAAACACTTGGCGGAACTGTACAACAGCTTTGCAAGGAATTCATAAAGTGCTTTAATTTAACTTCTTATATATATTTTAATAATTGTATATAATTTTACATATAATTTTCGGTTGTATATAATTTTACTTTATTGCCAATTTTTCTCTAATGATTATGAACTACTTAAAACACTAATGATATCTTAAAGGGGCTCGGCAAAAGTGTGGAATATATTAAATAACCTCTACAATATTTAGCACAATGTAATGAAACTTAGCAGTTGTGTATGTCCTAAATTTGAATATTTTGAAGTATTTAGCTTTTTCGCATCGCCAGGGGTCGGCCCCAGATGGAAATCTTAAAATTCTCAAATGTAAGCATAACATGAGTCATACCTCATTTCAAAGTTGTTAATCAGTAAATCATAGCAGTGCAAATCGGGCCTCAAAAAATCAATCCAGTCAAAGGTTAAAACTTCTGAAGGATTTTTATATTTTACTGCTGAAATGTGTGTAAGTCTGGAAAATTGGTAATAACTCGGAAACTATCGCATAGAATATAATAAAACGTTGAATTTATGTCTATTTCAATAAAAAATATTTTATTATTTATAATTATTTTGGGGTTCCTAGGTGACGGTCCTTGGCGGAAGTCGTAAAATTGTTGAAGGTAACCATACTTCGAGTTATGTCTCATTTTAAAGGTCTTTGAAAGTAGAACACAACAGTGCAAACCCGACTGCAAAAGGTGAGTTAAATCAAAAGTTACGGCTCATCAAATCGTTTAATTCATAGGACATAATTCAATGTGATAATTTATTTGACCAGCTGTAGCTTTGTGTTGGGTCAGCCTGTTGCGACCGGGTTTGACCTGTTGTGTTCGGTGTCCGGATAAAACTACAAACGGACAAAACTACAAATAAAAAGAATGCGGACAAAACTACAAATATCCTGGGTCTGCTACCTGGGGAGGGTCAGTAGGTAATCCAAACAAAAATGTAGCGGACAAAACTACAGATTCGGTAACCGATTTTGATGACCTTAGTGATTCTTAAAGTGGTACAGTTATAGCTCATATAGGTAGTTTGTCTTGAAGTTTCATGATAACTGAAGCGAAACAAAAATCTTATTGTTATCACATACAGAGATATGTGTTAACAATACCGTATTTGATAACAATGCAATACCACAAGGTATTTTTTTATTTAAAAAAATATGAATTTATGTAATATTTAAAAGTAAATATTTTTCAAACATAAACATTTTATATTTTATCAATAAACATATCAGAGAACTGAAGCGCGACAACACCAAGCTCGAACTTGTCACATTCATCGGGTGACACCTGCATGGGGTACACCCGATGCAGGTGTCAACATGTTTAATTAGTTAATTGTTTTTACTCTTTATTTTATATTTAAAAAATTATGTTCATTTTTTATTAACCTTTGTTATTAATTTTGTGTACATATTTGTATAGTCATATTTTTACAGTCATATTTGTATTCAGCGTACAGAAAATTGTATTTAGAATCATTACTATACATCAATACATTGCTGAGATATGAAATGTTTTAAATTAAGAACATTGTCTTTTTTAATTACACTCACCTACAAAATTTATTTATATCAGTACACCAATGCTACACAGTTTATTTTCCATCTGATTTGCTGTAGTTTTATAATCATTTGTGCTCTTTCAGCATCATAGCCCATAATTATATAACGTATATGATGCATAATGCAATTTTTAATTTTAGATTTATAAAACATTATTATTGTTATGTTTGAAAAAAACTTTTCATGTTGGTTTTTACGATTATGTCTCACAATTTTATTAAATTATTCTGTGTGCGGGTTAATCTATTTTATTTAGATTAAGATCGCCGTTTTTATAACATATTTAATTTTAGATTCTGTAGATAATTCTTAAAATTTGATGTTAATCTAATTAATTATAATGATACTATGTTCAAAAAAAGTCCGTTTCTTAACTCTGGTTAATATATTTTAATAATTTTACCCTTTAGTTTTTTGAATAAATTATTATTCATGTTCATTTCTTTACACCTTTTTTATTAACTATTTTATGAAAATTTAGTAGTCATATTCAGTGCTTGATTTGTAAAAATTGAGGTACCGGAACTGTAATTTGACAATTTGTACATAATCCCCCCCCCCTTTAAAATTTTTCCCTTAATAAAGTATTGTTTGGCTATGTGATTAATTAGGTCGATTTAAAAAGTCACATTTTATCTGTCTCAAAGTTTTTGATAAGTAAACTAAAAACTAACGAAGCATTATTTTACTAAAACATAAATTGTCTAAAAAAATCTAGTTTTTTATGACACCTTGTGAGAGTATTCAGGTCTTTTTGGCGTTTTCGATTCGGCTTAACTCAAGAAAAAAGATCATTAATTTCAGAGAGAGCGCTAATTTCAGGCCGAAATTTCACACGTTATTTCCGTACATTTTAATCGATCGTTATTTTCGGAACTCCGGCCGGTTACACAAAATCCTCTCTTATAGTGAATTCTCCGGCCGATCATACGCGATCGTCTTTTGCGGCGAATTCTTCGGCCGATCATACGCGATCGTCTTTTACGACAAATTCTCCTGCAGATTACACGCGATTGTCTTGTGCGGCAAATCATCCGAACGATTACACGCGATCGTCTCTTGCAAAAAATACTCCGGCCGATTATACACGATCGACTTTTGCGGCAGAAAGAGGTCCCGGAACGCCGTTCCGCCGCGTTCCGCCGCAAATCAAGCACTGGTCATATTTGTATTCAGCGTGAAAAAATTAACATTTAGAATCATAAGCATACGTCAATTCATTACTGAGATATGGATTAAGCTAAATTCAGAACATTATTGTATAGTTATTGTTTTAACTATCCTCACCAGCAACATTTATTTACATTAGTGCACTGAGCTTCCACAATTTATTTTTGATATATTTGTTTTACTGTTGTTCTCATTAGTACGCAATCACAATAAATTATATGAGCAATTTATGATTGCTTGTTTGTTTGCGCAGTACAGAGCAACTGTTCCTTAAGAAATTGAAAATAATATATTTCACATTCAGGAATGTGATCAATGCAGGTTACTTAACCAGAAATGCTTATTACGTAAAAAATAGTTAATGTGCAAACATTTTAACATCAAGTAATATGAGTGCAATATAATTGAAACGAAAAAGGTAAATGTCAACTAAACAAAAGCTGTACAATTATTTGTTTTATAACGCCAAAAATGAGGAAAACTATAAATGGGGTAAAATTTGGAAACTAAAGAGGCATCAATCCACTAAGTATTAATATTCATCAAAGTCCAGGTATTTTATTAAACTTCGGAAGTTGTTTGGCTACAATGTGTCACTGGTCACTGGCCCGGCCACGCTTGGGATTTATTATTTTCAATTCCATGAGCCATTGCCGGTTAACCTTGAAAACAATTAGTTATTGGTGGCACTGAAAAAATGGTACAAGGGTCTTAAATTTCGGAAATTACCAGGCTAGCAAAACCGCTAACAATCTAAATTTTTCAGTTTCTCAACAATTTTTTTATAGACTTTGTAAACCTATAACGTACTAATATGTAAACGTATGGTTCTAAATAGTAAGGAATAGGTACTACAAAGAAGGTACAGGTCTAATATTATTTTTAAATCATGCTGGATTAACATGTCAGTGGCTCAGCATTATTTTTACAATTATATTTAAAACCTTTAAGCAATTACCAATGAACATTTTAGGTAAATACCTATTGCCTATTATCTATTGGTAAGGTAGGTGGTACCCTTTTACTCATTGAAAAATAGCTCAATGAAAAATTATCATTGAAAAATTAGTGGTACTAAATAATAGTCAGAAATAGGTACTAAATGGTAATGTAGGTCTTATTTTAATTTTCAATTGTTGCCGGGCTAGCATGTCTATGGTCCGGAATTATTTGGAAATTTTCCTCAAAATTTTATTAGCTGTTACCCTTACATTCTAAAGGTACTAATATTTTGATGAGTGGTACTAAATAGCACCAAATAGGCACTAATTGGTGGTATAGCTAATATATTAATATTCGAATGAGGCCGGGCTAGCATGTCTGTGGCCCGGCATTATTTGAAGGTTAATCTTTACATTTCATAATTTATTACCAGTAAATCTTTGAGGTACTAATTGTTTGATGAGTGGTACTAAATAGTACCAAATAGGTACTAAATTATGGTATAGGTCTTATATTAATTTTCGAATGTTACTGGGCTAGCATGTCTGTGGCCCGGCATTATTTGAAGGTTATTCCTTATATTTCATAAGCTATTACCAGTAAACCTTTGAAGTACTAATTGTTTGATGAGTGGTACTACATAGTACCAAATAGGTACTAAACGGTGGTACAGGTCTTATATTAATTTTCGAATGTTGCCGGGCTAGCATGTCTGTGGCCCGGCATTATTTGAAGGTTATTCCTTATATTTCATAAGCTATTACCAGTAAACCTTTGAAGTACTAATTGTTTGATGAGTGGTACTAAATAGTACCAAATAGGTACTAAATGGTGGTATAGGTCTTATATTAATTTTCGAATGTTGCCGGGCTAGCATGTCTGTGGCCCGGCATTATTTGAAGGCTATTCCTTATATTTCATAAGCTATTACCAGTCAACCTTTGAAGTACTAATTGTTTGATGAGTGGTACTAAATAGTACCAAATAGGTACTAAATGGTGGTATAGGTCTTATATTAATTTTCGAATGTTGCCGGGCTAGCATGTCTGTGGCCCGGCATTATTTGAAGGTTATTCCTTATATTTCATAAGCTATTACCAGTAAACCTTTGAAGTACCAATTTTTTGACGAGTGGTACTAAATAGTACCAAATAGGTACTAAATGGTGGTATATGTTTTATATTGATTTCGAATGTTGCCGGGCTGACATGTCTCTGGCCCGGCATAAAAAAAATATTTACTATTCTTATTTGTTTTAAAGCAGTCCAAAAACGTTATTAATACGTTTTTAGCACCAGGTACTATATAGTACTAATTATTTGCAGTAGAATGATATGGGTTTTATAGGTATTTCGCGTTATCGCCGGGCTGAGAGGTCAATGACCTCTATACATAAGTATGCGTTTGGAAGGTATTCTTTGAGGTACAAATTTTTTTATTGTTGGTACTAAATAGTACTAAATAGGTACTAAATAGTGGTATAGGTCTTTTCATAAATTTCAGATGTCGCCGGGCTGGCATGTCGCTGGCCCGGAACCATAAAAGATATAAAAACTGCGTTTTCGCAAGAGGTACTAATTTTTGTAATGGTGGTACTAAATAGTACTAAATAGGTACTAAATAGTGGTGGAATTTTTTTGTGGAAATTCCGACATTGCCGGGCCAGCGACATGAACATGTCTACCCTAACACAAATGAAACAGACAATCAGCTGATTGCTTCAAATAGCAAGAACAAGACGGTGGCATCTTTTGAAGGCATCTTTAAAGGTAAACAAGCTGTAACATTTTGGTTTTCTTAAATAGTTTACGTATTGTATTGAGCAATATAACGAAAAATGTAGTTCATCACACGGACCTAAAGCTGTTTTTCGTTACTCGGTCATTTTTCAACCTCGGCTTACAGCCTCGGTTGTAAAACTTGACCTTGTACGAAAAGCGTCACTTTAGGTCCTTGTAATGAAATATACTATTTTTTTAATTTACTTTTGTTAAAATTAAATTACTCATCAGGTTTTACGTTAGATAAAATGTTCGTCGTGGATTTAAATTACTCGGCAAATAATTGGCTTTCATACGAGCTATTGTAAATTGGAATCAGATGAATTTCAGGTGAGTTATGATCCTTCCTTGAATTTAAAATTTATTTACTTACAGAATTCCTGTTAAGTTTAAGGCTTATAACTCGCCTCTAATTCAACCGATTTCAATTATTAATAATTTAAATTAAAGCTAAAAACAATGTTAGTAATTTAAGGTCTTAGCAAATTTCAGATCTCTGTTAGAATGGGTGGTACATGCCCTTAACTAAACTAAAAATACGTAAATAAATAAATTTTACATAGAATGAAGGATCATAACTCACCTGAAATTCGTCTGATTCCAATTTACAATAGCTCGTAAGAATGCCAATTATTTGCAGAATAATGTAAGACCAGAACGAACGATCAATCTAATGTAAAACCTGAGATATATCATTTTTAACCAAAATAAACTTACGAAAAATTAATTTTTATGTTAAATAATAAATGATAATTCAGTCTCTTTCCACTCTGATTCAAATTAACAGTTTATTCCATTAATGCCGTTGTATCACTGAGTGTTTTAAGTCTGAAACGAAACGACCGTCATACTTTGGTTAGAACCGGAGGTATAAGAATTATAATCCTAAAAAAATGTAAAGCTTGGAATCTCCAAAAGGTTTGTTCAGAGAAAAATCTTGTTTGGGTATAACTTAAAAACGAATGAAGATTTTGAAAAACGGATTTCGGCATTGCAATCACCGTGAAAATCCAGTTTGTAATGATGTTATAACACAATGTTCCCAACAATGCGGTCACAACACAATGTTTACTTTTGAAAAAAATCACATCCAAAATGGCGGATCCAAGATGGTGGAAAATTGTTATACCCAATTAAAGTGAAGTTTCTACCTCCCTACAATATTGGCAGCGGCATTACAACACAAAATTCACTTATCCACTGCCTAATTGATTTATTTTCTATGTCTTTAATACTTTTGACACCATCTTGAAAATGATACACTTCCAGTGGTGACATTTAGGTAAACATTTACTAATTTTATTAGCATGCATAATATGACAGAAAAACGCACAAGTCACTATTGTAGAAATTTTCCTAGTGTAAAATGGTATCTTCCCTTTACTTTACCCTTTTTCTTGTTTAAGCTCGATCATAAGATTATGCCCTCTATTAGATTTCGGGGTTAAGAAGATGAGATAAAAAATGTCAACAGGGCGTTTTTTACTACTAAATATATTGCTAATACTTTAAAATCAACAAATCAATTTTTACATGCGAATCGAACGGGAGGGTCTAATTCTTACATATCACCCGGCACTAATAGGGTTTGGTGGAAAGTGCTGCGTAGGAATGGTTTGATCGGTTTCACGCAAATAATATTTTGAATCATTTTGTTTTTAGCATTCTAAAGAAAGCGATTTTATTTAAGGACGCTTATAAGGTATTTTAGTTTTTTAGTGATTCCACGTAGGCTACAATAGAATCAATTAGTGACTAAAACACACTAAGGAAATATAGAGGTTCATGTTGAATATTTTTGGGACGCAAACACATTTTGATGCGAGAGTGTTTATCTAGGCCTATTTCAACCAAAATCCCTCTCTAAAACAATGTAAGAAGCAAATCATGTAAGAAATGCGGAAACTACGTTTTTAGTGTAAATTGTCCTCCTGAGTACGAATCTGCATGTTGCCAAGCTAGATTTTGGACCGGAAGTGTGGAATCCAAGAGGGCGGCCAAAACTCTATTTTCGTTTACCTCACTTGTTCTTTGGCAAAAAACAAAGATCAAAACGTCTACTTAGGGGTTTTTTCGGATGCTAAACACATTGCAACGATCAAAACCTTCTTTTGTAATATGTATCAAGCCATATAATCCATTATGGCGCCAAGATAGCTCCCAAAAGTTAAATTCAAGTAAAACTATGTTACAAAAGTTAAATAAATTTGTCCGATCATGATATCATGCGTGAAAGTTCTATGATGCACGTACTTCGACAATAAATAAGTATCTAGTCACTGGGAGGGAGAGAGGACCACTTTATGAGGTTGTAGACCATGAGCCGCCAATATGAAACCCTTCCCCCCGTGGGAATTTTCGACACATAACATATTTTTTATTGCTACTGACATGTACTTTAAGGTTTTGCTTCTTTGCCTCTTAAAATTACAGCATAACCGGAAGAACTAAAAAATTATCAACAAATAGTTGAGAAAATTAACATTGCATCATATATGACAAAAAGTTATTTCACTGTATTTTTTAAATGCATTTTTGGAGATTTTGACTTGGGACCAACGCCTGCCTGCCATTGTTCGGTGGTTAATCCTTTATTTTGGCAAGATAACAATTTTCGGCCACCATATTGGATATAATCTTTATTTTTTCATGTAAAGATGGTGTTGTGACAACGCATTGTGAACTAGATTTTTACGCTGATTACAATGCTGAAATCCATTTTTGAAAATATGTATTCGTTAAAATATAAATTCATCCTTAATATATTTCTTATGGCCAATTTATATTTTCTTTTTTTTTGGTTTATTTTTCTTATGTAACTTATTATTATTAAGATACATAATTCGTTTTAGTCTTAAAATACTCAGTTGAGTACCGGCTTTCATTTGAGATATTCATAATCAGACAAGTATAAGGTTATAAAGGCTCTATAAGGCCGCTATTAGGTTCAATGTAACTTGAAAATCAATTTAAAATAAGACGGCTCATGAATAAATCATCAACAAAAAGCATTAAACGAAATTTGTGTCTATAATCAATCCTTCAACAAAGTAAATGAGCAAAATATAGAAAAAACACTTTTATTTTATTAATTTAAATTAAAAATTTCCCAAATAACTTATTAAGGGAGTTTATTGATTTGTGCACGCAGTATGCCGACTCCTATAAATATAATTTTACATACACGTTAGGTATCACACTTAAAACTATCATCCTTAGATGTACCTCCTGAGAGTTTGGAAAATAACCCATGACAATCTTGGTTTTAGGATAATGTCACATGGGGCGAGTTTCCCCGCAGCTATGCTCGGTTTTGCCGCCCGTGAAGCAAAATCACATGATTTAAAATGAAGGGTGCCACATGCCGAGGCTGAAAACCGCTCAACATCAGCGGGGATAACCGCCCAGTGTGATATTACCCCTAAGGGCTTTCAAAATTCTAGAGTTTGTGCTGAATTATGTTGTTAATCTTGTGAACTATTCCAAATTCACTGGCGTTCACATAAAAACATATGGCCATAATTTAAGATAGTTTCAATGATACTTCTAATTTTGTTCAAATAATTTTGAAAACAAATGAGAAAGCCCTAAGAGTAACTTACAAAGTTTATACTATACAAACTTTTTTCTATGAATGATGTACACAACATCAACAAATAACTATCCAATACTGTTCACACATTCTCGAGATATTGAATTATAGGGAAAATAGGGGGCCATTTTAATTATTTATATACTGTAGGAGGTCTGGATTCCACATAGGTAACAATTACAACTATTACAACTTTTACATTAAATTAAATTATACACACGGACGTATTTAAATTGTCCACAGCACAAAAAGAGTTTGATGATAAAAATTCACTCTTGAACCTATCCCTTTATTTTACAACAAAAAATCTATGTTATAATAAAATTAAGAAAAATGAAGATATTTTTTTCACCCATATTACTGTAGTTGTAATTATATCATCAACTGTAACCTCCTTTAATTTTCACCACAGTCGGGTATTAATTATTAGACACGAAAAATTTTTACAGTAGAGCGCCGATTATCCGAACGTCGGTCATCCGAACCGTCGGTTAACCGAACGCCGTAGGCTAATAATTCATATTTTGAACATGATTCTCAAGCAATTCAAATTCGCACGCCAACCGAAACTCCCATTGCGCCGGGATATCAATGTATTCTGATAGATTTCATAATAAAATTACGTGAATAATTTTTGTTTGATAATTTTTTAGCCTTTTTACTACTAAGAATTACGTTACATATATAATTTTAAAATGTTGTCTTTTCATGTTCGATTATCCGAATATTCAGTTATCCGAACACCCCTTGTCCCCAATTAGTTCGGATAATCGGCGCTCTACTGTACTAGGGTACTAGTGTACTCTAAAACTGCTAAAATGACCTCTTCGATTAAGATTCCTTCAGTTTCACTGTCAAGGATTGAGAACAGAATTCAAATGCTGGCTGGAAAAAAATATCTTAAATTTATTTTTGATTGGATACTTTAAGCACGAGCCCTATAAGGAAGGTGGTTTAATTTTATACAATTAAATGGCGCGCCAACTTGGGACAACAAGAATAACTTCATTACAGATAGGATTTCCATTATAAGTAGCTTCTGATGTAGGATCTGACTCCGAACCTGCGATCTAATATCAGAAACTTGAGGCATGCTTTTAATTACGCATATCTGCCAGGATTAATTGGTATCAGCCGGTCGATTCATTTAACTGCCGCCGCACTTTTTCGCGATATATCTTTCCGACATAACAGGAAAGTCCACTCCGACATTTATAGTAGTATAAACTCCACGAGATGAATATCCCACCCAAGTCGAAAGATAAACCTGTTATGAACACAGAAATATTTTTCATTAATTATATTTCAATCGTGTTCAACGAGAACGAGAGTTCTTGAGGGGCACCCGTTCCGCCGTCAGCTAATCGATCATAAAATATTTATTATAGTTCAATATATTTTAATGCCAATACAAACCAAACACTGCGTTTATTTAATACATGTTTATTACGGAAATATCTATAGAATCGTTCAAAACGATATCGAAGACGACAGGGATACTATGTAATACAGTGTGTAAATTAAGTATGGAAGCAAATCTGCATTTTTTTGAACAGAAATAGAAATATTTTGTTTGTGGCATTAATAGTTGCCATAGGTTCCAGAGCTTTTGACATAAAAAATTTTGTTTCACCCCCCTAACAGGGTGGGGGGTAGGGGGTTGCTTAATTTTTTTTCAAATAGCAACCCATATTGAGTGACCCCTCATTTTGAAGGGTTTGTCAAAAGAAATATAATAGCGCAAACGCGAGTTTGATATCTTACCCCAAACAAGAATGGCAGCCATTTAAAATTTTGAAAGGGTCCCACGAGATTAAGGATGGATACCCCAATTTACCTTTTAATCAGGTTTCATTGGGCAAGCTAAACTCGGTATACTATTATTAGATGGAAAAGTAGACATTTTTGTCATATTCCCAATTTAGCCTCGGCCCCCGGAATAGGTGTTTTGGGGCAGCCCCAAAATTTCAAATGCTAACCCCTATTGAGTGACCCCTCATATTGAAAGGTTTGTCAAGACAAAAGCAATGGTGTAAACTTGAAGTCGATTTGTCACCTCTAGCCAAAATGACGGTATTCAAAAATTTGACTGGGTAATAAAGCACCCATTTCAACTATTCAAAATTTGTAGTGCCTTTATAGGATTGACGGATTTCAAGTTCATTCGTTGTATTTAGTGTTACAAGAGCTATAAAATGAGGGATCACTTAATATGAGTAGCTGTGATAGGCATTCCAAGTTTTGATTTGGTGAAATGGGAGCTTTTTCATCCAATTTTTTGAATTCCTGCTATTATGGCTTTAGGTGACATATCGACTTCAGATTTGCACCGTTGCTTTTGTTTTGACAAACCCTTCAATATGAGGGTCACTCAGTAGGAGTTTGCATTTGAAATTTTGAGGCTGCCCCCAAAAAATCTATTTTGGGGGCCAGGGCTAAATTGGAAATATGATAAAAATTTATACTTTTCCGTCTAATAACGGAATACAGAATTTAGCTTACCCAATGAAACCCGTTTAAAAGGTAAGTTGGGGTATCCAAACATAATCTCGTGGGATTATTTCAAAATTTTAAATGGCTGCCATTCTTGTTTGGGATAAGATATCGACCTCGGGTTTGCGCCATTGTATTTCTTTTGACAAACCCTTCAAAATGAGGGGTCACTCAATATGGGTTGCTATTTGGAAAAATTAAGTTACCCTCTACCTCCCACCCTGTTGGTGGGGTGAAACAAAATTTTTAATGTTGAAAATTCCAGAACCTTTGTCAACAATCAATTCCACAAACAAAATATTTCTCTCTATTTCGGTTTTAAAAATAATGATTTGTTTCCATACTTAATTTACACACTGTATATTATTAAACATTTATTGGCGTTTCTTCTCGTTTTGACTATTTATTTCATGCTATTATGATAAAATCTCAATAGTATACGGACAGAGGTAATAATATTGTTAAGCTTTAACTGAAAAAAAATGATTTTCCCAATAATCACTTCATAATGAGTTAACAAACTTTTCTATACACATCAAAACTAACTAAACTTTTTTTAACCTACATATGGGATATGCGATGAATTTGCAACGGAGTTTCCTCGTACAATAGCTGTCTTAGCGTATACTGATCGTGTCTGCGTGTCTGTTTGCGACTTGCAGCAGATTTGCACGTCGCGTCGCACACGCATGTGGGCGCTGTTGCGACACTGCTGCCGGCGGCGGGCGACTGCGCAAAAATGTCAATGGTTTCAGCCGTAATTGGGGTACTTGCCCAACCAGCGCCTTGCCAGAGAAACGTTCTCTTTCCCCCAGAAAAAACGTGATTAATGTAACAATCATGACAATTTATACGACCGCAGGTTTTTGTGCCTTAACAGAGATGTTCTTGTCTCAATGATTGATTTAGGTCCGAACGCAGTTTGCATTATCTACTTAACACCTTTTACAGCCAGTCTAAAGGTCGCACTTATCATGTTACGGCTAATTAAAAGTATATTTTAAACTAATATGAACATGAGGCGACCGGTATTCCCGATACTTTTTGTTCATTTGCACCACCATCGAGACTATCGAGTTCCATTATGGGTGCTTGTCCATTTCAAACGCTTCTTGCCATAACTCTCGATCGAACGATTACAACATTCCCACTTAGGAGTGCCGTCTTTTTCTGCTCGCGTTTCCACTCGCCATCAAGTTGTCTCTTGGCGACCGCTGGAATTTTCGAGCGCGTGCTGCGTACACGGACCCGATAGCGTCCGGACGTCACGGTGTTACAAATGAACAGACACCGGACTTGCCTAACCTCGCACCATTGGTATTCTTGGTGCGCCTCTTTTATGGTTTTTGTCCAAGGTCTGAATCCTCAGGCACGGACCGACACGTTGGAGCCAGACGGTCTAAGTAGGGAGTGTTCGGCTGTTTCAGAACGACTTTTTACGGTCGCCTCTTAACTCGTGCCACCGCCAGAAATGTCTGGACCGTACTAGATGAAGAGCTGGTTGGTGACGCCTGGTCCGCTTCTTTTGAGGAAAATATATCAAACTCTATCGGAAAATATAACAAACTTTATTTTTCTTCTGTTTTAATCTTGATTTTGACCTTAATTTTCCTAAATACATATAGTTTAGGTAACAAACGAAAACAAACAACAAACAATGTTTGACAAGAGAAAACAATTTAAAGTGAAGCACAGTTCAACAATAAAGTAGATTAATGTTTGTATTTAAACATATCCAAAATATTCAATTGCGACTCAAAAATTGAACAAGAGACAACAAGAGAAACAAAGTTGTTTTTCTCTTGTTTCCCTGGGAAATAATGTTTCCTTCAGCTCCTTTGTTTTTTCTTTCCTGTTTAGGCTGGTTTTTCTTTTTGTGTTAGCGAATATTTTGTTTAAATGAGCATTGGTTTTACTTAAGTACATGTATTGTAACCTCTGAAATATTTATTGCATTGTAGCTTACTTTGCCTTTCTTATCACTGTTTGGCATGTATTGTTTCCTATATTGTCTTGTTATGATTTGCATAGTCTATTGTTTAAATATTTTGTTAATGGGCATTGGTTTTACTTAAGTGCACGTATTGTAATCTCTGAAATATATATTGCATTGTAGTTTGCTTTGCCTTTCTTATCACTGTTTGGCATGTATTGTATTCTATATCGTCTTATTATGATTTACATAGCCTATTGTTTAAATGAGCATTGGTTTTACTTAAGTGCATGTATTGTAAACACTGAAATATTTATTGCATTGTAGTTTGCTTTGCCTTTCTTATCACTGTTTGGCATGAATTGTATTCTATTCTATATTTTCTTGTTATGATTTGCATAGTCTATTGTTTGTTGCCTGTTGTTTCAATTTTTGCTCTTGTTTTTATTTATATTAAATAGATCATATTTCATTACCATAGCACGTTCATGTTAAAGCACGTTGCTTTCTGTACTTTTTCTCTTTTACTTGATTGGCATGTAGTTTAATTTTCTTTTCAAGGTTTTATTGCATGTAATTTACTTAGATTAGATGTTTGGCTTGAGTATTATTCATTATGTCCATTCATTATGTCCATGTACATGAAATATGTTTATAATGGTGTATGCCGTGAATAAATAAATAAATAAATAAATAAATTTGTAATTATATTTGTTTGATAACGTCTAGCATCAAAAATGTGTATTTCTTCTAAATTAGGCATGATGTTCAAAGGATACTTCCGAAACTTTCTCCAAGGTTCCTGGGTAAATATTAGATTTAAATGTTTCGACCATGCATGAATAACTTATGATGGAAAAACGATCAACATGTATATTATTATAACTGTAATCACGACAAAAATAAAACCGGTTAAATAATATATATTAAATTTACTTACATTTGATTTAAATATATTTTGGTCCATCGCTCTCCTTCTGTAACTGTATGCAGTGGCGGATCCAAGGGGGGGGGGGGGTAAAGGGGGCAATTGCCCCCCCCCCCCCCCGAGAATGACGAAAAATTCAGAAATTTTGGGAAATTTTTTGGGAAAATTAAATTATTGATTTTTGGGTGGGATATAAATTAGCCTCAGGACATTTTCGGGACGGGATCGTTTTAGCGATCGAACAAGAGTGTAGCTTCACGAAACTTGCGATCCGCCGCAAAAACGATCCCGCGTATTTTCCGATCGCGAATAGACGGCAAATCCAGCTTTGAGAAACTCACAATCGGCCGCAAAAAGTATCGCGCGTGTTAACCGATCGCGAAAATAAACGTATTTTTGCAAAACTCGCGATCGCCCGCGATAACGATCGCAAGTATTTGTTAGTCGCGGGTGAACGGGTGAAAAAAAACTTTGTGGAATTCGTGAACGGCCGCGAAATATGATAGCGCGTATCACCCGATCGTGGATAAATGGCCGATGTAGCTTTGCGGAGCTCGCGATCGGCCATGAAAAACGATCGCCTGTATTTACCGATCGCTGATAAAAGGTAAATGTAAAGCTAGTTAAATCGTGGCAACGGACAAGAATGGTTGAAGAGAGGAATAACGGATTATGTCTTTTAAACATACATCGTGATATTGAGGTGAATGTTGATAATATAATCGAGCGTAATGCTAAGGAAAAATACCCCCGTTGCAGCAGACCTGCATACTCAGCGAATTTCAAATGCAAAAGAACATATTACAATCCAACATAGCGAGATTTGACATGTTTTGGTAAGATCCATAAGAATAACATGAGGAATGAGTATGCAGGTTTGCTGCTACAGGTTTATTAAAACTGGGTGGTTTTAATTCAATATTTAGCAGATCTGAACTAGAAGAAGCTATTTACCAAGTTCAAGATAGGTTGAGAAATAAACGAGATATAGAATTTTACTTATTTCCCATTAGGTTAATATTAGGACAACGTACTGTGTTTACCACTTTCAATATCTCGATAACCAATGGACATAGAGCAGTGATTCAAAATACTAAATTGTTTGTTTTTTTGAGCTGAATTCAATGGTACCCATAAAAAGTCGATAAATATTATTTTTCTATGTAAAAAAACTCAAAAACCCATTTTGGGGGGTTTATTCCCCTTTTCCCCCCCTTCCGGTGGTCCGATCGGGCTGGTTCACGAACTCGTCCAATTGATTACCACTTTACATGTCCGTACCAAATTTCATAAAGATCGGACCATTTTTGCGGCCGCTGTCGTGCTAACAGACACATAGATATATAAAAATTTGAACGAATAGTGTTTTTCGCTTCTGGGGGCCCCAAAACGAAAAGTTATAGTGGTCCCGAGCTTAGGTCTTACCATGAGATCTACGGTAATAGCTTCTTCCCTATAGGGGAAATTCGCTAAAAACTGGAAAACGAAGGCTCGACTTAGGAATTATTGTTTTTTAGTTTAAGTTTTCTGGAGAAAGTATTGTAAGAAATTAATTTAAGGCTTGAATCTTTAAACAAGTCTTTTTTTATTTCCCTAATTACCTAATCAAGTATAATTTAATAAATAAATCCAATAAGAAACTGTTGTCTTAAATTGAAAATTGAGCATGCTTTTGTCTCTAGATTGCCTAGATTGATTGTTTTTGCCTGTAGATTGACACGAGTTTTCAGTTCAAATTTTCACCAATTCTCCTGAGGAGGGCCACCGGACCCCCCGCCCCCCCGGAAGGTTACCCTCGTAATCCTACTTGCCCCCTCCGAACTCATGCTCTGGAACCGCCACTGTGTAGAAGAGTAATTGGATCTACAAGTTAAAAAAATAGCGAACGACATTCTCCAAGCCTAATCCATTCAGCTCCTTATCCGTCGGCAACGCCGCCTGGCTGGAAGGCCGGACGCATCAGTTATTTCCAACAATTATCCAGAGACTGGAAGTTGTCGGCGAGTGCGCTGGCCTCGCGGCAGACCTACCTCAACCATTACTGCAGTAGCGGCTGCCCGCTCTCCTTCCTCCCATATCCTTGACATCTCTAGCGCCTCCGCGCATAAACACCTTCTAGAACTGGATCACCGCTAGCCAGGAGACATGATCAATCTTGATCGCCCCATTTGAAGGACGCCGACTTTTATCAGAGAATTTAGAGTTTAATGTTTTTCCGAAATAATTGGTACGATTACTCTCAACAAGAAGTTTTAAGGTGATTAAAATCCAATCAGCAAGACTTAAGGGTCTTTCCTGAAGTTTTTTTTTGATTCAAGTTTAAGGAGACTTGATCTAGTTTTCGGGTAACTTAATTATTGACTAACAGGTTTAGAAATCTGGCTGTTACAGAAGAGCTTCACTGTCTAAGATATAGTACAAGTTAAAGTTTTCCAAAGTAATCCGAGACGATGTTGAGAGACACCCATGTGGAGGTAGATTAATGTTCTCCATTAGTCCTTGTATTACAAATGACGTATAAACGAGCAATAGCGATTTCTTAATTTGATGACTAAGGAATGAATTCCTGAACAAGCCATGAAAATGAAATATCGAATGACTGGTCTCATTAAATAGTTATTTGTGCATCTAGGGACTAAAGTGCAACTTTTTCTCCCTGAGGGAAACTGTTGTGGCCCGATGGCGGAGCCGAGGGCGACAATTTCCCGAGGGAAAAAAAGTACTTTAGTCCCGTGATGCACACAAAATCTTTCCTCCACCTACACCATTAACAATAACTAGGTATAACACTGTAACTTTACCTTCAAATGATCCTTTGCGTCAACAAACTGCATTACAATCACATAGCCTATATAAATGAATAATGCAAGTTATTTAGGCTTTAATTTTAACCATTTTATTCACACTCTTCTTTCAAAATACTCTAGGCCTAACTTATTTGTTCACAAATATGCAGGAATATAGCAAACTCAAAATGGATACACTGTCCTGTAGACAACGGAAACGGACGCTCGGATGCTGTGACACTCTCTTCAACATAGAGAAACAAATTAAAATCGACAGCGTTGCCATATTCTCTCACTGTCCACCGCGGCGTTGCCGGATTTCTTCCCATGTATTTCTTATGAGATTACTTTTAGTCCCGTGGGACTAAAAGTAAGTAAGTAAATCCCATGGAGTATAAACTAGTACTTTAGTATTCTATTCCAGGGACTAAAAGACGACTATAGATAGTAAGTGGAGGAAAAATATTTTTAAGTAGTAATTGAATATATATTTTTAACATGTTTAAATTCAAATATTAATCTACTTTATTGTTGAATTGTGCTTCACCTTAAATTGTTTTCTCTTGATGGAGCCAAAATTGATTGTACGTCAAACTTTAGACCAATATAAATTTAAAAAAATTACAAGATATATGAGATTGCGTGTAGAGAGTGTCCCTATTCGACCACTCAGACGAAAGCAAGCGAAGGCTAGCCTGGAGGACATCAAACACTACACTCGAATTACACCAACAATTGGACTAATTAGGTCCAATCAAAGAGATAGTATCAGCCATCAGCTGGTGCACTCCAGTATGGTAGCAGTGATCTGCTGTAAGTTACGAGTTTGCGGCGGGACCTTTCATTCACGATTGCCGGTACAAAATCTTAGGTAACAATTTTCACTCATATATTTCAAGGTCCTGGCAGAGAGTCAGACCTTTAGAGGTCAAAATCAAACCTGTAAATCAGAATAGGTCAGTATCTAGATTGACCGGATTGTAGATGAGGGAAGGGAGAGAAAGTTGCAAAACATACCCTGGTTGCATTTTAACACTGCTCTGTCTCCAGTATCTGGTGCAAGCTGACCGTCCCAGACCTTATGTCATAGATTTTCTTGATCGCCGCGTCGTCACACTGACACGAAATTTGGGCATCGATTAACGGAAACGCTAGGCTGTGATAGCAATGTAGTATAGGACTATTTCTTTTAGACACTTGTTACTGTTTTATATATATATATATATATATATGTTTCAATGCTATTTTCTGAATATGTAAATTAGTTTTTGTAATGAGATTCAATTTCCACCGGTCTTGTTCAGAGTATACTTTGCCAGCATAGAGACCAGTATTTTTCTTCTCCAATTTTAATTATTTAACTAGTGGCTTGAAGGGACTAAAAGCCCCTAATCATAAAAAGGGCAATTTTAAATCCTCCTTTCTTATAAAATAAAAATAAATTCAATGTAAACTGGCTTTTAGATCAACCATATGTTAATATGGAAATATTAATGGAAGTACTGTATGTCCATTACGTTGTTTTTTCAATTTATTCAACGTTTATATATTTACAATGTTTTGACATACATAATTAAAATTGCAATTAAATATCATTGACCGTCAGATTAAACCAGATATGATTAAGTAGTGTTTTTCAATCTGACAGAAATCACGAGGAAATCACTGCACTTTGGCCACCGCTGCAGGCAGGGCGGGTCGGACCAGTCATTACAGCAACTCCCGCTTCCAACATATTTATTACAGTTTTTTTTATTAAATGTCTGACTGATTCGTCAAAAGCAGTAAAAATTCTTGAAAAAAATTGTTTCAGGGTTTTTCCTGTTACTTCTACATTACCGTTTTAAGTATTAATGTCAAGGTGAGAAATTGCAGATTGCTGAACGCCATTTAGGCTGAGAAAAAACATTGTTACCACTTTAAAGCTACTAGAAAATATGGTATTACCTTAATATTTAATAATATTCTTGACGGTTGTACTTTAAACCACAAGAAAGAATCTCAGTTAATTTATTGCAACTTTTAAACGTAAGGCTCTTTTGAATAACTGTTTTTTTATGAATCGGATACAATATGAAGTGCATACAACACTGGAATATTTTTATATTAATCATTTATCAGCCTATTACTCCTACATATACATCCAGAGCCATACCGCCTTGTGTCTCTTTTAGGCACAATGCACCAGTTTTGAAGATCATGAGTATAAAAGATAGTAAATTTCATCGCTCAATTGTGTGTTTGTGTGTGCTGATTTTGTTTAAGAGCATTGGTTTTCATGATTCGTCAATACGACCAATTTTACATCAGTTTTCGAGAGAACTAGTCATACTTTAAAATTTCTAAACCTGTAACCTGTATCATCATCTGTAATCATACATCATGGACGTAATAGATTTTATATTTAAAATGAAAACATTTTACTAGCGTTTACCTAGAATGTAGAGACTCGAAGTGCATTCATTGGTAGATGCAAGTGACCTTTCCAGTCCGGTGTATCTAGGTTAGACAGCTAAAAACTATACATCATTATCTTCGTGAAATACCACTCCACCTTAGGTCATAAAATAGATGTTGACTGATATCATTTTAGATATGTAGTTATGTGCTAACGATAAGAAAAAAATCTCTATGGCTATTCTATTTATTCGAAGCTGGTCTAAGTTTGGAAATGCACAAGGCGATTCATTGGTGCAGATCAAAAAATAACAATGATCGAATTTCCTAGTGGCCTTGGAGCCTGGATCTTAGGTACCCAAAGTTTATTTTCCGTCTCGAACAAACTTAAGTTCTAAGATAAATAATCATGGCTTCAAATACTAATGATTAATGAAATAGACAGACCACGCCTTTTGTATTTTATAAGAGCACAACACTAATTTGTGGTCGTTGTGAGGATTATTAACACCTAAGGTCGACTACTGCCTACTCCGTCTGTCCTTAACAGGGCCACTAATTGCCAAATATTATGAAATCGTACCTGGGTTCAATTCTGAACTAGTTCTGAGTTTTATATTAGTCGAAGGGTTAAATTTTATTACAGTAATGCTCTGTCATATTAATCTTTTGAACGTTACGCACTTACGAGGGACAAAACGAAAGTGATCTTTAGAGCAAGTAGAACAGTAATTTATTATTAAAATAAAAATCACGAACCTATAGGAACTTAGATATTATGTTACAACAGACTATTATTAAATAATTGATCCACCGCTCTTCATAAAAATACACAGTCAAAAGGTTAACCGGTTACTTTGTTTACATTACGTGAGGCATTGAGTAATCCACATCGAGATACCAGAATCTGTAGGTCAGACAAGTCACTGGCATGACAATGAAATTATACTCGAAATACCCAGAAATTATTGGTTTCAACATGAGGTAAGCAACCTTGATCAGTGCGGCTTTGAATACTTACGTTGAACTTACTTTCTCGATAAAACTGCAGGTATCAATCGCCACCTAACGTTAACGGCCGGGTGAGGATGACGCAAGACACAAGTCGGTTATCGCGGTGCCCCTATGGCTGTTCACGGCCTTGCTGCCTCCATAACAACGTGTGTGCTCCTGTCAATTATCCAATTATACGAGTGCCCCAACAAACCACCGACAGCGGTGGTCTAATCAAATCACAATGTTCATAAATAATTTTTATTTCGGTTACTGGGTGATATGGGCTTTATCCAACCGAGCAAGCGCTGTTTAAAATCGACCGCAAAAGGCATGTGTGAAAGTTAATCTGTTCGATTGGCCTTATAATCGTAAGATATCCATGTGATAAAGCTTGGCAACAGAGAATGTGTATGTCAATATTAAATATACAAGCCTAGGCCTAGTTAACTATATATCAGTCTTATAGTTTTCACTTTAGCTCTCATAAAATATTGTAACAACTAATTATAACATAAAACTAGAAAATGGATGGTGAGCTCATTTTATAATTATTTACATGGTGTACGCCTGCCTTAAAATTTGTACAAATTTTTATTAAATATAAAACCATTTTTCCCCGGAATACATTATAAGCAAGACACTAACCTACATGTTTACCTCGTCCCCAGCAAAGACAAGCTGAATTTATATATATATATATATATATATATATATATATATATATATATATATATATATATATATAATTTTCTTTAAAAAGGGTTACTATTATATATACAATAAGAATCATTTAAACTCAGTACCCTTAGTTTCATTTTTTTATTTTATAAAATTTATTTTATTGTTTAAAATAAAAGAAAAAAAGAGGTTACTGAGTTAAAATGATTCTTATTGTATATATATATAAACATACATACATACATATCGTAGTTTTGAGACGTCTTTTGTTGTGAATGTTGTGATCACCTACAGGAAACTTTTAATGGAAACTTTGGGTTTGAGTAGAGGCACTGTCGATGGGGGTTCTTGAGTTCTGAAGTGAATACATACATTGACCAAGTTCATCCTAATTTAAAAATGTCCGTGAAATTTAAATTCCGTCTTTTTAATGATTGGAAGAGTTTTAAAATCATACTCATTCCACCCTAGTGTAATTTACATCCAGCTTTTTTTAAAGGGGTACACCCTGCACGGACGTTGACAGTTTTTTCGGGATTAAAATGTTAACCAAATTCAATTTATAGTTAGAATAAATTTCAAGACTTGTTCCTTGAGAAAACAAAATGTCCTCCTCCGTGCAGCCGCCCCGCAGCCTGGACGTGCGTGTCGGAGATCGCTCTGTTGACTGTGGTGATAAGGTCTCGGTTGCATTGTATGCAGTCGCGGCCTTGTCCTCCCAAAGCGTGACGACTCAAAGGAAACTCTCGGCTGAATAGACCGGAGACATCCGAGGACAGGACTGGAGGACGAACTGTCTGATAACTGATTATAATATGGGTCATCTACTAACCTGACGGCAAATCTAACTAAATATAGAAGGGAACAAGGACCAACTATTGTTGAGGTAAAAGCACTGTTAAGTTAGGCTCATGTTCTGATTTACGACATGATTAAAATAATTTACTTACAGACAGCACTTGAACTTTATCTTGAACGCTACTTTGACTCGGTTGCCGGGAAGACAGATGAAGGGGATTAGTCACCGGTCTGTGACAGCACTGTGGCACTGTGGTCTGCTCGAGGTCTCGGGATTCAAAAACGCGGTTATTGTCTCCGCTACGCTTGTGTAACTTTCACTCACATAAAAATGAAGGACGATTATTTTATGATTTGTTTTATATAATAAAATGCATTTCACAATTTTAGTTACTCCCTCCAATGGCAAGATGGCAAAGCAAAACGATGTAAACACGTATATGATTATTTGTCGATACCAGGTTGCACTCGTTACTCTTTTGTGTCGTGACTTTACTTAACCGAGTGAAGAGTGAGGGAGATGACTTCTGAAAAAAGCAAGATCTCACAAGGTGCTTCAAACTTAGAATTGAGGACCTCCTCCTTTTGTTGGTAGGTGGGAGGTCGGTTAATAAAACGAAGATCTACCAATCAATTAATTTCATTAATATTTTAAACAGAATGTAGTTATAACAGAACACAGATGTAAGAAAAAATCTGACGGCATTGTTATTGATTTATCAATTATTGTTGTTCTAAGCCTTTTGGTTTTACATGACAACTAAAAGTTAGTTTATGCTAATGAAAATTACTTATATAATTTCAGAAAAATTTGCAAAATAAGACTTAATTTGCTTCCCACTTTGATTGTTGAGGCAAAAGTCGTTTAATTGACTGTCGTTTCACTCATTAAAGTTGAAAGCGACGTCTCCCACTGACCGACGTTTCGTTTGTTGCAGGATGGGGTCCATACCGCAGGTGTCGGTGGTGCGGGGACCGTCCCACCCGCTGCCCAAGGTGCGTCTACTCAGCCGCATGTTGGAGGACAACGCGCGGGCCCACCCCGCCGCTACCGCCGTCATATATAAGGGTGAGCCACCCCCACAACAGGTCTATTTCACGACATGCATAGTGAGGGAGGAGGGTTCTGAAACTTTTTATAAGAATTAATTCTGATGTTCATTTTTATGTTCGACATTGTTGGACGATTTACGAAACATCATGGGCTGGTTTGGTTTAATTTGCTTTCAGTATTTTTCAAGCTAACTTTAATCAGCTCTAATTGCTTGGTTATGTGTAGTAACCTTCCAACCATGTTGGAGTTAGACAACTTTTTGTGCTATCAACGGCATTAAGGTGGATCTGAAGTCTTTTAATGCAAACGAGAAAAATAACTGGCCCGAGTAAAGAGGATGGTTCCAACAGTGTAGGTTCCTTAAAGAGCTAAGATTTTTTCAGCACATTTCTAGAGAAATTCTAATAACAGGGAAACAATACAAATGTTACTTTGACAAAATTAGTTTACTCAGTACCTCATGTTGGCTACTTAACGCTACTTTCAGACATCATGAATCCCTGTCGTAAATTTTACGTGTGTAAAACCATTTTAAGTAAGGAAACTGTGCAAAAACCAAAATAAACAATAATATTGCATATTTCATTCTTTCGTCATATATAAAAGCCTTCGAATTATTTCCGTTCCCAGGTGTAGACGGGGCCGTCCACAAGCTCTCCTACAGCGAGCTGGATCGCGCCGCCAACTGCCTGGCGCGGGCCATCGTCGCACGTGTCCGCAGCGGCGACCACGGCGGCGACCACGGCGGCGACCACGTGGTGGCGGTCAGTCTGCCGCCCAGCGACGCGCTGCTGCTGACGCTGCTGGCGATATGGAAGGCCGGAGCGGCGTACCTGCCGCTGGATCAGCAGGCGTCCGCCAGAGTGCAGCACATCCTAGGTGAGGCCAAGCCGCAGCTGGTCATCACCGAGGAATCGGAAGGTAAGATTTTATTGTTGATAATTTTTTTGTGTTTTTGTGTTTATGTTTTTGTGTATTTTTTATCAATAGTATCTAATCGACCAAATCTTTATTATGGTTAAAAATAACTGTAGCGCCGTGGAACGCGTATTCGGAATAAATCTCTCTTACACTATTTGTGACACCGTATAACTTAATTTTCACTGTGGTCCTTGGTAAAAAGGATACTTCTCCTGGGATTCAGGGGCGTCGCTCTGGGGCAGTGCCTGATTTTCGGGCGACTCAGATCGGGGGCGGCCCTAATCTGGGTTCGGCGCCCCTGAGGCTCCCAACGGCCTCGTCAAAACATCAAAAGTGGAGATCTTCATTTCATTTTTGGCTCAATTACGTATTTCGTGTGTAATTATCTCTTCAAATTACTCTAAATACCTTATTTTCTACCGTGTGCGGCCCCCTATCTGCTCGTGGCCCTAAGCCAGAGGCTTTTTGGGTCTAGTGGTATATCCGGCACTGCTCTGGGGGAACAGGGGAGTTTCTTACCAAGAATTCGAAAATAAGAAAGATATTTCAGACAGCTAGTTGGAAACCTTTTACACGAACTTATGCTATGTTTATGTGTTTTGCAGTATTAGTACAACAGAATTAAAATTACCAAATAAACAATCAAAATTTGCTTCTCTTGGGTATTGAATTCCCAACTATCTTTTTGGTAACTTAACCTACAGTACAATTGGTAACTGGTAAAAAGAAATATAATTTTAGCGTTTGAAGACATTATACTGTAATCTTTTGTACTAGGGTATTCAATCTGTGGTAATTATCATTCAGTTCCAAACTACGAATATCACGATGACAATTTCTGCTTCCAGCGATTACGCACGGAAAAACAAAAATTCTCTCCTAAAATTATTTTCCTGATTAATTTGCGTGTTTAAATTTAAAGATAGGCAGCGAACTTGGAATTAATTATAATGGGCAACCCAGTTGACCTGTATGCCTGTAGTTATTATTGATTAATTTACGTAGTAATCGCTAACACACTCCAATTTTTCTTTCGGAGCGAATATAATAGATTAGCATAACAGTTTCTTCTCTTAGGATAGACTGTACTAAGTTAGTAGCCTTAGTTTTTATCTCCAAGGCTTGCTGATTCTTTGGCGAGGGCCATTAATAATTGGTCAGATGGCTAGTAAGGCGTGGGTCCAGTTTCAATCCTTGAAAAAATCTTCCGCATTACCTTCACAAATTGTGAAAGGATCGCAACATCTGACATCAATCAATAACGCCCATTAGACTACGATGTTTCGGACAGTGCTTTCGTTTTAAAAGTAGCTTGATGGATTAACATAATGTATTTCATGATTATGTTCGAGTTAAGTAATCCTTGTACTCTGTAAGGCCTGTTTATTTTAGTGGAGTTCCAATAATTCGAAATAATAGGGACAGGTCCCTTTTCGAATTAGTAAATATTTCGTTTTTAGGTGAAGTTATTAGTAAAATAAAAATAATTACTGGATAGAAAATTTAAATTATTCCTGCTGTTTGCCCGCGATCAGCAAACCTGCGCGATAAAATGTTACGGCCGATTGTTTGTTTTGCATAAAGAAATTCGCGGAGCTCTTTTATTTTAAAAACTCTTGACGTTGTTCCGCGATTGTTAAGGACAAGATCGTCATTCGCAAACCTTTACTTCCCGAATGCCCACGAAATGTAAATACGTGCGATCAAGTTAAACAGCTCTTTGCTTATTTTACAAAGTTGTTCCTAATGCGATCGGTAGATACGTATAATCGAATTTCACAGTCGTCCACTTTTTGCAAAGCTATTCCTCTCGTCAAAAATCAATACATTTCTATCGGATTGAAAAATACAGGTAAATACATTTGACCTGCGATCGATACGTTTCGTCTTCTTACCCGCGCTAACACGAGCAATCGTTATTCGCAAAATTAATTCCGCTGTTTACGCGCAATCGAATTTCAGGCCATTATCGTCGTCAGTAAAGTTTTACCCTTTTTTACACAAGACTGAGGAAAATTTCGGATTAAGCGGGATTTCGCATTCTTAATTTCAGATTACCGGGACTCCGCTGTACTTCATCAGTCTTCTACGAATCTTTAGTGGAAATGCGTTTTTAGATTTTAGTGGAATATATTTTACATTACTTTCGTTTCAACCTTTGACCATAAAAGGTATAAATTTAACTGAGTCTACCGAAGTGATCCTACGGTATTCTTAAAGGATTACGCATATCGATGAATCAATACGTAATCATCTCCAGATCGTACATAAGGACTTATTGATTCCTCGAAACACGTAATCCTTTAGGAATACCATAGGATCACTTCTGCAGACTCATGTAAATGTATACCTTTTAGGGTTAGTGGAGTGATTCAGAGACCAAAAAATATTAAGTTCAACTGTTGTTCTGTCCGCGCAGACCCCGCGCTGCTGGGCCACCCCGCCGTCAGTTTCGCGCGGCTGGACGCGGAGGCGGCGGCGCTGGCCGACACCGCGCTCTCTGACGGCGAGTTGCTGCCCTCCGCCGCCGCCCCAGCGCCCCTGGCACTCGTCCTCTACACCTCCGGCAGCACCGGCGTGCCCAAAGGTAACGTCATCACATGGTCACGAACTGTAAACTTCACTGCTTGTTTCTGGGCTACTCAAAATCTATTTCGAAAGATTTTAAATGATCCACCATTCACAAAATGTTAGTTTAGCAAATCTCTCAGGATTTTTCGTTTTTCCTTGTTACATTCATTGATTTCTTATTTGTAGGTGTAATTTTGAAATGTTGTTTTTGGTGGTTCTTCAAGCCGTTCTATAAATTTAACCAATAAATCAATTAAAGTATTGTCCAAATAATTTTTTATTCTCTCCTTTTAAAATATGCCCCAATCGGAGATAAAACAGCGCAGAAAGTCCAAAAGGAACTAAAATAATCTGCTGATTCAGACCAAAACGACTTCTGTTTTAATCCTTACTATTATATTCAAACTGTCTTTTGCTTAATTAATAACCAAATAAAAACCTAATCAAATGTCCTTTCCAAAAAATCAAAACGTTTCATGAAACCGAGACTTTGTAACAATCAAATAAATACATAACAACACGTCATATAATATACTACAAGATTGTTTAATTTGCCATTTATGTCAAATTAAATGGCAAATTAAATTTAATTTGCGCTAGTGCGCTGCAGTTATGTCACAAGCATAAAGAAAATCAGCATGCTAGCAAACCTAACCTTAATTTACATAACTAAGAAATAAAACAAATATAAATATCAATCATTAATTAATTTTGAAAATAAATATGTGGCTCAAAAAATATCAAACTAAACGTGTATTATTTATGAATAAATACTTTTAAAATTACTGAGCACACTCGTTTATTTCTAAAGGGACAGTGTGAAAGATACAACATAAAGGCATAGACAATTACATTTATTATTGATGAGCCATGATTTCAGTCCGTATCAGTTAATAGTTTTAACACAATCAGAGTTTCCTCACCAAGGTCCTGGGTTCAGTATGGGCCAATGAAGTAACTCTGAGAGCGCGGGAAGACTCTTAAGTAACCTCTATTGTGACTCATTTTCTCGTGCCCTCTGACTTAATCAGCTGATAAACAACCGTGTTAATTACTACATTGGTAATCGACTAGACGTTGCAACAACTATTTAATATGGTGGTACATCTTAACATGTTACTCACTCCCTATCATATATTTTATTATTGTAAATTCTAACATTGATTTCAATCAGCAACGAAAACCGTGCCGGATTTCAACATACCTCCTGACTCATAGTTAAATTAATTGTGTGACCAACAAATAGGTCAGCTATCAAAAAGGTCAGAAATTTACGAGTAATAATTTCTGAAGCTAAATAAGGTAAGCTCCTAAGTGTAAGTTCTTAAAAACGTTACTTATAATAGATAATGGAACATCCTTATTTAATATCCAACAAGAGTTTGTATTTTATTATTGGTGAGGATTATTTTTAAAAATTGTTAGACTTTTTCCGTCAATGTACTATCAAAAGTTATATTTTAGTCAATCACACATTTGATATCTTATGCTAGTGTAGCCTACAACTCTTTACAAACTTATTAGTTTATAAAAAAACTGACGATTTTCTCCTATTTCAAAATAACTATCTGTGGCTCAAAATAATTTCTTCAACTATGATAGATTGTAGATTGCCTTTTTATTGTATTAGGCTGAGGCACTACGATGGAGGCACATAATCATACTCGATGCCGACTGGAGAGATTTTAAAGTTTGCGGTGTCAAATTAAGTGTATTTTTGAGTTGTTTACAAACTTAACTATTTTTTTAAGAGAACTTCCATATTGAAGATTGCATAGAATATGAAATGTTAACGTGCTTGGTACACCTACAGTACTTTCACTTAGGATACATTCTGATAAATTCTGAGTGTTATTAAGTTTTATAATAGTTTTAAAAAATATTAGCCCTACTATCAAGATAAAATCCTTGAATGTGTGTGCAGGGGTGCGCCTGCCGCACGCCGTGGTGCTGAACCGCCTGCGCTGGCAGTGGCGGGAGTTCCCGTACTCGGCCACGGAGCGCGTGTGCGTGTTCAAGACCACGCTGACGTTCGTGGACGCCGTGTGCGAGATCTGGGGCCCCCTGCTGCACCCGGCGCCCCTGGCGCTGCTCGTGGTGCCCCGCGCCGTCACCAAGGACCCCCAGCGACTCGTCCCCCTGCTGCAGGAGTACAAGGTAGGAGAACGTTGGGTTCGTGGACGCCGTGTGCGAGATCTGGGTCCCCCTGCTGCACCCGGCGCCCCTGGCGCTGCTCGTGGTGCCCCGCGCCGTCACCAAGGACCCCCAGCGACTCGTCCCCCTGCTGCAGGAGTACAAGGTAGGAGAACGTTGGGTTCGTGGACGCCGTGTGCGAGATCTGGGTCCCCCTGCTGCACCCGGCGCCCCTGGCGCTGCTCGTGGTGCCCCGCGCCGTCACCAGGGACCCCCAGCGACTCGTCCCCCTGCTGCAGGAGTACAAGGTAGGAGAACGATAGGTTCGTGGACGCCGTGTGCGAGATCTGGGTCCCCCTGCTGCACCCGGCGCCCCTGGCGCTGCTCGTGGTGCCCCGCGCCGTCACCAGGGACCCCCAGCGACTCGTCCCACTGCTGCAGGAGTACAAGGTAGGAGAACGATAGGTTCGTGGACGCCGTGTGCGAGATCTGGGTCCCCCTGCTGCACCCGGCGCCCCTGGCGCTGCTCGTGGTGCCCCGCGCCCTCACCAGGGACCCCCAGCGACTCGTCCCCCTGCTGCAGGAGTTCAAGGTAGAACGGCTATCTCAATCACACCACCAAACATCATAACTGACTGTGGAAAAAAATTTCTTTATTTACCATTTACATAAACACATATTTCATTTCTCTTTTAGCCTATCTTTAATCTTAATTCCTGAATGGTTTTTATTGTTTGCCCTGATTTGGCTTTGCCCAGCTGATACAATAATGAATACCTTTTGAATGTTTATTCAAGATGGCTGCCCTAGGCTTACAATAATATATTCTGAAATGAGAGATGGATAATTTTACAATAAATTGTATTATTTTAATACAATTATATTCTCATTCACATTGGGATACATCACAAGCTTTACAATCTGGGGGATAATTATTATGTTTATTAATATGCAAATGAAGGTACTTTATAAAATAGGTAACTAAGTCCTATGCAATAAGTTTCAAATATAAATGATCATCAGGGGTTGGTTTCGTGCCTTGAGTGAATGTCAGAGGAGAGAATAAGGTCAATATTTGAAATAACATTAAGTTCAGATTAATTTATATCATTTCAGTTCAGTTCAAAGTTTATTAAATAGGAAAATACTTTAAATTTTCTTCTTCAGAAGATCACTACTAAACTGTCCCCAACAATGGTTGACCACATGATTGTTCTAGGTTTGGCTTCTTAAATTTTGGAATTATTTTTTCAAGTAAAATTTTCTTGTTGATAAACTTCTTCAGTTATTAAATAATACTTATTAGTTCATTTCATTGAATTCTTGCTGATTGAAAATTTGTGCCAAAATAATACAGATTCAAATTTCTTGAGATTTGACGAGTATTTCAAAATGGAGAGGTCTTACCAATCCTGTAGGCTTCTGGTGGAGAGTTATCTAAACAATAAAATGGGCCTATTTCTCTCCACGCACCATTGACTAAGTGAAAATTTCAGGCCTTACGTTCTGAAAATACTAATTTAATGGGATAACACCAAGGTCGTGGCCTTTTATTTTTATATTAATTAAATTTTAACACTCCCTACTTTTTAACATGTCATGACTCTTTGGAGGCTTCACTCCTACTCTCCTTCCTCATTGTTAGCATTGTTGGAATCAAATTTTGTACATCACACATGTTGTTTAGTAGATTTAGGTAGCACAATTCACATTTAGGCACATCACACTTTCACTGATTTTATTGTGTATTAAAATATTTATTATTTATTTTAATAAAATTGGATATTTCAAACAGCTTTACAAATATAAGTGTGGATAGGTGGCTTTTATACATTAATTATTATCTTAAATTTGGAGGTGTAAAAATATTATCAAATATTATTTTAATTTATTATTAATAATATTGAGTTTGAGATTCATGTAATATTACAACTGTTTCCAACGAAGGAAGACGCCCATTCGGGATTTTGATTCATAAGGCCACTCCCGGATATTAGAATTGAGAATGCTACAAATTTTATTGCAGACATATCCCAGAGACTAATTATGACTTTTTACAAACAACCAGTTGAGAGGAAATAAAAATATGGACACCTCAACTGAGCCGTCAGAAAATGTGTTTTTGGGGCCAAATTGTTGAACTGAAAAGTTTGTTTAACCAATTAATATAAAACGTTTGCGTTGATTTAACGTTAAACCTTCAACGAGATTATAAGAACTGCATCTTTTGGTATACAAATAAAGTTTCTTAAACTACGTAATGACTGCAGTTTAGCTGATACCACATTGAAACATGACAGTATATACAAGTTATCGCATAAACATGAAGGCACTAATCTAATACAATTCATGTATGGTATTGCGGGCATTATAATATGATATGAAAAAGTGTGCTTTGCTGTCATGATTTAATCAAATTTTTATAACAGTGATAAATGTCTATTAAATTTGTTCTAGGGAAAATATTATTATTATTATTATTACTATTATTTGTATTTTTCTCAAACATATCAAGTGATAAAACAGGAGTTATAAATGTATCTGAGTATTGTAAGGTAAAAGGATAGCTCAACATAAGGAGGATTAGTTTAATACCTCCATAACCAGAGAACCTCATAATAAGAGACAACTATTTGTGCCTTAAACTTGTTATTGTAAGGTAAAAGGATAGCTCAACATAAGGAGGATTAGTTTAATACCTCCATAACCAGAGAACCTCATAATAAGAGACAACTATTTGTGCCTTAAACTTGTTACTTACGATTTTATTTTCTCAATGATACTTTTCTCTAAAGATGAAATCATTAATAAACATGTCTCCAAAGGTTCTATTCTTATAATAGTTTTAATTTCTTTTTTATTCAGGTGGAGAGGCTTCTTGTCGTACCGACGCTTCTTCGAGCAATTCTGCTATATTTAGGATTGGATAAAACACATAAATTGGAAGTGAGTACTTACCAAAATTACTCCCCACACATATTTTAGAAACTGCTTTCATCACATCATAATAAATTCTTCTTCCATTGCCTGCGTTCTGAAAGGTCGAACTGAGCTCTTGTGAAAATTACATTATGCCCTTGTGTTCAACTCAAGGGCATAACATATACAATGCCAAAAAAATAGGAAAAATCAAATGATAACAGCTACTTAACGGTAGCCTCCTTACATTACAAAAGCATGAATTGTAATTTTTTTTCTCCTGTGCTTCAAATCTAAATCAAATCACAAATATTTTACATTTGTATAATACATATACAATAAATATTTGTTTAAAATTTATATAAATAACCATAAGGATAACATTAGTTAAAGTTATTTTCTATAGCAGCAGAGTCTGTTGTCAGAACCTCAAGACGTGGGTGTGCAGCGGAGAGCCGCTGGCTGTGTCTCTAGCCCAGCAGTTCCTGGACCACTTCCGCAACCAGGACATCGCTCTGTGTAACTTCTACGGCAGCACGGAGGTGATGGGCGATGTCACCTTCCACGTCATCCGCACTCCTGAGGACCTGGCTGCTTTTGACAAAGTCCCCATTGGTGAGTGTAAAAGGTTCAGTGTTCAAGGATATCCTGATTGTGTCGCTGATTGTGAACTGCTTTCCACAAACATGGTTTAATGATAACTTGGGTTTGAACTGGAGTTTAATTAGAATTTTTGCTGTCTATCACATTTTTAAAAGTTAAAACCTTGAATGAGTTGAACCATAGCCATCTCTAGTAACAAGGCCGCGGGGCTAGTAAATGGCAATATCGTGCTTAAGGGTTCAGCTTATTTGTCTATCCATGCTCTCTTTATGGCCCTCCCTATTGTTTTTTTTTAAATCAGCTGGTTTTGAAAGAGTTTTTATAATGCAAAAAAACGCTTAAGAAGCGGCGTTGCCACTTCTAAGACCGCGACCTTATTACTAGAGATGGCCATGGTTGAACCCAGCATTGCAAATTGTGCAAATAATATTGACTACACAAATTACAAAACAAAATAAAACTTCCCTCTATAATATCTAGTTGATTAAAATTTAGGCAATACTAAATAGATTCTTTGGATTGGATGATACAAATTTTGATAATATAAATTTAAGGGAAATAAAAAGCCGATTTGAACTTTAGTTGAAGTTAAGTCTTAGCCTTACTCAGTGAAAGGGCTAATCATTAATAAAATGTACCGTAGACTCTCTCTCATCCAGAAATTTCAGGACTAAAGACCCATCCAGATACAGGGTTTTCTGGTTAAACAGATGTTCCCTAAATCTAAAACACATTAAATTGTAACTCCAAGGCATACTGTATAAGCCAAAATTTTTATTTAGAAACGAGATTACAGGCCTCAAGTTTTTCCCAAGAGAATATTGTCGATACAGTACTGTCCATTTCCTGCCTTTAACGTCTGGTTGAACCAATGTGTCGATAAAATCTTCCAATTGAAAAGACGTCACTTCCATGGAGTGTGACCCGGTAAAAACGATAAACAGTTAAACAATGCCAAGATAAGAGGAAGTCTATTGTAATGGTGATGGAGAGCGACTATCGATTGAGTGAAGAAGTCGATCACATGAGAAGTCTGAGACCTTTGTATGCGGTGGATCAAAAGGCTTACAAGTCCTCACTATGAGTGCTCTGTTTAACATTGATTATGCTCATGGATTGGTTGAGGAACCCTATCTATATTTGAATAATATAAACTTCTGTTCAATGTCATTTGAAAGGATTTTTAAAATCTAAAACACAATAAATTTCCATGTTATAGGCTTCTTTGAAAAATCAACTTTTTAATGCTTGGATCCTAAAACGAGATGTTACCAAGTGTGTTTGGCATAACTTTATCTGCATAATTTACATTTTAATGAAAACATCATTTTATCACTCAGTTATGAATCTTAATATTTTTCAACAAAAATTGGATTTTACTCATCGCTGGTAAAAAAAAATGGACGTATTATTTCAACAGACTATCTCTGTGTCCCAAGGCCGCCCCGTGGACAACACGGCCATCTACCTGCTGGACAAGCAGCTGGCGGTGGTGCCGGAGGGCGAGGTGGGGGAGATCTACGTCGCAGGACTCAACGTCTGCGCCGGCTACGTCAACAACCGCGACGCTCACAAGTTCCTCGCCAACAACCACACTGTCGACCCTGGTAGGCAGATGTGTTACTTGGATCTTCATAAAATGTCAAAACTGAAAGGCCAGCAGGGTTTAATTGAGAATGATCCATTTCAATTTTACTGATCAAAACATATTTGATTTACTTTATTTTTATTGCGCTCTGTGACATTAAATAAATGGTTAGTCCCATTTTACTCCTCATAATAAGTGAGTAAAGTAATATTATTACTCCCAGTGGGAGTAAAGTATTCACTTTGTCTCACTGTTGGGCGCAAACAGTTTTCCTTGAGAGACAGTGGTTTACTTTACTCCCTAAAACAGAATAACTATTAAATTATAATTGCATGACCCAAATTTGTTTTTCATTGGATAGCATTAGGCAAATGCAAAATTGTCTTTATTAGTACATTTATGTGATCTTCAATTGTATTCAATCTGCAATTTGATGTAATTTTTTAAGTACAGTAGACTCTCAATATTTCAACACTCAATACTTCGACACTCATAGTTCGACACCTTCTGACACTCGATAAACAATCCAAGACTACCAACTATTTTGGCCAGTGATATTTACTCGGACTTATATTATGATAAAAATTAGTAAAATAGCTGTGCAATGGTTTAGGTTTATGGTATTTAATAAATTTAGGAGATGCGTACATGTACAACCTGTGTTTTTATATTCTTTTATTAATGTGAAAACCGATATACTCCCTATAGTTCAACATTTTGGTACTTTGACACCCCTGAAGTCCACTAATTTAGTGTCGAACTATTGAAAGTCTATGGTAATCAAGTAGACATCTTGTCATAGTAAAATCTAACAAGAAGTTTACTTTCTTTAAAGGAATTAGCCTTAACTTGTGGCCTCATTTGTACTACATTTGAAGTTTTTTTATTATTTAAAAAGATTTTTAACTAATATACTCTGATACTGTATTACTTAGACGTTTCAATTGGATGTCACAGACATGAGCCGGCTGTACCACACCGGGGACTACGGGCGGCTGGTGAAGGGCACCGTGCTGTACGAGGGGCGGACGGACTCGCAGGTGAAGGTCAGAGGTCACCGGGTGGACCTGGCCGAGGTGGACGCCGCCCTCAGCAAGCTGCCCCCAGTAGACAAGGCAGCCGTGCTGTGCTATCGGCCCGGCGAGGTCGACCAGGTCAGTAGCTAACACATTGGTGGAGGGCACCGTGCTGTACGAGGGGCGGATGGACTCGCAGGTGAAGGTCAGAGGTCACCGGGTGGACCTGGCCGAGGTGGACGCCGCCCTCAGCAAGCTGCCCCCGGTAGACAAGGCAGCCGTGCTGTGCTATCAGCCCGGCGAGGTCGACCAGGTCAGTAGCTAACACATTGGTGGAGGGCACCGTGCTGTACGAGGGGTGGATGGACTCGCAGGTGAAGGTCAGAGGTCACCGGGTGGACCTGGCCGAGGTGGACGCCGCCCTCAGCAAGCTGCCCCAGGTGGACAAGGCGGCCGTGCTGTGCTATTGGCCCGGCGAGGTCGACCAGGTCATTAGCTAACACACTGGTGGAGGGCACCGTGCTGTACGAGGGGCGGACGGACTCGCAGGTGAAGGTCAGAGGTCACCGGGTGGACCTGGCCGAGGTGGACGCCGCCCTCAGCAAGCTGCCCCAGGTGGACAAGGCGGCCGTGCTGTGCTATCGACCCGGCGAGGTCGACCAGGTCAGTAGTTAACACATTGGTGGAGGGCACCGTGCTGTACGAGGGGCAGCCGGACTCGCAGGTGAAGGTCAGAGGTCACCGGGTGGACCTGGCCGAGGTGGACGCCGCTCTCAGCAAGCTGCCCCCGGTGGACAAGGCAGCCGTGCTGTGCTATTGGCCCGGCGAGGTCGACCAGGTCATTAGCTAACACATTGGTGGAGGCACCGTACTGTACGAGGGGCGGACGGACTCGCAGGTGAAGGTCAGAGGTCACCGGGTGGACCTGGCCGAGGTGACGCTGCCCTCACCAAGCTGCCCCAGATGGACAAGGCGGCCGTGCTGTGCTATCGGCCCGGCGAGGTCGACCAGGTCAGTACCTAACACACTGACCATTCCAGCAAGCTATTTAGAGGCCGCAACTTACTTTCCAGTACTTACTCTACAAAATAAAGTTGTAGAGAATTTCTACAACTTGAATATACTTATTTTGATAAGGACGGTAGTATGTCCTATTATCCAGCTACATGGAGATCAGGTCATAAATTGTGATAGTTATATAAGCAATGACCTATGGGTTCGATATACCCAAGTGCAGAGATGTGCTGCATGGTGTCCCACAGGGCTCGGTGCTCGGGCCCCTGCTTTTTCTTATTCTAATCAATGACCTAAACTTAAATGGCCAAACCTTGCTCTTTGCTGACGACACTACCCTGGTGGCTCAAGGGGTAACCATAAACAATGTCATTGAAGTGGACGACAACCTGCTACTAGCTGCAAAAAACTGGTTCACAGCAAACAAACTTGGTATAAATGAGAATAAGACTCAGCGTATCTTGTGTACTCTCAAGGGTGATGACACTGAGGATAATGCCGAAGCAGTCAAACTTCTAGGTTTTTGGTTGGATCCCAAGTTAAACTGGAACCACCATATTTCACAAATCTGCACCAAGCTCTCTCGAGTAATCTTTCTGCTCAATAAACTTAGATATGTAGTTACAGAACCCTATCTAGTCACAGTCTACCACACAATGTTTCATAGCCATTTGACATACGGAATACTTCTATGGGGTCATTCTGCAGGTTGTTCAAAAATCTTACTGCTTCAAAAGAAGGCATTGCGGATTGTTGCATCTGCCGGGCACTTGGATCATTGCCGGCCTATATTCCAACGTTTAGGCATATTAACAGTCTTCGGCCAATATATCTTCAATTTCTTAGTGTATATCAGAGCAAATATACCCTCTTACGCAAAACGTCAAGATATGCACCATTACAGCACCCGAAGAGCTGGGGATATCAACATACCTCGGTGCAGGTTGTCAAAAACTTTAAACAGTTTCCCTGTGGCTGCTATGAAATTTTTCAATAGCCTACCAGAAGATGTGAAAAAATTGGATATAAAAATTTTCAAAAATACTATTCAGCGGAGACTTGTGGACAGGCCTATCTACTCACTTGGTGAACTGGATGTGAAGCCACTGTTCTGACTGCCGCCACAAAGATTATATGACGCAATCTATCTGGGAAATCCAGTCATTGATGAAGACATCAAGTATGAAGTAAGTAAGTAAGTGAGGATTAATGTCTGTTTCAGTGAAATACATGAGACTATATTCATACTTAGACCATTGGTGAAATTGTGGTTCGGATCCCACATTAAAATATAGGTCCCTTTAGTTTCTATTGGCTGTTGTGCTATTAATTAACAGTCCTGTCTAAGGAACATGTCGGCCTTGGTCAGTAACAAGAAGATTGAGCCACAATCTACCTACACTCATCTCACTATCATACTTGGCTTTAAATATATACCTGTGTTGGTCGCAACTTAGAGTAAAAGTAACTGTTAAAAATATTAAAATTATTAATAGATGTTCATTAATTTTACTACTATGAGTACCCATCGAGATGAGAATAACATTAAAACAATGTTATTTTCAGTAGAATATAATTTTTACATTGAAATATGAAATTATTTTTTGTGTTTTTAGATAAGTGAACTTATTTTTTTGACTGAGCATTATAATTTTCAGATGGTGATAGCTTATGTTACATTACACCCTGATCAAAAGTGCTCTGCAGAAGATATTGAGAAAAGTCTACAGTCACACTTGGCAATCTATGCAATACCCCAGGTAAACTTAAAAACAAGGGTCTCAATTTTGTTTAAACTTAATTGTTAATTGATGAAAAAACAAAATTAAGTGAACTTATGTATTATCGGGGTCAAAGCTTTGTTGTCCATTGCTGTGTGGGTTAATATGAGTATTTTTGTGTTTGTTGGGACGTAATGTGATTACTCAAAAATGATTGTACAGATCATTCCCAAATGTTGCATAAAATTTAATAGCTCATAGATAATATGTAATTAAATTATGCAACAAAATCCCCAAACTTTAATAGTAATTTGATTTTTTTATTGAAAAAATACTATAAAATGATTAGCATTGGGAGAAATTGGTTTTGTTAAACAATGGGATACAAATTAAAACAAAATATAAAAAAAATACATACATGCTGTTTGCTTAAGGATTCCTCAACTACTTTGACAAATGTTTTATAATTATTATTACTAGCGGAAAACACCAAAGTTAAAAGTAGAAAAACCAGAGGAAATGTTTTTTCCTCCAATGTCTTTTCCTAAACAATACTAAATAATAACACCAGAGAGCATCAGCATCTGATCCCTATCAGGTATGCTGCTGCTCTCTAGCGAGCACCCTCATAAACCTTCTACATAACTTCAAGATTGATGTAGTTGAGATAGCTGCTTTAGAACTTTGTTCTGACGCTCTCATTGAAATTTTTTAGTAAATAAACAAATATAATCACAATCCATATAGAACAAAGCCTCTTTCCTTTATTTGTAGGACCTTTAATTGGGGAAGAAGGAGGGACATCTCATCCATCCCCTCCTGTCACTCTGAGTACATCACTGAGGTTTGAGGCTGATCGAATAGCATGGAGCTGATTTGCCAGCTGATTTTATCAGCCACTATCACCAGTGGAAATTAACAACATAGACAACACACCGTTCACACACGGCTGGTTGTCAGCACTGGTTATAAGTACTACTCTTGCCTCATCAACGCTCAACTTTATGATGGTGGAATATTCAAATATTGCTGATTTATTGGCACTGGTAAATCAGCAATAAGTATCAGCCATGTTTGAGTGGGCCTTTCTTTAAAAAGCAAACTTTGAATTTATCCTATTATTTGCAGGTTCTAATAACGGACTCAATCCCGTTGCTGAATAATGGCAAAGTCGATCGTCAGACATTGTTGAAGAGATATGCCGAAATAGGAGGTAAGGTAACTTTCAATATAATTTATCTTGTTAAGTCTTTAACCTTTAAAAATAATTGAGAAAGCTTATAATACTGTTTAAGGTTTAGTGCATTTAGAAATTTGGAACACATGCCCATAGCCACGTTAATACTTTAAAGAGCGTTCTAAACGTTTTATAATGCTCTTTTTAAAAATACCCAAATATCGTAGGTAGCAACAATGAAGAGATGGCTAAGATAGACTTAGACCTGTCCGGGGTGGACTCTGCTGATGTCGCAGCTGCCAAGTGCCTGCTACACACAGTGGCCGCAGTCCTGGGCAAGGCGGCCCGAGGAATCGTGTCTCTTGATGCTAACTTCTACCACCTCGGAGGCAACTCTCTCAACTCCATCCTCACCGTCACCAAGCTCAGGGACCAGGGCTACCTCATTGGTGAGCTATCCACAAGGCAGATTAATGTGATGATTCCAAGATATTCACACATTCTCTTACATCCTTTAATTCATGAGACTTTTTTGGTTTTTTATATTGGTTCGAAGATTAGGATGAAAACTGCATATGGCAAACACATAAAGTAACCTAAAAATAGAAACTGGGATAGTTAAGAAGACATCCAGGAATCCTCAGTGGCTGGATGAAAAAATTTGACTTTAAGCCATTCTCCATTCATCAGTCTCATCTTAGCCTCTGAATGGTACCAATTTCACTAGTGGATTTTATTGAATCTGGTTCACGTTGCACTGACTTTAGTGAGGTAATTAGTATAAAAAATGTTTACATTTAAGAGTTCTAAAAATATTCTTTAACATATTAGTCTACAATGAAGATATCCTTATGAGAAACATTATGATTGTGAGATGATGAAAAATTAAGCTTCATTCAGTTCATTCCCGTAAAATTGAGCTTACTCTCAAGTTTTAGCCTCCTGGATCGCATATTACTTCAGATCGTGTATAGTTATAGAGCCAGTATAAAGATGCAAATCCCAGCATTTTTCCAATATTTTTTTATATTATGTTGTAATAGTATGTTATTTCTGAAATTATTAGTAGTTTTTCTTTTTAGGAATTACCGATTTCATATCAGCAACGACCTTGAGAGATGTCTTGGAGAAGATGGAGCCAGAGGACAATATGAAAGAGGAGAATGACTTACTAGCAAGAGAGAAAGAAAAACCTTATATCAATGAGATTATCAGCAACAAGCATAAGTCAGATGTTTACAGGTAAACAAAATTACTTGAACCAATGGTGGCGCCAAACATGCATCATTCAGCATGCACCGAGCAACAACTTGCCGAATTGTGTGCAGAATGAATGGGTGTTTGTCTATTTGACAAGCAGCAAACATTCTTGTTGTTTCCCTTTCAGTGTCGGTCTTTTCTAAACATCAAAATAGTCAAATATTTGGGAAAAGGAACCCAATCTATTGCTCAGAAAATCTAATATGTGAGTAGACATATGCTCATTGATCAGCAAGTAGTAAGGCAACTTGTTTGCTCAACATCAAATGTTCGAAGCATGCCAAATTTGATGTCTGGCACCACCTTAAAATTTTTAGACAAACTATCCTTTTATCTTTTACAATAGGTTTAGCTTCACATATTGTTGAAGGATGAACAAAGGAATAAATTAATGAAAACTTTCAGATAAGCAGATATAAAAACTGTTGATTTTTCCCATGTTCTTAAGTACATGAGAAAACTAATTAATTTGCTTAAATAATATAGAGACATACACATGCTTTTTATCATCATCTCATCTGACGAGTTAAAGAGTTGTCTTTATAGGATTTAGGGATCTGTTTTGTCAAAGAGCACAAGGTTTCTTTTATTTACAGAGAACCACTTAATGCTTCACATAAAATCTTAGGTCAAAACTTACAACTTCCTTAATTACCCACCTAAAATTTTTACACGTTTTCATTTTTTTATGTTCAAATTAAAAATATTTTCTGATAATATTACAGAGTACACACGTGTTGTTTTTGGGATGAATTTAAAATGTTAATTTTCTTAAATTACCAGCAGCACTGCCAAATCATCTGGCTTTTTTAGAGCTTTGAATAAAATAAAGGCGACTTTCCCGCGGTGTTGCTAATTATTTGTCTAAAGTGTGATAGCTAGCTTTCATTTAAATTTTAAATCAATGCCAAAAACAAGCCTGGGTGATTCAGCCTGGGGCTCAGCTGTCTAAAAAAAGGTCTTATAGTTGTAATTGTTAATTGAATGTTGATAGTTTTAATCTTGTTTATAGGATAATCACAGACAGTTTTTACTCAAAAGGAGACTTGGAAAATTGCATCCAGCCAAGGATTCCCAGGGGAGAATATCAAGAATTGTTAGACAAGATATGGGAACCACTCGTTAAAGCTGAATTGAGGTACCGTGTTGTGTTTTTTATTTGATTTTTGTTTGGTTTTCATATAAATTTTCTTACAGGATACAAAAGTAACAAACATATAAAATACAGGTTAAAAAGTAAAAACTAAGTATATACATTGTAGTTTTTTTTATGCTCCATTGCAATTATTCTTCTTGCAAGAAATCAAAAAATCTACAATACATTACCATGTAAGACGTGGACCACCAGTAAAGGGGCATTTAAAGAGAAATATAAATGAAAGATGAGTGTAGGATGGATTATATGAAAGCTTTTTTGCTGGCAAAAGACCATCTAATTCATTTGCCAGTATTATTGATTAATAGCCCAATCTATGTGAGGGTCTAATTGTAAGGGGACCATGTCTCGATCAGTAATTAAAGTTTTGAATCACTTAAGCCCGCAACTTTTGGAACAATCAAACTTTTATTGTGCTTGATAATGACAATACAGTATCTAGTTTACTCACATGTAGAGAGTACAAATGGCACACTGTACCAGTACTTAAATACTATGATTGGGCTCATCAGTTTCAGGCAAATATTTTTCCCCATATTTTTGTTATTTGTTTACCTTTCGTATGTTCATCTTTTGTCTTCATTGGGTTGCAACAAGTGCGCCTGTCTGACATTACTCATGTGACTGTGTGTTGTGCAGTTTCGTGCTACGGTCCCAGGCCACGGGGCAGGTCGTGAGTGTCTCCCTCTGTTTCGACGCCCACGACGAGCCTCCAGTCCAGCTCAGTGGCGGCCTCAACACTATCTTTGAATTTTTGGAATTCGTTGAAGCGCCAATCAGGTGAACTTAGAGTATTGTACTAGTATAAGTACGATCGGAAAGTAAATGTATTTTGATACTTTTAATTAAATTAAGAATTCAGAGGTTTTTATATAAGAATGTCTTTATAGACCTTTATTTTTAGAATATAATAGAGAGAAAAAATGGTTAGATGGAAAAGTTTATTTTGAAAATATTGATGAATTTTTTAAAGTAAAATGAACCAAAACTATTCTTAGAAAGAGCTGACCGGTTTTTTTTGTTACATACACATTTTTTGTTCAAGAGATACGTAAAGGCAAATTTAGAGAGTAAGCAATTTCAAACAAATGATAAACCATAACTATTGTTCCCATAATTTCCATAGCCAATTTCTATTTAACCAAAGCTATCTCAAGTAATAAGGCTCCCACCTTCAAATTGGCAAATTCACTGTGCAAGGTTTTCAAATACAGAAAAGCCTATCGCTTGGATTCGGCTGATTTAAAGTAAACAACAGAAGGGGCTATAAGAGTAAGTATTTTATTTGAACCCTTAAGTGCGAAGTTGGGATTTACTTGTTTCACAACCTATTCCTAGAGATCGCCATGCTTTAATACACATAATTTAACAACTGTCGGTCTGCAGAGACAACAAGCTGCCGCAAGGCAAGGGCCGAGTGCTGCATGCCTTCATGATGGGTACGGAGCAGACCCTCTCGGCGGCGGAGAACGTGCTCGCCATGCAGGCGATGGAGGAGGAGGTGCTGGCCCTCGCTCGGAGACGAGGCTTTGCCGGGATATTCACCACCAACACCAGCCCTCTCACCAAGGTACCTAGCTCATGTGTGACACTGATGAAAGTATCAAGAGTGATTACATTTATTTGGTTTTTAGCGAATTTCCCCCTGTAGGGAAGTAGCTATTACCGTTGGCGGCATGGTAAGACAGGACCACCGTAACTTTTCATTTTGAGGCCCCTAGACCCCAAAAACAAATTCGTTCATTTTCATAAATGTATAAGGAAATATATATATATATATATACCTGACCGTAGGCACGATAACTTTCGTAAAAAAGGTCCGATCGCGATGAAATTTGGTACATATGTGTAGAGCGACATTTATTACTTCGAGTTCGAAAACCAGCATGTTTCTATCTTTAAAATCAAAATCAATATAGACATTTATAGCGCTCATCTTGTAATTTTGAAAATTTCATATTTCATCTCCATAAGTTGACTTGTTAAAGCTTACTGATACTCATAATTCTAAAAATTAAAAACACTGTTACCCAATCTATTTTGCTTATTGTGATGAAAACTACTATTGAGTGATTTTACCAACATTGATTGGTAACATTACTTCGGTTCCATTCATGTTGATATTAAAACTAAACTCCGTTATCATAGGTGCACTGTAAATTAGATTTGCTTTGATTTCTTCTAGTAAAATTTAAAAAATATATCAATATTTTATGCCTACTGTAAGTTATGTTCATAAAGACTCAGTAAAAAAGCAATTATTATATTTTTATTTGGTTTTTGTTTTTCACATTGTATTGTGTTATCCATCTTCATATATTTAAAAATCATAACTAACAAATACTCAATTAAATGTCAAGGTAATAAATGTACACAATTGTTTTCAGCAACTTGGAACTGATGTGTTCAACTACAAGGTGATGAGTGAGTTCCAAGCCAACGAGTACGTCGCGCCGGACGGCTCTCGGCCCTTCAGCCAAGGCTCGGACGACCTCGTCGTGTACTGCTCCTGGAAGGAGATCTAAACCATCAGACACCCCGTCGCCTTGTTATACTTCTTTGAAGTAAAATTACCCAATGATGAGTGAGATATTGTTTTACTGTAAATATTAGACTACTTTTAAGGATTATTTATTTATTTATGATTCAGTTTAGATTTAAAGCTATAGGTTTTTAAAGTTAGCAAAATTGCATATGGGTATTATGTTTTGTTGAATATTTTGCGTTCAATTTCATTGAAAGTCAATTCATAAAGTGATAAACATCTAAATGTGTAAAGGGATATTTGCAATACCTTTAAAACTTAGGGTACCCACATGAATTATCAAAAGCATCCTTCCACTAACAATACATAATTGAAAAATTGCAAGTCTACTAAGTTACAGTAGTCCAGAAAATGTTACCCAAAAACTTAATTGCTTATCAACGTAAACTTAGGCCTACTTTATTTTAAATGGATGCCTCCATAAATAGATGCCTTTTAAAAGTTTTACCAAACTCAAAAACCTTTGTTCAGGTTATAAAGATAATACTAGTTTTATTCTATTAAGATAGATTATTTCAATTTATTTTTATGACTATCCATTACAAATTAAACGTCGACAATTATGTTTCAGGGGCACTTTGGTTGATTTGTTTGCAGAGATATTTTTAATGAGATTAATATAGAGATTTACCATTATATGTTACCAATGTTTCCATTATGTTGACAGAAAATACTCTTATCTTTAAGCGCTGTGTATCTCTATGTTAAATTTTTTAGATTTAAGGTTGTTTGTATATAATTGTAAATATAAATAAAGAATATTCTATTTACTTTTTTTTCAACCCTAATACAAAATTTCAATAAGTAAAATAAATAGACTATATACAATACAAATGAGAAGGTTCATAATATATTAGTCCTTTTAAGGTTGACACAAAGATTCTCTACCGGTTCCTATTTTTATTATACTTTTTCATCTTATACAGACTTGTTGAAACTTTGTTTAATAGAGCAAAGAGGACAAACTACAAGTAGGCTACAATTTAATTGAGACAATTTCATAAAAAATGTATAATCAGGACCTTGATGAGATTTTCTAGGATTCCATCATAGTTCCAAAAGCCAGCAAGAGATTTATGGCCAGCAACACATCCAATACAAATTGCTTTTTCTCTAGGAGAAATTCATTGCAAGTAATTAAACCTAAAGGTGCTCTCCATATAAAGGTATTTTTTTAATGCTTTAAAATGCATTGCTGATAATTTAAATTTACTTATTAGGTTTTAAGTCATGTCTAGGATAAAAGAAACACTATTAATGATTTTTTATTATGTTTTACTCAAATTCATATAATTTTTTTTACTAAGGGTTCCACAATGGTTCGCCTCTGAAACAAAAAAGCAAACATTAAAATTTGGTAAAATGTTTTCCTACTAAGAAAATGAGAGAACATTGATGATTATATGCTGATGCAAACATTTTAAGATAAAATTAGGCAGTTAAGACAAAAATTAACTGTATACAAACCTAACTTAGCTCACCCTTTCTCTGCAGGACTGATTTTTAAAGGCCTTAAACTAAACACAAATATTTGAAGCTTGCAGGCCAATAAATAAGCTAACTCTAATGTAGTATAAGCAAAAAATACCCCCGTTGCAGCAGACCTGCATACTCATTGAATTTCAAATGCAAAATAACATATTTCAATCCAACATTGTGAGATTTGACAAGTTTTTAAATTCCTTAACATGGGAATTGAGTATGTAGGTTTGCTGCAACAGGTATGTTAAAACCGCTGGTTTTCATACAATTTTTTAGTTTATTTTTAGTTGGTTTTTTTTAGTTGATATGAACTAGAAGAAGCCATATATAAAGTTTTATCAAGATGTGTTAAGAAATAAGGAAGATATTGAATTTTGTTATTTCCAATAAGGATAACATGGAAAATGAGTATGCAGGTTTGCTGCCACAAAAATGGAAATATCAGGGATTTTAGACTAATTAACATTAGATATCATACGAGATAACATTATGTATACATAATCAAACAGACATATAAAATATATATAAATTAGAACGAATCGTGTTTTTTGCTTCTGGGGGTCCCAAATGAAAAGTTATCATTGTCTCATGTTTAGGTCTTACCAAGAGTACTACAGTAACAGCTTCTTCCCTGTAGGGGAAATTCGCTAAGACTACACTAAATCACCTTGGAATGACAAATGTTGAATCTATTGGCATCCATTTCTTAAAAACAGACAAATCTTTGCTGTTTGGGTCTTTGACAAAACGATCTGTAACAATATAACACATTTAATATTTTCAGTTGACTGTTTTTGTCTAAAAACAAACATTTTCAGCGTACAAATTTATTATATTCTTCCCCGTATTTTAGGCTGGGGTTTCCTGTTAGCCACTTAGATAAAGTATTGTAGAAGAGTAGCATCGCTGGTGCAAGTATAAGAACTATCTTTTTCTTCCTCCAACATGGAAAGGAAAAAAAGTTTAATTTATTGTTGCATGACCTCCTTGCTCATTAGGAATTTTCATTTTGGTTTATTTAATTTGGTCTTTATACTGAAAATGCCTCAATTTTTTGTTCTAACTTTTTTGATTTGTTTTTTATTTTTTACGATGGTTTTTTAATGGCAGAGTCACGTTTGATAAATAAACGCTAATTGAGAAGCAGTTCATACACATTAGAGCTGATTGATCTCTGGAAGAATCAAACCTTAACCTTTCATGTGTTAACTTTACCAGCTTAGTCATGTCAGCGAGTGAGATGTCTGACTTTGAAAATAATTATGTAAAAGTAGTTTGAATATATATGGAAAATAAAAAATTATTGAAATTTTGTGCTCATTAAACTTTAAGACAACTTACTTTCCTGGTTTTGTACCGTGACCTCCTTGTCGCGGAGGTGGGGCGGGGGCAGCACTCCGGGCAGGAAGGGTTGGAACGCCCGGAGGTGCCTCTCGTACCTGGGACACTGACACCCCCCACAGCACACGCCCCAGTCCTCGTCCTGCATCTTGCCTAACTTAATTACTGTAATTCTGTTGCTATGATACTAAAAATTGTAGTACAGAGAAGAAAAAAAAGATAAATTAATTAACTATGATTTACTGCTAAAAATGTTTCTCTTATATTTATTTATTTTAAATTAAAACATATGATGGTATTTAAAATACAGTGTTAAAACTTTAATCATTAAATTTTGTTTTATTTACAGAAAAAAGTTTCCTTATTCACAATTGATCTATTAAAATTTCTGTTAATCATTTCATTTAATAATATTTTTTAATTCAAATTATATTTATTTATTTCAAATATAACTACTAATTGTTGTTTTAGCCTACTTTCCTTAAACAACCATAGAGAACCATTTATTCTCCTTAACCCCTTATCTGCTGCACACGAGTTAGCTCGTGCAACACCCTCGCTTCGTCAACTGTGATGCCCGAGTTTACTCGGATTTGACGTTCTCAGCTGATTTATTTCATTATTTGTTGGTAAAACTGATACGCTAGGTTTATTTTCTACGGCTGTACGGTTGACCCTGATGAGTTGTATACCGTTTAGTGCTGCACTCTAGTGGATTTTTCTGGAAATACGTCCATGCCACAAGTTCTGCAGTATCGCGTTCTTCGCGTTGAGAGAAAAACTCCGCAATTTGGTATTGATCGTGTAATTAAACTGTGCACTACTGATCACGTAAAAAACCGCAGGGGGCAAATTACTCCACAGTTAAGGGGTTAAAAGAGGGTGAATAAAAGTATCAACATTTAAAACATTTTGAAGGCAATATTGTTTTCATAAAATAATTTATATATTTTGTTCTTTAAGAATCTACAACATAGAATGTTGGGTTATTAGTTGTTTGAAATAAAAAATATAACATCAAGTTTTCTATGTCTTAGATTATTAAGAAACAAAATATGTAAAAATTATTTTAAGAAATAATATTGCCTTCTAAATGTTTTCAGTGTTCATACTTTTATTCACTATCTTTAGGGAGAATAAATGGTTCTATTATGAATGGTTCTATATGGTTGTTTAAGGAAAGTAGGCTAGAACCTCAATCTATCAAATTTGATTAAGCCAAATTGATAAATCATTATACAGTGTTTTGAAATCATTTACTAGTTGATTGGACTCTCTGTATACAATGCTAATGATAAACTACCAGACTTGTGGGGCTGACAGTTGACTTATAATTAATTTTCCTTAAAAATCAAACCAATACATTGATCTATTCTACATTCGTCTTTTACTTATACCATTTGCATTCACTTACAAAAGTACATTTAAAAACTGTGAACATCTGTTCTTACATTTTTGAGAAATGGAAAAATGTGGATATCAAGTTTCAAAGACCTTCCCAAACCTTTTTATTAGTATTTTAAAATTCTCAGGGATGTTGCCAGTGAACTGGTATGGGTTTTCTGAAGCCACTCGTGGCAGTGTTGCGTATTCCGTGGTCCTCCTCATCGTCTGTTTGGTGGTTCTTGCCTTAAGTGTTCCTGTAGTGGAGTACTTTGAGCAGATCAGCGAGTTCCCCGGTCCGGAAGTCATCACCAAGACAACCAGAGGTTACCTGCTCACTAAATTTGTAAAAGTCTTCTATCCGATGATCATGTGCGGCACTAGTGTGATAGCTGTTGCGAATGCATTGTGGAAATACAAGCACTGCTTGCCTAAATACCTTCAGCACCTCTATGAATGTGACTTGTTCTTGAAAAAAGAGAGAGTGCTTTCAAAAGCTCAAGAAAAATTTGCTATTAACTTTGTAACTTGCTGTTTAGGTTTTAGTATTCCAGTGAAACTGTTCTCTGTAACCTCCCTCGCACTGATGCAAGTTCTCAATGAGTATGTGACTTTTTGGATAATATTCTTATACTTCACTGATATGGTCAGTTTTGTGGCTGAAATACAATTTGTAATCATGTGCAACACTTTGAGAATTCGATTTAATGCTATAAATGAAACTCTTGAAAACTTGTTTTCACCTCACAATATTAAACTCGAGTATAGAATAAAATCATTTACCAACAAATGGACTCATAAAAATGAGACTCTTAAAACAGCAAAGGTTAAAAAACTCAAGAATCTTTTAACACCTCCAACTAACTTTGTTAAGGGGTTCAAAACCAATAAAAACAGAGTGACTTCAATTCCTCCATCTAAAAGAGAACCTATTTTTGTTGTTCCTTTAAATGATGATGATTATACAACTGAAAAAATTGCTACTGTTTTTGTATCTGAATTTGCAAATTTATCAAATAAATCCGTTGCTCTTACTGAATCTGATTACTCGACTCGACTCCGAGGTTTACGTCTGAGCCACAGGCATCTCTGCATTTCTTTATACTTTCTAAAGATCATGTTTGAACATGTTTTACTGTTTTCGATATCTGCATCATTTTTACTTATTCTTCTTAATTCATATTTTGTCATTTATGGTTTTGTTAAAATCTTCATCCTCTCCACAAGGTTTGATGTCTCTTTCTGGATTTTAAAGAGTGTAATAAGGTTCACTCTTCCTCTTGTGATGAGTGATATAACTGCAAATGCAGTAAGTATTCCAATTCACATCAAACTAATAATGTTCCATAATCAAATTTAATTTGTAGCCAACTTTAACTGGTTGATTTTGATTGTAAGATAAATTATTGCAGGATTTTTAGATTATTAATCTTACAGACAAGTACTATTTTTCTTTTTCTAGTAAATACCTTGTCCATGAGTTGAAATATTTAATGACATAGTGGACTTGCTTCTCAAAACTTATTAAGTCAATTTATTAAATGATCAGTTGATTTGTATAGATAAAACATCACCAAGCCTTATCTATCCCAATTTTCAGATGAATAACTATTTGGATGCAGTAGTTTAGTTAGTCGTTGGCCCAGTTGGTAGCGCACTTGGCTTCGGATCTGTGACCACGATGCGTCGCAGGTTCGAGACTCGAGCTTGTCACATACTTTTAGCAGTACTGCGCATCCTTGTACTCTACCAGCTCACTCCTTGCCTTTCCTTGATAATGTCTACACACAGATCAATAGTCTATGTGGGCGAGGCAAAGGCAAGGTAAAAAAGAGGCCGCCAATCTCTTTATAAAAAAAAGTTAAATGCTAAAATTAACTTCTACAAAAACATATCGGTATCAATTACAAAATAACACATGGTAACCAAAGTGAAGACCATTTGAATTGGTTAAGATACATTAACGATTAAAAGTAAAATTCAACCTGTAAACTTAAACCCTAAAATCATGGTCTGATAAATTTATTAGAAAATATGGGGTTTCCGTGCAAAAGGTTGTGGTTTTGGTTTTTGAACATATATGTTGTTAGTGTTGGGCTCACAACATTCAATTTCAAAACTTTCATTCAAAAAAATCCAATTTTTTAACCTATAGGGGTGCCACAACGCCCCACAGAGCTTGACACTTTCCAATACATCTGTTTAATTTCTAGATATTCAGGGTTTTGATAAAAACCCTTCAGGACTTCGGGATATGGTTACTTACATCAAAACTAAGAAAAAAGTTCTTGTAAACATGGGTCCTAAAATGCTCGGTTATCTGTCTGTCGGTCTGTATGTGTTTTTAACATGATTTTGCATAACTTTGGAACTACAAAAGATATCAACTTCAAACTTGGTACTTATATGCTGACTAATAGGACCTATTTTGATGCAGAGTATCAAGTTTCTACTTTGAACCATTTCAAAATGGCAGCCAGTTTTATAATTTAAAACTTAATATCTTAAAACCCGTAGATTTTTCAAAAGTTAGATAAGTGACAAAAAAGTTGCAAAATTTTATTTCCTATAAAACCATATAAAGATTTTTAAGATCAAACAACAATTAACAGAGTTATTGCAATTTTTCCAACAGAATACATGCTTGTTTTAAGGTAGCTATAGCAAAATTTACTTGAACTCTGTTAGTAAAATTTGCAATAACTCCATTAATTTTTGTTCAATCTTAATAATTTTTATGTAGTTTTATAGGGAATAAAATTTTGCAACTTTTTTGTCTCTTGTCCAATTTTTGAAAAATCTACGGTTTTTAAGATATTAAGTTTTAAAATATACAAATGGCTGCCATTTTGAAATGGTACAAATTAGAAACTTGAAACTCCGCACCAAATTAGGTCATAATAGTCAGCATATAAGTACCAAGTTTTAAGTTGATATCTTTATGTAGTTTCAAAGTTATGCAAAATCATGTTAAAAACACATACAGACCGACAGACGGATAACCGAGCATTTTAGGACCCATGTTTATAGGAACTTTTTTCTTAGTTTTGATGTAAGTAACCATATCCCGAAGTCCTGAAGGGTTTCTTATCAACACCCTGTATATTATAAACCAAGCATTATAGATAAATAAATCCAAAGTTTATATTGTTAATTATAAAGATGAATTTCTCAGTCCAATCATTATATTTTACTTTAAGATTTCCTTGAGATGGCCTTTGTTTAATCTTCACAAATTTTTGTCAGAAAGGAATGTCTTGGATCTAATTACAGATCATAAAAAATATCGTGCTTTTTTATGCACATAGTGTAAAACTACATAAAAAATTGTTTTTAATTTGTGAAAAAATTGTGCAAATTTGTGTTTAAAAATAATTGCTTTAAATATCTTTTAGGCTAGCAGAACTCTAGTTATATTGAGTGGAAATGCCTGTCAAACTTTCTCAAAGCATACTCAAGAAGAGGTATGATTTATTCTTGTAATATTAATTCAATTCCTTGGAGCTAATAATTAAATTTTTTTTGAGTTTTTCAATTGATTTTTTAATTTCTTAGATTTTAATTAGGTTTTAGCTCTATCGTGGTTATTTTACTCTACAAAATAAGGAAAAACTAGCCAAACTCAGAACATGGTGTGTAAATATAGCTTTTATAGGCTGTTATTTTGGTGATAGTTCCGAGCGATGAGAATAAAATTACTGAGGAGATGAGTTTACAACCATGTGAACTTATGACATTTAGCTATATCCTGATCAAGCCATGGAAAAATTTATTTTATATAGGAATGAGACTTTCTAATGAAATTAAATGAAAAATTATGTTTATTTTTTCATATTAAGAAAGTTGGTAACGTGAAAAAATGTTGATACAAAAAAGTTCTATCTCAAAAAACCTTTCAAACAAAAAAATGTTTATTGTGAATGGATTACTATTACCGGGATTATAGAGCAATTTATTAACTTGTTCGTAATGAATTTCAAGGTTGGTTCTTAGAGAAAAATACTTCTATACCCTGATATCGAAAGAAGGTGAGCGCGCCGCTCAATCCAGGCACGGTGGATCGAGCGCGCAGCAGTAAAAACATTCTTATTCATAACGCTGTAGAAATGTAAAAAACGCTGTTAAAAATTTGCAGTCCATTTTATTCCAATGACCAGTTTATTACCTTATCAGCACTGTTTTTGAATAATTTTTAACGTATATCGTTTAGTTTATACTGTCAGTTGTACTACTAAAAACACGATTTATGAATTAAAAAAGTCAATTCTTTGTGTTTGATTTATGATAACTATGCTTAGAAGCATCAGGGAAAAAATTCCTATAGAGAACCTTTAGTCGACTTTCTTGGGAACAATATATCAAAACTTGAGAGTCTTGTGATTAACATTTACGTCGTTATTAATTTATTTCTAAAGAACTGTTAACTCTTTTGTTAATTGAGATCTTCATTTCATTCTTCCTTTAATGACATTAGATAGTTTCCACAATCAATATTTAGTTAATAAATTACTTCAATACTACTAGATAAATCCGTAATCAAATGATAATTTAAATTAATTATCAACATTGTTCGGGCGAGCGCGATCCAGACGAGGTACAGCAACTGACCAACAACAACGGAGCACATGCTTCCAACACACACTGCACATGCAGTTCGGAGGAACTGAAAGGTTCCTAATTGTTCAATGTTGGTAAATTGGCATTGTTTTTACAATGAATTCTACATCTGGAAGTAGGCGTTGTTTATAAGAGAAAAACTGAGACATGCAAAGGCGCGAATAAAATGGGTCCATTAGGTCCAGACTGTACTTCAACAGTCATTGTTGCGCTCTGCCTCTCAGTGATACAATCGTTTATATATCAATCGATTATGAGAAACCATTCCAATAAAAAACATGTAACTGTGACGGAATGAACCTATATTTCATTCAAAGACATTGTTTACTGAATTTCATTCATCAAAGTATTTTAATAGCTGAAATAACAGTACTTTAGAAATAAATTAATAACGACGTAAATGTTAATCACAAGACTCTCAAATTTTGATATATTGTTCCCAAGAAAGTCGACTAAAGGTTCTCTATAGGAATTTTTTCCCCGATGCTTCTAAGCAGAGTTATCATAAATCAATCACAAAGAATTGACTTTTTTAATTTGCAAATTGCATTTTTAGTAATATAACTCACAGTATAAACTAAACGATGTACGTTAAAAATTATTTGAAAACAATGCTTATAACGTAATTAACTGGCCATTGGAATAAAGTCAACTGCAAATTTTTAACAGCGTTTTAAATAAGAATGTTTTTACTGCCGCATGCTCGCTCCGCCGCCGCCGCGCCGCTCACCTTCTTTCGATAATCAGGGTATACTGGTATCTTCTATACACACAAAATGGCTATACTAGTAGTATACTGCATCAAAAATGTTAGAGTTTAATGCTAACCACTCTTAATATTTGCAGTTCTTTCTCAAGAAATGTAGATTATTAAAATAATATAATTTTTTTGCAAAGCGTTTTCTTCTTGCGCCTTCAGCATAAGGTAACAAATTTACTTTACACTTCTATTAATTGTTTTTTACAATTAAATTGTAAGCCTTGCATGAGTCTTTAACTAATGTTTGTAAAAAATCTGAGCGTGTATTATTAATTTAAGCTTTATACGTGTTAAAAGAGTCATCCAAAATTATTCCAGAAAAATACCTTTTACAGCTGCACTACTTCTGTCAAGAAATCGCAAGTCGTGACCTCACAATATCCTGTGCATTTGATCTCTTTGTTCTACGAGCAAATTTAGTGACAGCAGTAAGTTTTCATGTTAGCTATATGAGTCAATCACTATTCACTAATGTTAACACATTTTCATATTGCTTTGAATGTCTAGCAAAGAGGAAACTGCACAGTTGACTAGTAAATTATTGAAAATCATTTCTGGTAGATTTATGAAATGTTTCGCTCTTAACATTTACATGGAGCAAAACAGTGGGTTAATCGCTCAGTGAAAGCCACCTAGAAGGAATCACGAAAGAATTTTACAGGATAATTGCTGGATCTTTCTCTTACGACATTTTGGAGAAACAACTCTTAAAAAGTAAATTGCACAAGCACCCTAATTTGTGTGATCTGTCCACATTTTTATCAAAAGCTGTCTTTACTTTTAATATCCCAAGAAAGTTTTTTAACGGAATAAAATATCATTCTATTATTTTAATGAACATAATATACATGTCATAAAATAATTCTAGCTATATTAGCAGGAAGTACTCTGGGAAAGAATGACGGAGGCCATTACAAATGAACACACATTGCCAATACTGTTTCCTGCAAGCAGTTGATGGTAACCGAGGAAGCAAGTAGGTTAACTCTGTGAATGTTAAAACAGCTCAATGCTTGAAATTAAGTGGCAATAATTAATATTCTCTTTCCAGTGAATCATCTTTTTGTTACAGGCAGTAGCAGCCATTACTACATACACTGTGATTCTGGTGCAACTTCATACTTGAAATTTAGTGAGACTATTCTTTTGCTAACATAACCCAAGTATCAAAACAATGTTGTGACAACTGATGGTCACAATTGGTCCAATTATTTTCATTATAACACTCCCTTAATATTGAAACAGTATTTTCCAAATATTTCCCAAATACATTGTTAAGTTAATGATAAAAAACTTTCTCAAAATTAAAACGATTTGTTTCTAGAATTGTGAAGGCAATATTGTTTCAATATTAATACAATAACCTGTCAATACTATTGATGTTTGTTGAGAAATATTATTTAATGTATTAGATTAATAAAGTATGATTGATTCTGATCTGAAGGTATGACTCTTGGCATTGATTTTTTCCTTATTATTCACCAGAGTTCTAGGTTAAAATTATATGCAAATGCTGATAACTGACTCTCAGCATTGACTATAAATTGTAAGCATCAATAATTTATGACAATAATTTGACAATAATTTTTAGCTAATGCCATAATTTAATGGACGCAGTTTCCTCCTATGGTACCTGAGAATATTAGCTCTAATCTCTCCAGATGTCATTTAAGATTTACGAGCTAGAATTGACAGATTATCCTAAATCCACACTGCCTCTGTGGTTATAACTTTTTCAAAATTTCAAAATTTTAAATTTTTTGGGTTTTTATAATATTTCAACTTTTTATTTTATTTTTACTTTTATATATTGTTACTAAATTGAACAACATTACCAAAATATGTTGCAGCATACACAACACGTGCATACACACGCACGTGTGTGTATATGGTAAAGGTGCAGCAGCATACTTTTGAAATATTTTGAAAACATAGACAACAATTTATCCAAATGTTGAACAGGATTGAGGCAATGTTTGTTTCAATATTAAGACAGTATTTGTTTCCCTATTGAGACAATATTTGTTTCAATATAGGGACAGTATTGCTTTGCTACTTTGGAGTTGAAAGGAATTATATAGGTATCCTACCCCCATTTAATATTGATTTCACTCGAAAGCAAACACCACTCAGATGACCTGCACACTTAAAAAAAAGACTAACAGCTACAATCAGCTGAAAACGGGCTATTGTTTCTTAGTTGCATCCAAATACTTTTTTTATGGAATCAGCGTAGCACACCTATTTTTTCCACTTCACTTTAGGTTTATATTCAATATATAAGAATATTCATGGTATATATATTAGTCATGAACGTAATTACATTTAAATGGCTACTTTTACAAGAATAAGGAAAAATTAAGTGTTCTAAAAGGGTAAATTTAGAAATAAATATTTATAAAGAAATCAGGGTAAAGTGAAAACAATGTTCTGCAAAGAAAATGTTTATCCATGAGTAATAGTTTTAAAGGTACAATATAAAAATATAAAAACTATAGTATTTACAGTGCTACTTTGTAAAATTGCATGCTCTTATGTACAAATAAATAAGTTATATTTTTACCATCCTGTCTTTACCTAAGTTGATGTGTCAATTATTACTTTGGCCTTAATGCCTCTTCAGTTGCCCAGTCCTTTATAGTGGAAACCATGTTTGTTAAAATAGCTAGCCGTTTACCCACAAAATGTCTGTAATCTGGTATCGGAGACGGGCTTAGCAGGAGAGGGTTGTTGCAGCCACAAGCTCCTCCTATATGGCCCGGGCTATCTCGTTTATCATGAATTTTTCTAGCCAATCGGATTCCTTTCTGGAATCCAAATTTGTGGTGAGGGGAATCTAAACTATACAGGGTGATCTTCTCCCCATTCGTTTGAGGAGCATCCTTATCTTTATTGTGATCAACATTTTCGATGTTCTGAACACCGAAACCTGGTGTTTTGTATGGAACTGGTAATCGTACAAACATGGACTGTACTGGAGGTGATTTCACGTCCTCCGGAGGTTTTGTAGGGTTTAAATTCTCTGTTAAGTTGAACTTCAGTACACTGTGGTTGTTAGCAGCCTGGTTCAGTGTTAGTATAATTACCTCATTTTCATCAGATAATTCTTTCATAGCCTCTTGGCTTCTGTTACATTCCTCACCGTTCTCTTGGGTTTTTATATCAGTTTTTGATTCAGGAGTCCCAAAATCCTCATCTTCCATACTAATATGTCTTTTACCATTTTTTGATTTTGAGTTTAGACCTTTATTAATGTTGTTGCTTTCAGGAGTTTGAAACATTTCCTGAGATATTGATGGTTCATTTTCATTCTTTAAATTAAACAATAATTTACAAATCTTCTTACCGGAATTACAAAGTCTCATTGAATTTTCTTCTATTTGAAGTCTCATCTTTTTCCCATCCTTCTCCAAATACAGATTTCCAGAAAGCAGATCTAACAGAGTAGGATAGTTTTGTTTTGTAACAGGGATGCATAATTCTGTTGGATTTTCTTCTTTAGAGTCACTGCTTACAATTTCGAAAGGTCTATGAACATAATTTGTTTCCGAGTCATATTTCTCAGTTGTTTGAAGTTCAGGTGGGACACTGACAGTGGCTTTTCCAGCATATAACTCAACGTCATCTATAAGGGTGGTGATGGTCTGATCTTGATCAATGGGTTTTTCATTGCTTAACTGATCTGCAGATTTATTATTAGAACCATTTCTAAACTGACTTTGTAGAACTGAAGCTTCCCCTACAACATGATCCAAATCCCTATCAGTAAACAATAAACTTTCACCATAGGATATGGGTTGTAGAGTGTTGATTGATCCTACCCATTCATCGCCATATGATTGAGTTGTTTCATCGCTTGAGCTGAATTCATTTGCCTCCTCTATTAATTTTCCTGTTGCTGTCTGATATTGATTATCTTTTAAGTTGTTTGTTGGTTTAAGGCCAACAAAGTTTTTTGGGGTATCACTATACTCTTCAATTTCTGCAGATAATATCTCGCTAACTTCGGGAGTTGTAGCTGACTGTCCCTCAACACTCCCCTCGCTAGAATAATTACCTTCCTCATCACTCATGGGCAGTCCTAGCACAATGTTATTGCTCTTCTCTTTGGAACTAATTTCAGGAATTTCATAGGAAGTTGGATTCACTACTATGAATGGTTGCTTTTTATCTCTTAGAATTTCAGAATTCTTATAAGGCTGCTCTAAGTTATCGTCAGTGATTTTTCCATTTTGAAAGTCACCTATTTCCGATGATTGATTGTTTTTTTCAGGGATAGTTGGTTCAATCTTTTTAATTTTTGCTCCGGTTGCTTTGCTAGGTTTTTTATAATTGTCGTCAAATCGAGCTTTTGGTGGTGAAACTTGACTCTTCTTTACCATCTGAAGATCATCTGAATCCTGTTTAAAAGACTTTTTTCCTCCATCAAGTAAAACTTTATCTGTGTCCTTTATTTCATCACTTAATGTTGTACTTCCATATTTATTATCAGACTGAATCTCAGAATCCGGTTTTTTTACATTTGAATTTTGAGGATTAAAATTATTATCTTGTGGTTTGGAGTTTCTATCAGTAAGGGATGTTTTTGGTTTCACAGTTTTAGGGCTAATTTTAGGCAAAGTGATTTTTCCATTAGTAGGAAACTCTTTAGAATCATTCAGTGTTTTGAGTATTTTTCCTGCTTTGTCACCACCTTCTTCTTTCTCTATTTTCTCTCTTGCCTTCAAAATGTTATTGCTTGGTTGATTTTTGTCCTGTTCAATATCAACTAATTCTTGAGTTAAAGATAAAGTGGGAATATCATGTAATGGATTATGGGTAGGTGTCTCAGCAGTTACTGTAGATGGTGTATCATCATATTCAGAAGTAGTCTGTTGGTCAATGACATGTCCTGAAGTCTTTTTAATATCATTTCTAGAAGTTCCAGAGGGGTTTTCATCTGATCTGAAGGGCTGATCCACAAATTGACCACCAACAAAATCGAACAAATCATTTTTTGGATCCTTAGAATCTAATGATTCATCATCTTTTTCTTTAATTATACCAATATACTGACCACCAACGAAATCAGCAGATTCTATAGCATCACTGTGTTTGTAAGTTTGCTTTGAATCAATATTCTGAGATTTATTTGGATGATGTACATACTGCCCTCCCAAAAACTCGGATGGTGCTTGATGATCCTCCTCCAGCAATTTTTTTGACATTTCATCTTCGTTACTTACATCAAATTTACCTTGACTACCTACAAAATCATGTGATATGTCTTCCTCATCATCAAGAGAACGATAGGATTGCTTCTCATTTTCCTCAATACTTGTAGCTTCATCAGCGTTATTATCAAGCTGACCTAAATTCAAGACTGTTTGTAAAACTGAGCTATGTGAGTCAGTATAATTTGTGGGAATATTTTCTGGGTGTAACATATTAATGTTGGTTGAATAATTAACGATTTTTTCAATGAGGAAACTTCTATTTTGTTTGTTCTCATGTAACTTTGAGATGTTATAAGTAGTTGTTTTTGTTAAAAAAGCATGTTTTATCGAGTTTCCATTTTTAGAGTTTTCCTGATCAATTGATTCAAGGATACTGTGAAGTAGTTCCTCACTATTATGCTCACTTATTTCATTAGTATCTGGTTGGCTACTTCTAAACGTAGGTGGTCTAAGATGTTTCAAGAGACGTTTTCGTTTCAGGACATTCCTTTCAGGCAAACCACTTTTTGCAAATGACTTCTTACGAGGTTTTCTATGGGGAACACCAACTATGGGGTCTCCCTGATTTATTTTTTGTTCTGATTGTGAATATGGATAGTTTTTCAAGTCTTTAGATTCGTATTCTTTAATACTATTTTGAGGAAATACTTGCTGTATAATACTGTCTAATTCTACTTGTCTTTTCTGATGTTGATCTTCATTATTATTACCTTCATTATTATCTTGAAGTTGAGCTTCAATTACCCTAATCAGATTTGGGTGCTCTGATTTTGAATCAGGATCTTCATTGTACAGGCCTTGCTGGAGTTCAGTGACTGGTAAAGATTGTGCATTCCCTGTCTTTGTGGACTCTTCATTTCTTGAGATTTTGCTTGTCTCTGCCATGTCAGACTTATCAGTAGGATATTTTTGCCTGAAAAAAATTAAATAATTAAGGTAAACCAATCAATAATGAATAATGTTAAAATATTACTATTACTACATAAGACATATTTCAGAATCCTCTGACATCTAAAAATAAAAGCTCTATTGATTTAGGGTTCTATTAACATCATTCTAAAGCCGTTCATGGATTATTTAGAAAATCTATACATATAATTACGTAAGGGAAATTTTCACTCCAATATTGTGGGCGTTTGACAAGTCACAGGATGATGGGGGAGGGCTCAAATTGAAGGCCTTGATCCGAGGGACTCGGGAAAAATACTGAAATTGCTTGAAATTCACCAGAAAATGAGAAATAACATAAAATATCTGCCAACCAAGGGAACACTGGGATCTTAAAACGTCAGCTTTGTTTATATTAAACATGTGGTGCTGATGCTTGATTCAAAGCCATATGCTAGATGTTGACATTTTTTTCAAAAGGTAGCTACTATGCACGTTCAATGTACTGTAACAAATAAATATTTTAACTTTAAGGTTTTCTGATTTTATAATAAGGGGGTTGGGTATATTCATAATTTAAAATGATAAAGAGTTAAGTTTGTATGTCTCGTTTACGTTATACCGATGTAGATTTAATGCCAAATGATCTATATCTATAGGGCGGTCCAAAACGAATTTACACATTTTGGCAATAATATATATCTGCAGACCTTTAACTGGATGGTAAAATTTATATATATAGATGGAAAAACTCAAAAAGTTTTTGGTAGTACTCAGTAAATCCCGATATGGACACCGGTTGAGGCTCTGCAGGCGTGAACACAAAACTTTTCATATCACACAATTTTACTGCACCTCTTGGACATTTAATTAACAATGCTTGAGCACCGGTCTGACACTTAAATGGAGCCAAGTGGTAAGCTTATTGGAGCGGGTTAGTTCGATGCACTTTATTTAGATGTCGTTGTAAAAACATGGTTTTCTTCTTCTTCACTGAATCAGCCAATCAAAACCACGATAACAATCTGCTAACTTCCTATTCCGTTTCCCCTGATTTTCTGTCACGACGCGACGTGTACGACACATAACGAGTTGGAATTAATTTGAGTGTGGGAAAATACCTGAAGAACGTTTGCAAAAAGTTGTTCTATTGTAAGTTGTTTCGCGAAATACTGTACTGCGTGATTCATATTGTGCTTAAAGCTATTGACGAAAAATAAATACGTAGATGTTTACATAAAAGCACTCAATAAAAATTAACTAAGTTAATTTTTATTAAGTGCTTTTATGTAAACATCTACGTATTTATTTTCTATCAATCGCTTTAAGCACAATAAGAATCACTCAGTACAGTATTTCGCGAAACAACTTGCACTAGCGGCAAACGTGCTTAATCTAAACAAATTGGTAAAGTCATTAAAATTGAAAGCTTAGCAAACATAACAAGAAAACGAAAATATAAACAAAGCAGACGACGACGATCGATATGTCGCATCGAAGACGATCGATATGTCGCATCGCCGACTATCGATATATCGCATCGATCTTTTTAGTTCGTAGCACTTTAATCAGACAGCGCTGCTGTTCCCTTACCACCGAGTTAACATGGAAGTGCCAACTCTTTACGAAGTTCATTATTACTCTATGGCTTGAGTAATTTCTTTATCGGCAGCTGTTGTTTATATTGATTCATAAGGATTTCTCAGAACTATGGCTACTTCTCAGCAAAAAGCTCAGTGTGTCTTGTGGTTTACTGAATTTAAATCGATAGTCACTGTTCAAAAACATTTTAGACTTGAGTATGGTGTTCATTACTCTCCTTTGCGTAACTCAATCAAACAATGGGTAAAGAAGTTTAAGGCGATAAAAAAAATTACTCAAGCATTGTTAATTAAATGCCCAAGAAATGCAGTAAAATTGTGTGCAGAGCCGGCTCTACCATATAGGTGAACTAGGCGACCGCCTAGGGCGCCAGGGCCTGAGGGGCGCCAAAGGGGGCGCTGAGCGGCCCCATTTTTCATAAAAGGAAGGCGTTTTACAAAAAATAAATAATAATCAAATAATAAAAATGAAAATAAATAATACAAAACAACTAAAATACTCAGCCAGTGCTAGTGCTGTGTCCCGTTCTTAAAGAGTTGTTAAATGTATTAAAGGCGCAAATGAAACACTTTTGTTTTGGTAAGGAAAAATCATTAAAGTAGCCTAAACTTCAATTTATATTTACATTTGATTAATTATAAGTTTATAATTTGGGAATAGCTCGCGGGAACATGCTCTGATTGTTATTTCTTTAACACTTTAAAACTATAAACTTATCTCCAATGGTAGAAAATCCTACCCTTCCAAACTTATCATTATATACCAATACTAAGTATGCGACAGGTTCTGCTCTCTATGCACCCTCGCCGTTATACAGTAGTTTAGGTTTCTTTTTATCTTGACAGCCAAATTTTAAGACCGGTTCACTGTGTTGGCCGCACCATTTACTCAATGCTGGCAAGTAATACGTTTTTGTTTTGTACATTATAGTTCTTAATAACTAGCCTTAAAGCTTTTTAATTGTTTGAGTTGTATATTAATTATATTATTCTTATTTAAAAAAAAAAAACGGTCGAATCATATCTTATTTATATACCTAAGTACCTATACTCAGAAAAATATGATTTAATTTTTCCCCTAAGAACCAACTCCATCTTAATTCCTTTAAGCCTCATTTTATTTGCCCAAATTTTCAAATGGTATCGTGTCTATTGAACACTCGATGTGCAGTCTCCAATTGAATGAAGTACAGTAAAAATGTAGGAGCCGGAAATTGACAATTAATTATAACAGTACTTTTGACTTATTTTGTTAATAACATGGAAACCCATGAGGTCCAATGTTAAATATTCAATTTTTACTCTCAAATTCCTTTCATTACCTATGCCATTAGGTTTTTTAGCGATGTTTCTTCCACAAATCACGTTTTTAGTCAGAAATAAGTTGAAGCATTTTCATAATTTGAAGGAAATATTTAAAGCAAGTTTTTTCTTAGATAATTGTACAGTCAAGCATAAAAAGTCAAATATCACACATAAAGAGTATACACAAATGATGACACTTACAGTGTATGTAAAGTGTGATTTGTCTTAAAATTCACTGGTTTAAATATTGTTGCTGTTGGCTGCCAAGAATTTTTAATTAATGATGAAAAGCCCTGATGATGCCCCTGAATAAATAGGGGCGAATTTATTGTTCACATTTCAATAAATTAGATTGCTTAAGACGAGAGGTTTTTCACTGGTTTAGATCCTGAACAAAAATTTCCAGTTTCAAATGTTTCTTTGGGGATACCAAAATTACACAGATTCACTTTCCTTTCATTACAACAAATATTTACTTTTAAACAAGAAACTTTGAGAATAAAAAAAATTACAAGTTTCAAAATGTACCTTGAAACCGTACTGAACTGTACCTTGAACTGTTTCATTACATAATGAATCGATAACAGTCTATTCTTGGCTGTTTAGTGCTTTATCTTTAAAGTAAGTAAAATTGATAGGAGAATATGGTCTGATCAAACCCTCGACTCTGCCCAATGACCCCAAGCAACTCACACCCTTATTCCATCTGCGGGCTTACCATAGTGGTAGATACTTATCAAATCAAACAATTTTATTTCCCAAAAATTATGTAAAGTGATAAATAATTAAGTAAAAAATGCATCTTAAAATATATTGAATAACAAGTCCTTTAAATCTCATAATAGGACGAATCGATTTATAACTTTATTTGAACTTAAAACAATTAGTAATATGCCAATATATCCTGAGAAACGTGACAAAGAATTAGGCGAAAAAAATTTTAATTCATCAACGATACTGCAAGTCTCTTCTTGTTTCGTTTGTACACAAGTAATAAACAAAAATAAACCACACAAGGGAGTGAAAATGATTGTTAAGTGATTATTAAAATTTAAATAAAAGCACTAACAGCTTAAATGTTTCTGTAATTTAATTTTTTTCGTGGTATGTAAGTTTTTTTTCTAGCCTTGTCAGCAACGTACTCTTTTACTGAACTGTTAGAAAGTGGGGGGGGGGCCAAACAATACTTTCGCCTAGGGTGCCCAAAACTCTTGAGCCGGCCCTGATTGTGTGGTATGGAAGTTTTGTATTCACGCCTTCAGGGCCTCAACCGGTGTCCATATATTGGGATTTACTGAGTACTACCAAAAACTTTTTGAGTTTTTCCATCTATACATATAAAAATTTTACTATACAGTTGAAGGTCTGTAGATACATATTGTTGCCAAAATGTGTCACTTCTTTTTGGACCGCCCTGTATTTAGCTAAATTTTTGCTCCGAAATTGTGGGTGTTTGGTGCAGGATGATGGGAGAGGGCTCAAATTGAAGGTCTTGATGCCAGAGACTCGGGAAAATTACTGAAATTTCTTAAAGTTTTTCAGAAAATAAGATGTATTGTAAAATATCTGCCGTTTGAAAAGAATTGTAATTTTAAAACGTCTGCTTTGTTTACATTAAAATATGTGTTGCTTATACTTGATTTAAAACCATGCTAGATGTTGATAAATGGTTTATTTAAAACCTAGCAAAATAGGTTGAACGTATCATAAAAATGACAGTTTTTAGCGAATTTCCCCTATAGGAAAGAAGCTATTGCCGTAGGTCTCATGATAAGACCTAAGCCCAAGTCCAAATAAATGTCAACATATCTTTAACATTGCACCATGAAAACTTTTCGTTTTGGGGCCCCTAGAAGCAAAAACACCATTCGTTCAAATTTATATATATTTATATTCACATATCTATGTGTCTGTAAGCACGATAGCGCTCGCAAAAATGGTCCGATTGGAATGAAATTTGGCACAGGCGTGTAAAGTAGTAATTATTTGGACGAGTTCGAAAACTAGCCTGGTCAGACCACTGGAAGGGAGGGTATAGGGAGATAAACCCCCCAAAAATGGGTTTTTTGGGTTTTCATATGGAAAAATAAAAATAATCAAATTTTGGTCAGCATCATTGAATACAGCTTTAAAAAAACAAACAATTTAGTATGTTGAATAATCGCTCTATACCCCTTGGTTACCGAGATATTGAAAGTGGTAAACACAGTACGTTGTCCCTATGTTAACCTTATGGGAAATAAGTAAAATTCTATTCTCGCTTATTTCTCAACATATCTTAATAAAACTTGGTTTGTGGCTTCATCTAGATGAGATGTAATTTATTTTAGTCTAGAATCCCCAAAATTTCCACTTTTGTGGCAGCAAACCTGCATATTCATTCCTCATGTTATTCTTATAGGAGATAAAAAGTGTTACATCTTCACTGTTTCTTAACCCTTCCCGGGCTAAATTAAATGGCGGGCTGGGGCGTAATTTTTTCAAACCAAAGTTCAAAACATAATGTTGTGAGGTTATGTTTTTATTTCGTTCAAAATAATTCATATGTTATGAAAAAAATGTGTTTAGTGCTGGAATAATTTTTGTTACACATGTTACAAGGAAAATAAAATTTGAGCTGACGGATATATCCGTCTTAGCCCGGAAAAAAAACTTAGGTTGACGGATATATCCGTCGCCGCCCGGAACGACAATCAAGAAATATGAAAACTGCCGATAAATTTGCGTATTCTTGCGGGCGGAGAACGGATATATCCGTCAACCTATGTAACTTTGTTGTTTTATTTACTTCCTATAATAATATTGACCTATTACTCTTAAAACAGTATAAGAAAAAAACAAGGCTACAAAAACGCAATTTATATATAAACGTAATATATTTATGACAGTAAAATTGCTCAAAAATTCCATTGCTCAAGCACATTCCATATTATCGTCATTTTCACTGTCTAATATGAAGTCCCCCTCAGATACACTTCTATTGAGCATTTCTATAACATCTTCAGCGAAATTTGGGTCGTTAGGATTAGTCATTTTGAAGTATAACTCATAAGAAAAACGTAAACAAACAATCACTGTAATGTCTCAGCGCAAACTGACAGTTTCGCGCTATAAACGAGTTGTTTAGGCGCGAAACAGCTGGAGAAGACGCGGTAAACAATACTGCCAATTGTAAAAACTAAATTACCCGTCCATAAGTCAATATGATATTTATTATCGTAATTTATACAACGTATGTTTTTCATATCTTTTGACGGATATATCCGTCACTATCCCGGAAAAGAAAATTGTTGAGACGGATATATCCGTTTTCAGCCCGGAACAAAAATGACGTTCGACGGATATATGCGCCAATAGCCCGGGAAGGGTTAAAATATCTTGATAAAACTTTGTACATGGCTTCTTCTAGTTAAGATCTACTAAATATTGAAATAAAACCGCCCAGTTTTAACATACCTGTTGCAGCAAACCTGCATTCTCATTCCCATGTTATTCTTAGGGAGATTACAAAATCATGTCATATCTCGCAATGTTGGATGGAAATTTTTTTTGCATTTGAAATTCGTTCAGTATGCAGGTCTGCTGCAACGGGGGTATTTAATTTTAAATGTTCTGTTTTTATAATTCAGGGGCTCCTTCTTACCATTTAAAAAGCAAGAGGAATGAAAAATTGTACCTCTGTTTTGTTTTTTCAGTTTTTTTACAAAACATTCAAACTTTACACGGTTTGCGCAGTCTAAAGATATAAACTTTCGGGCTTAATATTTTATGCCGATCATACTAGGCCTACTACACAACTTTTAAGACATACATGTTTTTGATTGGATGAAATTTACTTTTTTCGGCCCACCCTAGGGCTCACGCAACTAGCGCTTACGACTGCAAACCAGTTTATACAACTCAATAAAACTATTTCTGTGTACGGTATTAGTTCAGCTTTCACACCGCCAGGTTCAGTAGTTGTATGGGCTCAATTACGTCATACCAGCTGACTGTACACACTCCGTTCTTTTTTCTTTACACCATGTTTTGAACCAGGTGGAGGCTATTTATTTTCACTTTTGTGTTAAATGACACATCATTCCTTGGGAAATAAACTGAATGCTGCAATCTGTGCAATAAACCGTGTCCATATAGATTTAATTGTAAACAAAGTGAACTGAGTTTGTTTTAAGATTGACGGATAGGGCCAATGTTCCAAAAGATTCAGCTGTTTACTATACTGAAGTAACGTCCTTTCTTAAAATTCTGATTCGCACTAGCAAATAAATGTCAACATATCTTTAACATTGCACTTTAAATGTTTAAATTTGTCAAACTGTTACCAATTAGTGAGTGTCAGGAAAACATTAAATATTAAGCATTTGCATTTTATTTTTAGGGCTTTTGCCCCTACAAGCCACTAGTAAACTATGATTATCAACCTATTTTCCAAAATAATTTCAGTAAAATATCACAAATAACCCCTAAACACAGTCAAAACAAAACCTTTTTTATAAACTAATTACTAGACGAAGTTAAAAAAATTCTTATGTTAACACCTTTAGTAAAATTTTCATAATTGTTTTATTAAATTTTTCATAATGAAGAATTGATTGTCAAAATTAGTGTTAAGAAACAAGCAATCGTTGCATTATTACAAGTCAGGCAGTTGTAGAATTTATAGCCTCTTACTGGAGACTTACAGTTTGTTGTCAACCCCCTCTCCCCCACCCAGACAAGCACACAAGGTGTGTGTTTGTTTACTCTACTACTCTACTAATGAATGAGAAAATGGTTTCCAGATACGAAAACAAAGACTCACGGACCTTTATCGTAATATGTGCACTGAAATGCATCTACTTTATGTTTTAATAAATTAATTAATAAACGCTGTATTCCAAATAGTATAACCTATACCAACCAGTACAGTTGAGCTTAATGCTCCCATCGCCGGGTATAGGAACGGAAATGCCACGATTCCAAGAAAAGGGCGGTTAAACCAAACCGTTTTAAAAATAGGGTCTGTTAAAATGATCTTTACCAGCAAGGGCGGATAATCCAATCGTCGGTTTAAATGAGGTCAGTTAACAGGGGGTCTACTATATTATGTAAGAGACTCAGAAAGAAGACTGTAGTCACACCCACCTGTGGTTAATAGACATATAACGGTAGTTTATTGATCTTGCTGATTCAAACTCCCATGTGAGAAAAAAAATGAAATTTCAAAATTATTAAATATTTGTTTTCATCACAAGAAGCTAAAATGGTACTTTTTAGTAAGCTCCTCGCTTTTAAAGAGATTAAACACCAAAAAGGACACTTTTTCTCCTTATGTTGAACAAAGTTTAAGCAGCTATTTCCCATTTTTGGATAGTCGCGATATTTATTGATGAAAATTTAAATATATCTTTCAAATTTTAATAACGTTTATTGTAGTGGATAACCATCAAGAATATTTTAACAAATCAAGTCCTAAATTCATTAAATTTGTTCTGATTCTTGCAGGTGAAACATGTTTGTTAAAAAAAGCTAGTAATACGTACTTATAAACTTACTTACTTGCAAAGTTAGGGCCACATGGCCCTTTCTTACACTTAACATAGGTGAATTAAATATATACAAAATAATAACAGAAGGATGAACTACTGAATTACTTAACTATTTACATAAAAAATATAACTTAAAAATAAACTTGTCTGATATTTACAGAAAATATATACAAAAGCGGCAAATAAAAAATATTTTTCCCAATCACACACTCAAGCACACTTGCATCAGCAATCGCACAGTCATGCAAATGCGGAAACGCTAAGACACGCCAGCCGAGACCATCCGCTCGTGGTAAAGTATTTTCAATGCCACCACAAACTGGGAGCGCTTATCAAGGGATCTGATCTCCATAGGTAGGGTATTCCAGAGACGGAGGGCGGTAACAAAAAAACCCCTGTTATAAGCTGTGGTCACATGATGAGGTACACGCAACGTGATTGAGGAAGAACGTGAAATACGGAAACTATCTTGAGACACAAATTTAAAATCGGTTTTAAAATATTTTGGAAAATTAGTTTTTAAAATTGAGAAAAGCAATGAAAGAATTCTAATCGCTCTTTGATCATGCAATTTCAAAATGTACGGTATGCCCCAATGTAGCATGGCGTGATATGCTCATTGCGTCTAAGACCATACACATATCTCAGACAATAATTCTGAGATCGCTGGAGCATTCCCGCCTGAGCAACAGTCATGTCATTGATTATGGAGTTGCAATAAGTAAAGTGGGGTTGTACTGAGGATTTAACCAAATGTAGTTTAGTATGTTGTGGTAAAATGTTCTATAGTTTTTTGAGTGAATGTATAGAGGCAAAAACCTTTTTACGTATATTAGTAACTGCGTCATCCCAAGAAAGAGTGGAGTTAAATGTCACTCAAAGATTATTTACTTTGTCATAGTATGGTAGTGCATTGCCACCAACCGTGATAGGATTGATGGAGTCAAAGTCAATGGAGTTTTGAAGTCGAGAATGGCAAATAACAATCGGTTTAGTCTTTTTGTGATTTAGTCTCAGTCCATGGTTTTCGGTCCAAGTAATTATTTTATTTGCGTCTTCATTTATCTTTCCAACACAGTCGTTTATGTTATTTGCAATCAAATTGCAATATATTTGCAAGTCTTCAGCATACATGTGGTATTTATAGTGGATCAGAGTTGTGTGTATATCATTAACATATAGGACAAATAGCAGAGGTCCAAGGATTGATCCCTGAGGCACACCGCATGTAACAGTCTCCCAGTCCGATCTTGTATCTCCAATCTCAACACATTGCTACCGATCTGACAGCGGGAAACAAACTTGCAGCTATGTTTTGATATACTTCCCATATGGAAAACTTTTCTGACCTAGTACAGGCCAGTACTGGGCTAGTATAGGCCAGTACTGAGCCAGTAAAGGCCAGTACTGATCCAGTAAAGACCAGTACTGGGCCAGTCCCGGCTAGTACTGAACCAATACTGCGCCAGAAACGACTTTTACTGGGCCATAACTGGCCAGTGCTTTGAAATATCCTCTGGTCCAGACAAAACTCTTGCAATTTACAATTTAGAGATTTAAATTTTTTTTGTTACAATTTAGTTTCTTTGATTAGCAAATTTAGTGTCACTTTGATGGTCAAACAGAGTATAGCACCCACTCAAGAATGTGATTTTGAGCAAATTTTAATGTAAGGTTTAAATAAAAATCACTACATGTAGCCCTGCTGCCTCAACTTCACTACTGATAGTGTGGCATAATTAACCTCCTCTCCCAGTCTCAATTTGAGCCAAGTCTCATTGCCATCACGCATTTCATTTTAAAGAGGTTTCAAAATAACAGTATCTATTGTAAATTCCGCCGAATGCAATAGTGTATAAACAGTTTGCAATAGTGTTTTGTATCCTAAAAAATTTACTCCAAATAGAATTTATAACTAGGGGAGAAAAAAAATATCCTGAATCTGTTGTGAAACCCTACAATAACTCACACGCCATGCAAAACAAGCTACGAGGAAAAATCCCATCGCAGACAAGGATGTTCTAGGTCTTTGAATATCCATACCGCCCACACCCAAGCAGATGCAGCACCTCACAGAACTTTGCCATGTAAAGTGGGGTATTTTTGGACAAATCAAGTATAATCTTTTTCTGGCCCCATGTGATAACCTTATTTTTCAAGGGTAAGCAAGTTTTTAGGCAAGAAAGTGTTTGCAAATCATTAGGATCTAGAAAAAGCAACATTATCAGGCCAAATCAGCTTGGCAGGTTTTAAATGGACTCTGCCATTTTTAAAAGGTGTAAGAGTGAAATTTGTGTTCGGGCGGCAGTGAGATCTGGCGCAGATTGAGACTAGAAGAGGAGGTTTAGGTTGCACAAGCATTCAAAGAGATGGGATAACAGGGTTTGATGTAGTGAAAAAACTCTTTACGTCCTTTCTGTATGATCCTTTGATATAATGAGGCAAACTCTCCAGATTTACATCACACGTAAGAATTTCCTCATATTATATAAATAAATAAATAAATATACAAAACAAAAAAAAAACAGTGACTTAGTAACTTAATTTTATTTTTTAACTACCATAACTCATAAAATTGTTAACCCATGAAATTAAGTAAGTCATTGTGTAATGTTGGTACTAAATCGTTAAAACCTTCACCCAGCATTCCTTAATTGTGCCAACTATTGCCCAACATTGAGGCTAAGTGTTTTCATTTTCTTTTTGTATGTTTCTATACCAGTGGAATTTCTTAAGGTTTTGATCAGGAACAGTCCAAACCCTGATCTTGTTACTAGGGCAAAAGTCTAATAAGCTAAATTAGTTGACATTAAGTGTATGGTACCTGATGTTTAAGTCAACATCAACTGATTGTTGGTTGGTGGTGACCACAAGAAAAATAAACAGCAGACAAAGAGTTTCATTGCAGAAGTCCCAGGCGAACATCTTGACTCTGTAAATTAAAAGAACAGAATTACTTTATTTAAATTTGATAGCATGATAAAACATATGAAGTCTTAGATCAGGAGAGTGTATTTGCTGTCCTCCTCCAAAGTATTAGAGAGACAAGGGAGAGGTGCTTGGGTAAAAGCATTGACTATGAAAAGTGTGATTTACTAGCAACATTAATTGTATATTTCACTACTATAGTCACAAAAGTAGCCCATTTTGGGGGAAGATAGTGTTTACTTACGAGGCCGAGCATGTAAAACACTATTGAGCCCCGAAATGGGACTTTTCTGACGAGCTGTGAACAATACTTTTCATCACGATGCAAATAAGTAACCAAACTTATAAAAATTCATCCAACATTTCATAATTCAATCATTTTTCTATAAGCAAACACAATACGGATGAACTGTCTATTTTAGTTCAGAGTCAGGTTGAACTGTCAAAATAGGAAAACCTTTTGTTTGGGTAAGGCAAAATTTTGTTTTGTATACGGAAATGGTTTGTTTGGGCACGGGAATGAAATGTTTGGGTTCCGAAAAAGCATCTGATCATTATTTGTTTTGATGTAAGGAAATCGAGAGTTTCCGTAGATCTCAGCTGTATGGTAACGGGCAATTTTCTTATACAGAGTGATGAAAAAAATATATTTCAGTTCATTTCTAAAAGTGACAAAAAATCTTAATATGGAGAAGAATTTTTTATGAATTGCACTAAATATAATTGAAAATTTTAATTATCTCTTGGACTCCTGAGGATCCTAACAGTAAATTTTAGCTTCTAATTTAATATTATTGAAAACAAAACCATCAACATATTTGTAGATTACCTCAGACATATTTCATATGATCACCTAAAAATGTATATCAGAAAAAATACTTGAGTCCTGTATCTGTTACAGTAGATTCCCTCTTTTTGAAGTAACCTTGGGACCGAAACTGTCCGGATAACAGGTTTCCCGTTCAGTGACAGAACTGCACGTACTGTTGCCCGGGGCAAAATCGGCGCTTGGCACTCCCCCCTCCCCACGGCACAAACACAAAAAATACATAATACAGGGTGTTTTTTTTTAACGCAACCCATTTTTAAGATTGAATAATTCACATATAAACATGAAATGGGTATTGTTTTATTGATCTTTACATTTTATACAACCTATTATTTATGTTTGATCACATTTATTTTACATTACGTGCTCAAATAGTCCGCCATTGGCATTTGTACAAATTTATGCTCTTTCCATCAAATTCCCAAACACGTGTTGCAAGGTACCTTTTTGAATTTATTGCATTAAATTTGTTGTTTGTTTTGAGGTGTTGAATGTACTGTGAATTGTTTTAGTAGGCCTTAATTCTTAAGTATCCCCAAATAAAATTATATAGTGGGGTTAAATCCGAGGATCTTGGGGGAAATAATCCTCCACCGATCTAATAAAGTTTTGGGTTGCGTTTTTAATGTGTGTGACTTTAAGCACGATAACTCACGTAAAAGTGGTCTGATCTGAATGAAATTTGCCACAGACATGTAAAGTAGTCTACGAAAACAATTCACAAGATCTTCAGCACCTCAAAACAAACATAACAAATTTCATGCAAGAAATTCAAAGAGTTGCCTTGCAACACATGTTCAAGAATTTGAGTGAGAGAGCATAAATTTATAAAAATGCCAATGACAGACTGTTTGAGCACATGATGTAAATTAAATGTGATCAAACTTAAATAATAGGTTGTATAAAATGCAAAGATCAATAAAACAATACTCATTACTTATATATATATATATATATATATATATATGTATTATGCAATCTTAAAAATGGGTTTTGTTTTATAAAAAACACCCTGTAGTTTTAATGTGGCTTTGATGTGATAGATAAACAATTACCTCCTATATTACAATATGATTTTACGTTATGGCCGCAATACAACCGATGTTCGCAGGCCACGATACAGCCTAACCAAGAGCTGTTATTGCCATAATGTAACCGAGAAATTTGCCAGCCACTGTAAAACAAATGTAAGGTGTCTACCAGATTTTACAAAAGGAACTCCCGACTTTTTTCTGACCTTTCCTGACTATTTCAAAACTATAATCCCAACCAGTGAAATTGGCTATGTTGCCTCCTAATTAAAACGAATACTTGAGCCCAATCTATGTAAAGTAAAATACAATATTATTTGACGGCCGCAATACTACTGAGAGATTTAACGGCCGCTGTAATGTCAATAATATGTAACAGCTGCAATGAGCCAAGAGATTTGCTAGCCACAAAGACACTGAGCGATTTTCTGGCCGCAATATGATCGAGGCCGTGGTATAAACAACCGCGATATGACAGCCGCGATGCAACCGAAAGGTGTAACGGCCATGATAAGGGCCAGCGCCGTCGTTTTGTCCGCAAAACATACGAGCGATTTTCTAGCTATCAAACACCGAGAATGTGACTGCCATGAAAATAGAGATAGGCTTGACGGTCACGATGCGAAAGAGATTTCACGGCAGCGATGCTATTGAGAGGTTTGCCAGCCGCGAAACAAAATCTGACTTTAAATTAAATTTTTCACTTTTTTCTGAACCGGAGCCAGCCAGCGCTGGGCGGTACTGGCGCCCGGGGCAGGTCCCTCCGCTGCCCCCCTTAGATCCGTCACTGTTCCCGTTTAAACCAATGTTCCGTAAAACTTATTAAATACTAACGTATGGCATTAACACTATAAGCCAATAGTTATTATTAAGAAAAAATAGAAAAACACTAGTTTATGATAGTTTCTTTGAATAAAAAACAACTGAAAATATATTAGGGCTTTATATTTTTTTACAATATGTGATAGGTGCAAGATATTATTTCTTAAATCTTTCCCAAGAGAATCATCGATATAGTACCAATCATTTTCTACCTATCAAGTCTGGTTGAACTGATGTGTTGATAAAAATTATCCGTTCAAAAAGATGTAATTTCACGAAGTGAAGTCCGTTCATGGGCGGATTCAAGTTTTAATTTTTGGGGGTGCCAGATCATCTCACTTATGAAGTATTGTATGCTCAAATTCAAACAAGAAACTCCTATTCAAATAGTCTATATTTGTAGGTATACTCCAATAAATATCTGTTTATTTTATTATATAACAACCCTGTTGTAATTTATAAAAGCTTATTCAAAGTTATATTGAAATTGATTCCCCCTTTTCCGCCAAATATTCAAGCAAAAATCAGGGGGTGCTGGGCCCCCTAGAAATCCGCCTGTGAGTCCATTCAACCCGATGTCCAGTTATAAGGGTCCGGATAAGAGGAAGTTTACTGTAATTATTTAATACACTTGGTTTTTTTTGTAATAAAGACTCCTTATATGTTTCTGATCCAAGTTTAATAATTTGGGTGTCATTAGAAAGAGCTCAGAGTTATATAGAAAACAAAATATATGAAGGTAAGACTTTTCACCTTCACTGTGTCAGAATTATACCCTAATCTTTATTCCACTGTGTCATGATTAACACATTCTTCATGCCTAGTTTTAATCTGTGTGCTTCATGAGTAACCGGTTATTCTTTGTTAGAAATTTGTTGTTAATGATGGATGGTAGGTAAGAGGGGACTCTTTAAAAATGTACTATAAAGTCTAGAGTAGGAGGAGAGTAGGAGGAGATCTTTTCAGGTTTGACTTTGATTTTTGCGGGCATTTACCATCACTGATTAGAAAAAAACAAGTTCCACGATATTTCGGGATCTAGGATCCAGGGCCAGCGACAGGGAGGGGCAGGGGGGTCAAATGCGTAGGGGCCAGGACTCACGAGGGGCCCAGAATCACACGTGTTTAGTAAAAAAAGGGGGCCCGGAATCACAAAATTAGTAGAAAAAAGTCGCCAAGGGCCCGGGCTTATTGATTGCACAGGGGCCCAAAAATCCTGTCACCCGCCCTGCTGAGACCTGATGGCCGGTTACTCGTGGCAAAGCCAACATTTGACGCGCAATGTTCCAGTTGAGACAACTAAGACAACCCTGTTTATCAGATCGCAGCTCAGGATTTGCTTCTGAGGTCATCCCACGCAGAAAACATGAAAACCTAACAACCATATTGGTTTGTATAAAATAAAAAATTGATAAATTCTTTAGTAAGTGATATGAGAAATGATGATGACAAATTTTTAATACAAAAGTTTCAACAAAATTTTTCCTCCGCCTACACCATTAACAATAACTGTGACAATATAACTTTATCTTCATATGATCCTTTTCTCCTCCTAACTAGGCTAGATTAGAATGTAACATATAAATATATAGCATAAGGTACTTAGGCAATTTAAACAGCCATTTATTCACACCATTTCTTAACACTATTTTTTTCTCAAGTCTAATCATTAAAAAAATACCTCCCAAAATCTGTAAGTAACATTCTGTAACGTACAGTTCTGTAACGTATCTGTAGGTCTCATGTTTATAAAACGTTCGGCATATTGGTAACAACAAACTCTAAATCTCGTGTTTTACATTTAGTGTTGCCAACTTAATTCATACAAAAAATTATTACCTGACTATGAAATGCACACGGTTTTGTTTTCTTAAGTTGAAACACTGAAGTTCTTGAATTAAATTTAGAGTTAGCAAATGAAAATCGACAGTGTTGACACATTTTCTTACTGTCCATTGTGGCGTATTTCTTATGAGATTACTTTTAGTCCCATGGGAGAAAAAGTAAATACTTTTAGTCCCGTGGGAGAAAAAGTAAGTAAGTAAATCCCATGGAGTATAAACTAGTACAGTAGAGTCCCGCAAACCCGGACTTCGATAACCCGGAATTCTGGATAACTCGGAAAGCCTACCAGAGCAATAAAGTGCATTGAGATTCAAGGCCAGAGCACAGTGTGACACATTTAAAACAGTTTTAGTTTTTCTTTAAGTTTTTTTGTAACTAATATTGTTTTTATATTTTTTACTATGCAATAAATAAATGATTTTTTATAGAAATAACAGAAACTATTCTTATTTTTCTTATTTTTACTCATTTCCCGATAACTCGGAATTTTCAGAAACCCGGACACCATTCGGTCCACATTAGTCCGGGTTTGTGGGACTCTACTGTACTTTAGTATTCTATTCCAGGGACTAAAAGACGACTTCAATAGTAAATGGAGGAAAAAAGTATTTAAGGTTTCAGAATTTCAAGATTACTCATTAAACCAAGAAAATATAGGTCCTAAAATTTTACAATGAACCAGCAGGTCTTCGTCAATAACTAGGCAATCATATGGGGTAGCCCATTTCACACTCATTATTCCCTGATATTTTCCTTAAAAATCACCAGTTGGTCTGAGGGTAAGAAATGGACGATTGGACAAACAATCAAGTTTTCCATCTACCTTTCTGTATGAATTTTTTACATATTATCTTTTGAATGTCTTACAGCATCACATTTAAGGCCTGTTTTTCTATTGCATGGAGTATCTACTTTCTTCTACTTAAAAATTGCAACCACTAATTCAAACATTTATTCGAACTGAAATTGTTGAAATTGCAACTTTAAAAATAACTAATAACAAAGGAAAAATAATTGAGCTAGATACATGGCTGAGGGATTTGAACACCCAGTGATCTCCAAAGGGAAACCCCAGTGACCTTGCCTCAGAAGTTGGATTAAGTCTTCAGCCATGGTTCTATGCTGAGCTGATTCAGCACTGTTGTTATATTGGAGGCAGCACTCTGACCTCATTGTTGTCATACTGTTCACATTCCATCAGACTAAACACTGTCATTAATATTTCCTCATTATATTTTAATGTAAATTTCCTAGTTTCACTTCCTATTTCAGTGTAACCATATACCATTATTTCATTATTCTAATCTACTCAAGATTTTAATGTTGAATGTGAAAAGACACTTCATATCCATTCAGCGTCACATAAAAAGAAGACGAGGAAAGAAAATTACCTACACACCCTGGAGACCAGGAGGCTCCTAATCAATATATAAAGAAGTGCAAAGCAGCTCCCAAAAATCAGAAACAGTGTGGCCATTTTAATTTCAATATTTTTATAATTTAATAGTATATCAAAGTTTCTATTGAAACCTATTCCACCTTAAATAAATATACATAAATTGTAAAATCCCTTAATGTTTTATTTT